>MU172930.1:18322-76110 GCA_016695475.1 Suillus decipiens | reverse complement strand
TCAAGGCCAATATCTTGCCAGATTTCATCATCCATGTCAAGGTAGGAAGATGCCTTCATGAGCAATAAGATAAAGGGGAATAGCAGATGGGGGAGCTCGCTGTTGACATATGAGGGACTGTAGCTGAGTACATAGGCCATTGTAAGTTGACACCAGTTTGAGAATTGCAGGTTCTCACTGTTTGATTGAATACTGGGTGTTTGAGCGAAGCTTGTGTTCTGTTGAACAACACATGAGACATGCTGAAAAAGTAAGGCAAAACAGAGTAGTAATGTACCATTTACTGTTGCTCAATACGACCTCTCTAGCCTCTCCAATTCAAATTTGTGTTGATGGAGATGGTCCCTAATACAAGTCTTTACTGCACAAGCATTCAAGTGGATGGTAAGGTAGATGTCATTCTTCATCATCATAAGATTGGCCTGTCCTTGCAGTCCAAGGGTAGCCTTATGACATCAAAGTGTATTTGCAATTTTGGCACATCATGACCGAGCTTTGGCAAGCTGCAGATTGAACTCCACAACATTAGCAACAGTGCCTACATAAAGCTGCATCTCTAGCTCATGGACAGAAGTCTTATGAGCGTCCAGGGTCTTCTCCAGTGCAAGAATAGTGGTAATGACCTCGCTGCCTTGTTCTTCGATTGCCCTATAAAATTTAATCAGTAAGACAGTGAAAACACTAGTAAAACTCTTACATGGGATGGGTTGTGTCTGGTGAGTAATTTGTGCATTCAGCATGAAGGATATCCCCATTGACATCTAAGTCCAGTAAAGGGTCCAGAGCCATGTTCTTCTTAATCTGGCAATGTAGCCATTGCCGATGGAGCCAATGTCCATAGCCTTGGATGGATTTTGTGTCTAGGTGGCAAATTTGAACATTGAGGACGAAGAGAGAGATAAGATATACATATGAATATAGACTTACTTACCCCAGAAATGTGTAACAATGGGATGAGTTGCTTGAGAGAACTCCACAATCATTCACATCCCTCACCATCAGACAATCCAAAACCCTTGCACTTCCTCAGATGGTAGATGATCTGATAGGGCCATTGATGGCCATAGGCATGGAATACTGCAACAGCAAAGGATATGCACAATAGGGTATTGTCATCAAGAAGATTTCATTTTCAGCAACTTCATTTGAGTTGACATCTGATGTCATAGAGAAGTCCTATGGTCATCTGAGGGGGTATGTACTTGAACAACTGGTCCAGGAGAGTGAGCATGTAGTGTTGCTTTTCCCCTGCTGATGTGAGGTTGACAAGTCAGAGGAGATGGTCATGTCTGCATAGAAGGGCCATCAGGCCTGTGTCAGTAAAAAAATGAGTACTTGCCTTTTCACGCTTTTCGTCTGCAGAAATGAAGGATTCTCTGTATCCATTCAACACAGACACTGGCACACGCATCCCTTCTTCAGAGCGATCCTCCTTTTCTGCTCTCAAGGCTCTCCATTTGACATCTTTCTCTGTGACAACTTTTTACAAAATCCTCCATTGCTATGACATTGTCATTTGACAGAAAGAATGTTGGAGTCAGATTAAGAGGGTTGATACTGCTAGTATTGCAAGGATTAGTCAAACACTTTTGAGTAAAGCAGGAATCTATGCAAACAACAACCTCTGGGCTGGTATTGTCAATTAAAAGTGGTACAATATGAGTTGAGACACAAACTTACATAGAACAAGCGTCTGCTCCATGGCAAGCATTTCTTCTGAAACAAAGCAGGCAATGAGAATGAAGATATACAGATGGCTGATCAATGAGTGGGATACATGCCTGACCCTTTCAAATGTTGGCAATGACAGTAGAAATGTGATTGTGAGCCAAGATACTCAGCACTCAGTACCAGTGGAAAGTATGGCTGAAATGATGATGCAAGTTATTCTGATGAAAGATTGAGCGTCATTGTACATGAGAGGATTGGAAAGGCTAACCTTGCATGACAATTTGTACCCCATTCCATCTAGAAAGGTTTCCACCACATCACACCACACAGTTTGGTTGGAAGCCTGACATATGAAGAGAAGACAGACGAACTCTAAAACATGCAAGTCAACTGCAAGTGAGGAGTGCATGGAAAAAGACTGCAATGAAGGAGTTTGAGGGGTACAGGGAAACTGTTAAGACCGTACTCAATATGCAAGAGATCCGAAAGGCTTTGGCCTCAGTTCGTGCACTGTGCCCCTTTCCCAAGTACTGCCCTTTATTTCAGAGGAGTAACCTTCATCCGAGGATCTGGATGTGCTTGCGTAGCGGATCTGAAGGTCCGGAGGTATCGGATGTGGCATGTCCGGTGTATATCCGAAACGTATGGGTGGAAGGAGTACGTCTGGAGGGTATCCAGAGCATAAGGATGAATGTGAGGTATAAGGCTAGTAGTGGACGAGGTCCGTACTAGAAACTAATGGATATGGACTACCGGAGGTAGAGTCAGAAACGTAGACTATAGGAATCAATCCTAAGTCTCGGAAGATACTTAGAGTTGGGACGGATTGGTTCAGATGAACAGAATGAGCAGAATCTAAGATGATATTCAAACTAAGGTTCTCTAGAGTTTTACATGTAGTTTATATACTGTAGGTAGATAGTACGGAGAATCAGTGAATCCGGGACTGGAGGGCTATGCACAAAGTATAACGGAAGTCTATTAGTAAATGCACAGCGGATCAGCAAACACGAGTCGGATATGAAGCACAGGTAACGGATCAGTAAGCAGGACAGGAATATACACAGCTGGGACACCGGTACAGGTAGATCACAAAAAGGGGATAGAAGCAAGGATGCAGTGGACTTAGAACACAAGAAGTTGTAGCGCATCGGATGAGTGATCCGGATCAGATCTGTGGTCCAGATAGAAGCAGGATCAATCGGATCGGATTGGATATGATCGGATCTTGGATCGGATGTATGGAATATGACAGTATCCCCCCTTTAGGGCCGAACCCCTGAGGCATAAGAAGTGTCGATCCAGATCGGATGAAATTAATGCAAGACGATGGAGAAGTTTGATGGTTGATGTGCTGAGTCTGTAATCCGACAGATATACGGATGTCAGACGTCTGAAGTGATTCCTAACCCCCACTTTTCTATATCTCAAAGAACAACTGCATTTATCATGTCTGGAGAAGGATCCCATATCTCTGACTCTGCTGCAGACCTTGTAGTGGACTTGGAGAAGAAATTGGTGGCTGCCAAAGCTGCAGTCGAAGCTGACAAGGAACGGAAATGCAAGGAGGAAGAGGAACGGAAGCATCAGGAGGATCTGCGGAAGATAGAGGAGGCCGAGAAGTGGAGGGCAGCAGCAGAGGAAAAGAGGCAGAAGGAAATAGCGGCAGAGACGGTGAGTCTTGGATGTTCATTCTGTTTCCCTTCCTAACTTCCGGAAGTCTCGTGCTTTGTCTTTGGACAACGACGGATCCTGTGCGCGTTGCGCTGGGAAGGGACAGACGCGGACAGGAATGCCCTGGTGAGTCTATAGAGACGTTTCGGATCCGAGCTAACGGACTCTTTGGATAGATCAAGTCTTGTGATCTGTGTCATAGGGACAAGGGTACTTGTCCTGGAAGGCCTGGATCCGTCAAGGTTCCGAGGGCCAAGGGCAAGAAGAGGCAGTGCGCTGTCGGATCCCCATCTCTGAGAGGCAAGGGTAAGAGACGTCAGAGGAGTCCCAGTCTGGATCCTTCGGAAGTTGTGGAGGATGACAGACAATCCTTGTTGACGGCCGTCAATAACGTCCTGGCCGAGTTGGCTCGGACCAATTCTCTCCTAGAGCGCAGCATCCTGGCAGCGGAAGGAAGCAGGACTGCAATGGACCGGATGGGCGCCGGATTGGAGGTGTTCCTCCAACAACAGAGGGAGTTTCAGGCTTTGTTGTTTGGGGAGCTTCAGTTGGGACTTCGGATCCCATCGGATGAGGTTTGGACAACGTCAGATGTGGAGGAGGAAGATGAGGAGATGAATAAGGGTTCTGGAAGTGAGGAGGACGGATCCGGAGGGGCGGATGAGTCTATGGAAATGTAGATTTCTCTAGTCCTGTGGCCTTTTCCGATACTTGTACTTGTATTTCATCTATCATCCATGTACTTCAGAGTTGAATGGGACCAGGTTTGTCCGGATATGCAGAGTGGAAGTCGGATATGAGTTCGGATGCATTTCCGAGCTCAGTAGCAAGTAGCCATGAGGTTTCTTCATCCATCCCTTCATATCCGGACCATTGGACGAGGTACAGAAGTTGACAATGGCGTCTACGACGATCAAGTCTAGAGTCCAGGATCTCGGATATCTCGTATTCTGGTTCTCTGTCAACCTGGACTGGGGGAGGAGGAGGTTGAATGCGATTGGGGATGGTGTTTGGAATTGCTGGCTCTAGTTGGGAGACATGGAATACAGGATGTACAGAACGCATGGAATCCGGAAGTCGGAGGGCAAAGGAATGTGTGCCCGGATGAGATATAATTTTAAATGGTCCTAAATTCTTTTCTGAAAGCTTCTTTGATGGGCGAGTGGAACGGAAGTACTTGGCTTTAACGAAGACTTGTTCTCCAACCCGGAAGTCCGGAGCAGGTTGTCTTTTAGCGTCCGCAGGTCCTTGATAGCGTTTCTGTGCTTCGGACATTTCTTCTCGGAGGAACTGGTGAAGTTCGTTAAAGTCCAGAGCATATTCCTGGGCACGGATGGAGGATAGATTGCGCTCCGGATGGATGGAAATATTTGGATGGTAACCCTTATTGGCGAAGAAGGGTGATACCCCAGTAGTAGCGCTTGGAGCGTTATTGTATGCAAACTCTGCTAGAGGTAACAGCTCGGACCAGTTGTCCTGTTGATAGTTGCAATAGATCCGAAGGTATTGTTCCAGCATTTGATTGGCACACTCAGTTTGTCCGTCCCCTTCCAGATGATATCCGGATGGGAAGTGCAGGACCATGTCTAATGCTTTCCCTAAGGACCAGAAGAAGTGGGATACAAACTCAGTTCCTCGATCCGAGGTCACATGGGACGGAACACCATGCTTGGAGAATACATGAAGGAGGAAGAGACGGGCAAGATCCGGAGAGGTTATGGTGTCATGAGTCAGAACAAATATGGCTTGCTTGGATAGTCAGTCTATGATGACGAGGATAGCTGTATAGCCAGAGGAGTCCAGAAGTTGCTCAATAAAGTCCATAGAGATGGAATTCCATGGCTTCTCCAGAACAGGGAGTTGCTTGAGTAATCTGTATGGCTTGTGTCTCAGAACTTTGGCTCAGGCGCAGGAAGTGCAGGACCTGACATAATCCTTTATATAGGTGTGTATTCCGGGCCAGGTTTAGTCACGTTGGACGAGCTCAAGGGTACGATTTTGCCCGAAGTGTCCGGATAGGGGGTGATCATGGCAGTTACGGAGGACACATAATCATAAGTCATTGGCTTCTGGGACATAGATACGGTTGTTGCAGCAAAGGAATCCACTATCATTCACTGTCCATCTCGGATCCAAAGGTACCGGAAGATGTGTTTTGGCAATAGGGTCATTGGGAAGTGCGGTCAGGATGTCTTTCCGAAGGTTTTCTGTATCCATAAGGACAGCTGCTCTAAGGACTGGAGGTGCTAGGGTTGTGGCTCGTAGGGATGAAGCTAACTGTTCAGAAGTGAATACTGGGCGGAAATTATGAGGATTAACTTGAGCGTAGTCCTTATCCCCCTCTTTGGGGTAGACGTCCCAATGTCTTGTCAGGGAATCCGGTTTGGCTCCAAGTTTTTTGGGACAGAAACGGATGATGAGATTGAACTGATGGAGGAATTCTGACCAGCAAGCCTGATGGCGAGAGAGGAGTTTGGTGGTGGAAAAATACTCGAGGTTTTTGTGGTCCGTAACGACATCTATAGGCTCGGAAGAGCCTTCTAGGTAATGTCGCCAGGTCCGGAAAGCCTCATGGATGGCTAAGAGTTCCTTGTCATGGGTGTCATAATTGAGTTCTGGTACAGATAGTGTATGGGAGTAATAGGCAACTGGACGAAGCTCTGAGTCCGGACATACAATGGAAAGTATTCCAGCAATAGCATAGTCAGAGGCATCAGTTTCCACGACTATAGGAACATCCAGAATCCAGTGGGTAAGTACCAGAGCGGAAGTGAAGGCCTTCTTGAGTGTTTCAAAGGATTTCTGGCAGTCCTCGGAGAAGTCCCAAGGAACTCCCTTGCGTGTGAGCCGAGTGAGGGGAACTACGATATCCGAGTAATTGAATATGAATCGACGATAGAAATTAGCAAATCCGAGGAAGGATTGAATGTCCTTGATCTTCCGAGGTTCCGGCCAGTCAACGATAGACTGGATTTTCTAAGATGACATTGTCAAGCCTTCTGGAGATAACTGGTAACCAAGATATTCGACAGAGGATGAGTGGAATTCGCATTTTTCGGGTTTGGCATAGAGTCGATGTTTACAAAGACGGCATAGTACTTCTCGGACGTGTTTCCTATGACTCGCAAGGTCTTCGGAATAGATGAGAATATCATCCAGATACACGATAACACATATATCCAGCATATCAGCAAAGACACTATTAACAAAGCGTTGGAAAGCTGCTGGCACATTTGTAAGACCCTCTGGCATTACCAACCATTCGTAGGAGCCATAGCGCGTATGGAAGGAGGTTTTCCACTCATCTCCTTCCGCTATCCAGATGAGGTGGTAAGTGGAATGGAGATTGATTTTGGTATAGACTTTGGCATGGCTCGGAGAGTCTAGGAGGTTGGCAATGAGGGGTAATGGATATCAGTCTTTCTTGGTGATCTTGTTAAGGCCTCGGAAGTCTACACAAAGATGGAGGGAGCCATCCTTCTTTTTGACAAACAGGACAGGGGCTCCATGAGGGGAGGATGAGGATCAGAGGAGTCCGGATGAGATGTTTTCGTCAAGGAACTTCTGGAGGGCTTCAAGCTCAACTGGAGAAAGAGAGTATATGGTTCTGAGAGGTGGACTGGCCCCTTCTTCTAACTCAATTTTGAGGTCATAGGGTCAGTGAGGGGGAAGCTGCCCTGCTTTGCCCTTGTCAAAGACATCTGCAAACTCGTGGTATTTGGAGGGAATCCTGGAGAGGTCTGGAGGATCGGATGATACAGATGCAGATCAGAGGTGGGTTTCGGATGGACAGAGGTAGATGCTGAATTGAGTGGATCCTTCTAACTTGCAGGCTCGGCAAAATGCTACTGCATTTATCAGGGATATGTTAGGGACCAAGGCATCAACGGAGGGTTCGGATTTGGTCGGAGGAGAGATCTCTACCATGGATGGGGTGCCCAGAGGCAACGGATGTGTCGGAAAGGATGTTTCAACCTCAGATGGAACTTCCGGAGGTAGCAGAGGGTTTGGATGGGAAACTTCTGCTGCGGATGGAATATCTGGAGGCAGTGATGATACAGATGGGTTTGATGATGTTTTTTGTATAGTCGTCTGGAACTCAATGCTGCCCAATACCCAGTCAATCAACGGATTGTGTCGGGTGAGCCAGCTATATCCGAGGACGATATAACAAGAAGAATCCAAGGGGGTAATGTAGAATGTATCGGAGGTGACTACGCTGGAGGAAAATCAGACGGACAGGTTTATGGCTTCGGAAATATTGTTATTGCAGGTACCATCAAACAAACGGAGTGGTAGTGGAGGGATCTGATAAGTAGGAATTTTATGTTTTCGGATGAAGCTAGTGTCTATAAAGCAGTGAGAAGAGCCACAATCTATGAGGGCAGGAAACTCAGATATATTGGAGAAAGACGGAAGGGAGACATATGGGCATAAAGAGTTCGGATCCGGAAGGGTTACAGCGTTGAGTTGTAGCTCTGTTGTACGGGTTGGGTCAACGCGACCCCCATTCCGTACGGAGTCAAGAGGGTCGCAGACTAATTTTTTGCCTCATCTGAGGCTTCCAGATCCACTTCCGGGGCAAGTACTGTAGCACGACCTTTAGCTGCGCACGAGGTCGACTTGGTGCAGTTCCAGGCAGTATGACCGGGTCCGCCACAGAACATACAGAGTCTTTTGTCAAACCTTCTCTGACGCTCCTCAGTGGTTAACTTCCCATCGGCTCCAATCCCATTGGGGAGGTCCGGAACCTTAGGAGCGGGAGAGGCCGCAGGATTGGATTTCATGGATTTAGTCATTTCGGATCCGGATGAGTTAGCGTTCGTCCAGTCGGATACCGACTGTCTAGGAGGGTTGGAAAGGGTCGATCTGTTTTCCCAGGTGACTTCCCCCTTATGTTCCCAGTAATGGGCATCAATGGTCTGGGCAAGGGTTTTGAATTCCGAGAGGGTGGTGGGTTTGCCCATGCGACTGATCTCATCTTTGATTCGAGCTGGAAGACCATTATAGAATTGTCATCGTAGAGCTCCATCTCCCCAGTCCCGAACTTGGGATGCAAGTCGTTGGAATTCTACAACGTACTTGTTGATGTGCTGTCCATCACGCATGTGAAGTTGCTCTAACTGCATTTCCGCATCTCCGGATGGATCGTGAGGTCCGAAGTTGGTTTGGAGCTCGAGCATGAACTCAGAGTAGTCATCCATCCAATCCAGACATATACTATTTTCGTCCGAAAGGAGATCCAGTTCAAACCACTCGAGAGCCATTCCCTTGAGATAGGATTGGGCGAAGTTGACTTTAGCGTGTCTGGAATGGAAAATGTTAGGCTTGCTTTGAAAGTTGAGCTCACACTGGACAAAGAATGCTCAAAGCTTGCGAGGCTCGGATCCGTCGAAGGTATCTGGTTCCCGGATTTTGACCTTGCTATCATCCGAGGTATTGCTACGATGGCTACTGTGAGCGAGATGGTTGATGGCGACTGATAGTTGAGCTAAGACCCGGTCTTGGGGGCTAAGATGGTCATCATCTTCTTCATCGTCCAGGGACCCAACATCCGGATCCTCATCTCCATTGTTTGGTGGATCATCGTGCAACTCATCGTCGAAACAGATGGTTGGGCGTGGATCAGGGTCTAGATTATTCATGTTCGGGGTTGGTGTAACCAGATCCGGTCTGGCGAGACGAGCTGAGATGCTTTGTCCTATGTCACTCATGCTTGCACGGCGCTTAGAGAAACTGGTGAATGTTTGGACGATGGGTGTGGGGTCTCGTTGGATCGGACCAAGTCTGGCTACTCGGAGGGAGTTCTGAGTTTTGCGTGGAGGCATGATATAGGTGATTATGGAGATTGTACTTGGAAAGGTGTGAGTTCGAATATACTGTTAAGACCATACTCAATATATGAGAAATCCGAAGGGCTTTGGCCTCAGTTCGTGCACTGTGCCCCTTTCCCGAGTACTGCCCTTTATTTCCGAGGAGTAACCTTCATCCGAGAGTCTGGATGTGCTTGCATAGTGGATCCGAAGGTCTGGAGGTATCGGATATGGCACGTCTGGTATATATCCAAAACGTATGGGTGGAAGGAGTACGTCCGGAGGGTATCCGGAGGGTAAGGATGAATGCGAGGTATAAGGCTAGTAGCAGATGAGGTCCGTACTAGAAACTAACGGATATGGACTACCGGAGGTAGAGTCAGAAACGTAGACTATAGGAATCAATCCTAAGTCTCGGAAGATACTTAGAGTTGGGACAGATTGGTTTGGATGAACGGAATGAGCAGAATCTAAGATGATATTCGAACTAAGGTTCTCTAGAGTTTGACATGTAGTTTATATACTGTAGGTAGATAGTATGGACAATCAGTGAATCCGGGACCGGAGGGCTATGCACAAAGTATAATGGAAGTCTATTAGTAAATGCGCAGCGGATCAGCAAACACGAGTCAGATATGAAGCACAGGTAACAGATCAGTAAGCAGGACAGGAATATACACAGCTGGGACACCGGTACAGGTAGATCACCGAAAGGGGATAGACGCAAGGATGCAGTGGACTTAGAACACAAGAAGTTGTAGCGCATCGGATGAGTGATCCGGATCGGATCTGTGGTCCGGATAGAAGCAGGATCAATTGGATTGGATTGGATATGATCGGATCTTGGATCGGATATGATCGGATCTTGGATCAGATGTATGGAATATGACAGGAGCTATCTTCGTCGTTGTAGAACGTATTCAACTCAGCCAGACTAGTTCTCTCTCGGACTTACCTGTCTTCATTGTTTACCTTGATCCTGTGCTAGACCTTCGCCCAGCTAGTACAATGAACCCATGACTCTTGAAACCTCTTGTTTGAGACAGTCGTGTTCAGAACCATCCCAGTTCATAACAATACTCAAGGATAGAGAATCTGAAGGGCTTCAGTCTCAGTTCATGCACTGTGCCCCTTTCCTGAGTATTGCCACTTATTTCAGAGGAAGGATATGCATAAAAAGGTCTGGAGGTGATAGCATAATGGATCTGGTCATCTGAAGGTAAAGAATATGTTATGTCTGAAGGATATCCAAAATGTAAGGATGGAACAAAGTGTAAGACTAGTGTCAGACAGAGTCTTAACTAGAAACTAATGGAAATAGACTACCTGAAGGTCTCTAAGAGTTGGAGATATAGCCTATAGGAACTGATCCTCAGTCTCAGAAGGTGACTAGAGTCAGAGGGAACTCAAGTCTGTAAGAGTAAAATGAGTAGAATCTAAGATGATATTTGAACTAAGGTTCTACAGAGTCATACATACAGAATATATACTGTAGGCAACTAGCATGGATAATCAGCAAGTCCAGGACTGGGGGCTATGTACAATGTATAACAGAGGTCTTTAGTAAATGCACAGTGGATCAGTAAATGCAAGTCAGAAATGAAGCATAGGTAGCAGATCAGTAAGCAGGACAGGAATATGCACAGCCGGTGTGACAGTCTAGCTGGCGCTAGCCTTGCATAGGTCCATTTCCATTATTGTCTAGCCCCTATACTGCATAGCGCAACCACCCCTAACCCTAGTGCTATCAATATATACAGTTACCGAGGTTACCACACCCTTGCTGGACTACCATACCGCAGTACTGAGCCACGTTCAACAAGCCGATGCCCATTGAAATGCCCATGTCATGCCAACTAGTTCCATTTGGTGAGTAGTATATTCCCATCTGCCGCTGCTAATCCCATGGCAAGCCTTATTACATGTAGAATCCATGCCACAGCACATGCAGCACTATTACATATTGCTATGGCTAACTCTTGCATACTTGCTACTATTCTCCATACTTACAATGTATGATAAAAGACTGTTGACTTCTCCTCTGTGAGACACTCCCCTTCTACCATACAGCGGTAGGAGAAGTCATTTACAATCATTTTTCTTATATCATATCATTCATTAGATGGGATCCCCATACCGCTACCGCTTTCACTATACACAAATATATCTTCTTTGAAATCCAAATACCTCTGAGACCTTTGACAGTCTTCGCTCTCGATGCTTCCTTTACCACTATCTTTGCTAAGCACCAGTATTCATCAGTATCATTGGTTTCATTGTCATCACACTATTGCTCTTTGCTGTCCCTCAGCATACAGCGCTATCACAGTTATCGCTACATGCTATCATAGCGCTCCTCATTAGCGCTCCTCACAGTATCTTTGGTAACACTGGCATCAATGGTACCTATCTTTCACAAGATGCTTAACATCGGCATCCACGGAAACCATAGCGCTATCAGCAGCAATGCTACCACTAGCATCGGCATCACTTTATAGGGGTATCTCACGTCACATATCAGTGTTTGATGAAGTATATTCACCAGCAACCCCTTGGGTCAAATGTTCTTGCTTCGCAAGTATAGCAGCTAGGTAAACATTCAACATATACTAGCTTAGGTGGTAGTCCACTATCAGCCTAACTAGATTGTAGTCTTTACACTGGAATACCAGTACAGGTGAGTCACCGAAAGGGGATAGGCATGAGTATGCACAGTGGAGTTAGAACACAAAAAGCTGGGGTTTTAGATGGGTGGTCTGGATTGGATATATGGTCCAGATGGAAGCAGGATTGATTGGATCTTGATCAGATCTGAGAATGGAAGTTTGGTCTATGACAATTGCAGGCCTTTCTGCAACATCTTTGCCTGAGTGGTCAAAGATGTGAACCATAAACTTAGGGTGATCCACTTGGAACCAGGCTAATAACACCTTGTTGTTGAGGTGATCAAAGATTTGTGCAGAGTGGGCCATGTGTGCTCTAGTGAAACCTCCAACTGGTGTGGGGGTGAATTGCGGGAGTGTGGTACAATAGTTTATGCCATTTTGACTTAAGACAGATCTATTTGCTTCTGCTAGTGCAAGGTGTGCAAGGATTACATTCTCCTCTGCAGTTTGCATGTGCATGGTAGGCAGGCTAGGTGGGGTGTCCATTGCTTGGTCCACTATGATGTTACCTGGAGCATGGATGGATTTACTCAAGTTGCTCTGTGGAGCATTACTTGCTGGGTTCTCTATAGATTAAACCACATTAAACTCTTGGACCATGAGAAGGTTTGTTGGGGGGATGGGGCCAACAATTCCATGGTGAGTAGGGGTGGGGGTATTGGGGGGAGAGGCAGGTGAGTCATGTAGGGGGTTCAGGAGCTGATCCATGTATCGTTGGTTGGGAGAATGTTTTGGGGAAAGTAGTATGGTCCTTCATGATGTAAAGATAACAATCTAGCTCAGGTGATAGCAAACTACTACCTAGGCTAGTATATGTCAAAACCTTACCCAGCTGCTACACTTGTGAGGCAAGAACATTTGACCCGAGGGGTTGCTGGTCAGTATATAATGCCAACAGCTATAGTGAGACATGTGATACTTTGTGAGAGTGATGCTGGATGTAGCAGTAGTGTTGCTGCAGTTAGTGCTGTATAAGCTGGTGATGCCAACACTAGTACTTGCTAAGGAGAATCTACACTGCTTGAGTAATGAGTAACAGCGAAATAGCAATATAGCAATATGTATAGTGGGATGGTGGAGACCATCAGAGATCAGAGTTCAAGATGTCAAAAAGATATATTCTGGATAGTGGTGATGGTAGCAGTATGGGAATCCCATCTAATAAGTGATACAATATGACATAATGAGTGAATATTTCAGTGCACATGTCATGCACTGAAGGTGAGAGGTGACTTCTCCTACTGAATGTATGGTAAAAAGGGAGTAAAGTATGCAGAAGAAGTCAGCCCATCTTTCATCATACATAGTAAGTAAACAGAATCACTAGGTGAAGGTAGTAGCAAGCAAGTGAAACTTAGCCATAGTAATATGTAATAGTGCTGCAAGTACTGTGGCACATGTTCTACATGTAATAAGACTCACTGTGGGATCAGTAGCAGCAGATGAGAATATACTACACACCAAATGGAACTAGTGGGCATGGCATGGGCATTCAGTGGGCATCAGCTCATGGAACATGGCTCAGCATGTCAGTACAGTAACCAGTAAGCATGCAGTTAGTTAGAGGTTATTTATATGATGTCAGGTGCAGCTCATCTTTCTTTCATGGGGTTTTCATGTGGACTTAGTGTGGTGGGGTAGTTGTGCTAACATAGAGAGGGTGCCTCATTGTCAGTTAGTGGGGTGTTGTGATTGGGACATGGGTCAGTAGTTTTTGGTTGTGTTGTTTTTGGTGGAGTCAGTTCATATGCATGTTCCAGAGGTTGGCATAGGTATTTTATGCATTTCCCAGTGTAGGGAGGAGGGGATATGGCCAATTGGTTACTGTGAGCTGTAGTCACTGAGCCTTGCCCACAATTTTTTTGCATGGGAAAACTGACCATTGGTGGTGTACCAGTTTAAGGGCCTCCCAGTTCAAAGATTCGAAGATTAGCCAAATCTGAGTCCCAGTACACTCTATCTGTGGCAAAAATGGTCAGAATTGCTTAATGTATGTTGTGACCATGTAACATTCTGTTACAATCACATAGAATCTCAAAAGACAACATTGTACTATTGTCACACACATTTAGCATTGTCTCATCCACATTTCATATTGATCACATTGATCACACACATTTACCATCAACTTGTCTGCATTTTGTATCGATCCCATTGATTGTACACATTTACATTGCCTCACACACATTTACCATCATCTTGCATACAACATAGCATCAAAATGTAGTAGGTGGAACTGGTTGAGGGAAGCTTTGAAATCCCAGTAAGTACAACTCAATCATATCTTGTTCAAATTTCTCATTCTGTTTTGATTTAGTGTGTTTCTTGAAAGTTGTGCACTGGCAGGGCATCATTATATGCACACAATGTGCAGCTTGTCAATGCAGACCCCACTAGCACTACCACTACCACTTGTATATCTGAGTCCCCACAGGCATCTCCAACCACCCAGATACTACCTCCTGTCAGCAAGCATGATTATCCAGATATCAGGTTCTGGACTCGCACAGAATGGGAAGAATGGCATACATCACCAGAAGGCCTTAGACAGAAGGTAATATGTGGACCTGCACCTTACCTGGAACATGAAAATGGTCAAGCAGTCACTGAAGAGTTACTCAATTCCATCTGCAAGACTATCCATGGCATCTGGTTCTAGTTTGGGACTAAAGGACTCCTCCCAATGACCTGGAGTAAGTTAATCCACTCAAGCCCATTACTTTTTCACAATCTCATAGAGAACAAGCACCCTTTGTTTAGACTTGCAGTGGATGGATGGAAACCAGACTTATTATGCAGTACCTCTTACCCATCATGGCAAAAGAACTATCTCAACATTAATGGAGATCATGTCAAGCAATCCAAGAAAGTAAAACAAGAGGACAACACTGACAGTGAACTGGACCCTCAGAGCAAGAATGATTATGGAACCTTGAGTATGAGTTGGAGGGCACTAAAAAGTGCATCAAAGGTATTGTATTTTCTATTTGTGATGCATATACTCACACATCTTATTAGTTGAGTCCACAACCACAGCTACAAGATCTCCAGCCATTATATGTATGTCAGCTTTTGTTTGTTATGCCTATACTCATGTCACAATATATCAGTACTAGATGAGTCTGAGAACCCTCCTGTTGTCACGCCAACTCGAAACTCTCCTACTACTACTGGTGCAGACACCAAGCTCACACCAACCCAGAGCTCTCCTACCATTGCCAACACTGATGCCAAGCTCATGCCAACCCAGAGCTCTCCTACCACTGCTGACATAGACACTGAGCTCATGCCAACTCAGAGCTCTCCTGCCACTGCTGATGCAGATACCAAGTTCATGCCAACCCAGAGCTCTCCTACCATTGCTGACACTGACACCAAGCTCACACCAACTCAAAACTCTTCTACCACTGCCAACACTGACACTGAGCACTATTCCATTGTGTCTCCACCTGATGCACATGAAGTTGAGCCACTCTCTCCTTCTGTCCCCTCTATTCCAAGTCAGCTACCAGTTCTTCTTATTAATTCACTGTAAGTGATTTACTCATATGTGATACAAATTTAATTATGTTATTTGCAGTGCTGGGTCAATGCACCATCCACCATGACTGTTACAAACTGGGGTAGGTCATGGCACAACTACTCAAAAGAGAGTGTACAGTTGTTCAGTTTCTACCAATGCAGAAGAGCAAAGGTTCGCTATACAAGACTTGGCTAAGTTGAGTACAGGTTCAAGGTAAATGACAAAGACAGACAAGTCCTGAGAGAGGACTAGACTGGCTGAGTCAAAGTACAAGATCATGTTCAGACTAAGATCTTAGGAGTGCTAAGACTTAGAAGACAATTCAGACAACTAGAGTTGCAGGGCTCTAGTGAAGGAAGTTCCAGGTAAAACCCAGTAAGATTAAAGTAAAGAATAACAGACAAGTACACTGTGCTTAAATAGGGTAGCTATGCATGCACAGACCAAGACTACCTAAAGAGGCATGGGAAATGAGACATGAGAATGTAAGTGCGTATCCTAAAGAGGAAGGCAACTATAGTACAAACATGTTGCAATGTATGATATACAAGGTAACAGTGACATAAGCAAGGACATGGTGCTGATATGAAGAAAAATGAATAGGGGTACATACAACTGTAACAATGACTGATGAACCTATCAACAGTAGTAAATGCTACTATGAAACCTACCATGGTCCCCCTTGCATCTACTAGCTCCAATGCTGTTCAAATGCCGGAAGTCCACTCTCCAACTTCTATCACCAACATAACTGGCCCACCTGAGTCAACCACATCTACATCTACTGCACCCCTGCCTTCTGAAAATAGTCCCAACACCTCTGTATCATTGAAGAAGGTGGTCAAAATCAACTGGGCCCCAAGAAAAATGGATGGTAAGTACTTACAGTCTTATTCAATGGATCAGCACTTACAGTGGCTCAAAAAACTGTCTACATGTTTTGACACTTTTCACTATCTATAATATTGTGTGAGAACAAACAAATGCCTCAAGGACATGCTAGTACCACATTGTAGTATGGCTTCAGGGCTTCCATTTAAGCCCTACACCATGGGAATCAGTGGAGATATGGTGGAAATATAAGGCTTACAAAATGATGACTCATGCAGACAGTTTTTTGACTCAAGTATTTTACAGTGATAATCAGGTATTCTAGTACTTTGTGTGACCTCCCTTGGCTTTAATTATTTCCTCTATCCTTCATTATGTTATTTTAAAACTATATATAACTATATAAACCAGAATATCTCATGTTACGACTGGGATGGGCTCGTTGGGCGACGGCTCAAAAGAGAGCAGCGGTCGTTAACAGTATCAATGCTTTATGTACAAAAGAGTACGACATTGTCAGATGATGAAGACAGGTTCGTGCTGGGATGCAGTACGAAACTGGCTGAGTCAAATATAATCGCGTTCGGCTAAGACTTAGGAGTGCTAAGGCTTAGAAAGACGACTTCACAATGACGACTAGAGTTGAGAGGCTCTAGCGAAGGATGTTCCAGGTAAAACCCAGTAAGATTCAAGTGAGGAATCTACAAGTACATGAGGCCTTTAAATACTAAAGTACGTAGAGACTTTAGGGCAGGTCTGAGATAGATATAAACAGTAGATAACCACGTATGGTATACAACGACGTGAGTCAATAGAAGACGATAGAATGTTGTGGAATGTATGAGTCAGGAGAACGTCATGGAATGATGACGTGTCGATAGAATGTCACAGAACAAGATAGAACCAAGTACCAATGTATGATCAAGTGATTGTGAGAGAAAGGTCAAGGTCATATGACCATGTAAGAGTACAACCAATAAGGTAATGATGACATAAGCAGGAAAGAAATGAATAGGGGCGTACAGTGATTGTAACATTACCCCCGTTGTTAAGGTGAAGACACTGTTCTTCACTCATCTTGATTAGCCCAGTAGATGGGGTCATCAGAGATATAGTGGCCGTCTTCATCATAATCGTTCTCGATAGCGCAGGCTTCGTCCTGCTCTTGACAAGCATGAGTATACTTCTCATCTTCTTCCAACTCGAGAGCTGCTAGTGCGGTATAGAAGTCAGGGTGGCGGAAATCTTTGTAAGGAAACCCGACGTCTTTGCCTTTCAGCAGGGGACAATAAATGGACAGATGTCTGGGGGCAATTGTGTGGCAATACACACAGTGATATTCTTCGCAATTCTTGTGTTGGTGACCAACACCTTGACAGATACGACAGGTGTGATTCGCGTCAGGGTTGGAAGTGGATGCGTGTAGAGGAGGGGCGACAGCGACATGACCGTAAGCAGGGTCTTGACTTTGCGAGTGATGTCTTTTTCCCGCTGCTTTAGTTTTCATAATCAGGTGCGTGTCATGCGGGATGATGGCTTGAAAAGGGCGTTTACCCTTGTTACGTGGCTCTGGTACAGGCTGCATCTCTTCTTCTTCTTTCTCAGCAGCGGCTATCAGCTCACTGCGCGACAATGGGGATGTGGCTCCTAGAGCCGAGACGAGAATGAACTCCAGTAGTTGTACTACCACAGGTGGGAGAGTTGGTGATACAGGGGCAGGAGAGTATAGTCCTGCAGGGTGTTCCTCTGTCCAAGTCTTCATGACTTCTGGGGAAGGAGCATTGGAGCGATGAAAATCGGGAGGTGTAGTCTGGGTGCGGATGATGGTGTCAATGGGGTTTACAGTTCGAGGCGGTGGTGTATGGAGCTCCTGTCCTCTTAGCACATTCACTACATCATTAATAGCGTCTCGTGCCTCACAAGAGGTTTCGACAGTTTCTTGGATGCTTTCAACAATGGCAGAGGTGGTTTCAGTGGTGCTCTGAACGGCGGCCAGCAGACCCACAAGGTTGCTAATAGTAGAACGAGGATTTGCAGGGAAGGTGGTATCCGTGAGAGCAATGCAGCTTGACTCGACCGCCAAGTCTGGGCTATGTGGTCTAAGAACTCCTGCTGATCTCTCATTAACAACTTGTATAGCCTCTCTAAGGTCTTCCTCAAAATGACAAGGCAGAAGACGTAGAGCATGAGTCCTAATGCATTTCTGAAGGTGCATAAGGCTGATATGAACTTCTGGTTTGGCGACTCTTCTCGCCCACTGTTCCATGAGGATGGCATTTCTGATGATGTGGATGACTAGGGAAGTGGCGAAGGCATCCCTTCTGATGATGATGTTATTGACTTCAATGGCGTACTCTTCACACATGAGCATGGCTTCGATGAAGGTGTATTCCTCGAGGTCGTCGAGGTAGCGGGTGAACCGCTCTGTGTTGGTGTTGCAGTTGTGATCTTCTGTGGGGGTGGTGACGACTGCAATGGGATGAGCGTAATCGTGAGTGATGGGGGAGCAGCGGCGGACTGGGGTGACGAGGGTGTCGGTGGTGTCAGTGAACTGGGAGATGGATGATTCTGTGATTTCTGATGTGGAGGCATTGGGTGAAGCTGGGGTTGATGGGATGTAAACAGTGGAAGGCATATGGTTTAGTTTCGAAAAGCATTGGGGATGATAGTGGTTTGTGTTAAAGGGCCACTTCACAAGTTGTGTCGCTTTTTATATGCTTTCAAGATCCGCTCGGCATTCTCCAGGTTAGCTTCTGGTAGCTATTCATTGTCAGCTGATGAGTACCCCTTCCACATCACCAGGTATCTTCAGCATTTGCTGTTCCCTTTATGGGACAGTATTGCTTCTACTTCGTACTCTTCTTCTTCTTCGATGACATCTGGGGCAGGTTCTAGGAAGTTCGGTCTGTGGACGTCGTTTTTGCTATAGGACGATAACTGAAAAGCATGGAACATGTCATGGATCTTCCACTGCTTTGGGAGTTCTAGCTTGAACGTGATTAGTGATAGAACTGCGGTGATCGGGAATGGTCCATATCTTTTCAGCGCTAGCTTCTTTGATGGTAGCTTCAGGCGCAGGTTCTCTGCTGATAACCAAACCTTATCTCCTATCCTCCATGGGGTATATTTTTGCCCATATGATCATTCGGCCATCTTTTGCATGGCTAGGTTGTGACATGAGATCGCTTCTTCTCTAATCTTCTGCAGCATGCAGACTCGTTCTTCGGCAGTCAGTACAGTAGAGTCTGGAATCAGATGTGGGATGGCACGTGGCTCATACCCCATCATCAGGAAGAACGGTGATGCGTTCCATGCATCGTGCTTTTGGTGGTTGTGCACGAATTCTGCGATTGGTAGATGCTCTACCCAGTCTTCGGGATTATTCCAGCAATATATTTGAAGATACGTCTCTAGTTCTTGGTTGAGACGTTCTGTCTGGCCATCTGTCTGAGGATGATATGCTGTGGATGGTGCGATGTCATATTCAAGGAGTCTTGCTAGCTCCTTAGAGAATCGGGATAGGAATTGTGGGCCTCTGTCTGAGATGACTTTGTCGTGAAGCCCAAATCTTCTGTAGACGTGTTTCAAAAATCTGCCTTCATCTGCTGGCATAAAGCGCAGCCGTCAACATACTTCCTGATATAGGAACCCATGCCGGGCCACCAGGCTTTCCATTTGACAAGTTCTTCAGTCTTAAAATGGCCAGGGTGACCCGTGGTGGGGTGGTCGTGATATCGTGCAAGGATTGTGGGGCGATATGTCGGGGGAATATACGCACGATCTTTGTAATACAAGATATTTTTGTCAATCTTCCAATCGGACAACGCCAATTTCATAGGGGGAAGGCATACACCGTCAAGGGTGTCTGATGCGACCTTAAATACGGGGTCGTCAAGGGGGTTGGAGGAGCGGAGAGTGTCGGCTAGGTCGACATCTAGTAATCTTACGAACATAGAATCAGGGAGAAGGACCTGATCAGTGTTGTTGTCCTTTCCAGTCCCATGATCGGGTCTTTGCGAGAGGGCATCTGGTGCAGTGAGCTTGCTTCCAGCAATGTGATGTAACTCGAGGTCATATTCTGACAAGAACATCTGCCAACAAGCCTGACGACGTGTCAGCTTCTGGGCCATGTTGAAATATAGCAGATTCTTGTGGTCTGTGAATACAATCACTGGGTGTGGGTTCCCTTCCAAGTAATGTCTCCATTCGGCAAGCGCCCAAATAACCGCTAGCAGTTTGCGATTGAAGATCTGGTAGTTGCGTTCTGCAGGGTTAAGCGACTGCGAGAGGTAAGTGCAAGGGTGATAGACACCATTTTCATCTGTCTGTAAGAGGACCCCTCCCGTGGCAACCAGGGATGCATCTGTGGCAATGGCAAACTGCTTAGCCAGGTCTGGGTTACGTAATACCGGTTTTGTCGTAAACACGTGTTTTAATGCGTCGAAAGCGCCTTGTTCCTTTTCAGCCCAAGTGAACTTGTTATCCTTTTTTGTAAGGTCCACTAGTGGTCATGCGATGTTGGAGTAGTGGGGAACAAATGAGCAATAGAAGTTGCAAAATCCTAAGAACAAGCAAACTTCGGAGACGTTCTTTGGTACTTCCCATTTCCTAATCCCCTTCTACTTTTTCGATATCCGATGTGACCTGTCCCGGGCGGATGACCATTCCGAGGTATTCGACTTCTTCTGCATCGAAGGTGCACTTTTCTGGTTTACAAAACAGGGTCTCTCTGTGCAGCTTCTCTAAGATCCTTCATGTTCTCTTCCGATGTTCTTCTAAGTCATTCGAAAATATAAGGAGATCGTCCATATAGATGATAAGCCATCCTTCATTCAGTTCTTGTTGGAACGTGCGGTTCATATACGCCTGGAATGTTGCCAGTGAATTACATAGACCAAAGAACATGACGTTCAGCTCATAGAGCCCGAATTCGGTTGTGAAAGCCACCTTCCAACGATCATCGGGATGGATACGGATATTGTTATACCCCGATCTAATATCCATCTTCGTAAAGTATTTAGCTTTATGAAGTTGAGCAATAAGCAATGTTGGTAGGGGAAGGGGATATGCGTTCTTTATTGTCCATTCGTTGATATACCAGTAGTCTTGCGTCGGTCTGAGGTCTCTGCTCTTCTTTCCAATGAAGAAGAACCCACTTGCTTGTGGAGATTTCGATTCAGAGATAAATCCTTTGGCAAGGTTCTCGTCTATGAAGGTTTTCACAGTGTCTCATTCCTTCGGTGATAGCAGGTAGATCTTTGAAACCCTGGGGACATACCCAGGTTTGGTTTCAATACGGTGGTCGGTTGCGGGTCGTTCAGGTGGTAAATGGTTGAGACCATCTTTAGCGAATATGTCAGCAAAATCGTGAAGGTAGGCAGGTACGAGTTCTTTGAAGCTCTTCTTCTTTGCTTCCTTCTCAGCCGTGGCAAATTCCTGTGATTTACTGCTGAATTTAAGAGGCGTTGCTTGTTGTTCAGCATAGGAGGTGCTGTCACGCATAAGGGGGGTGTCCATAGAGACGTCTTCTATAATCCTGACCGTTTCACCATTAAGTGCGTATTCCGCTAGGAACTCTCCTTCTTCCAGGGGGTAGTCTGCGACACTTCTGACTGGCTCTTCGAGGGTGTCCATCCAAACATCATCTTTTGTATCAAAGTTTGGTGGTTCTTCATCATCTTCGGTGGAGAGTAAGGCTGGGGTCGGTGTCGCTTCTTCGTCAGGGATCTCTTCAATGGAGGCGAAGGGAGGTGGCATAGGGTTTCTTCGTTCAATACTGATGCTTCGGTCGGCCTTCCTTTTCCCCTTCTTCTGCTCCTCAATCGGTCACTGTTCTTTGACAGCAGGCGCCAGGAGGAATGATTCTTCTAGCTCCACCTTCCTTTTATTCCTCTTCTGTTCTTCGACGGGTCTCTGTTCTTTAACAGCAGGTTTCAGACAGAATGATTCTTCTAGCTCCGTCACCCTCTTCTTCGGCCTCGCTATAGGTGATATGGGTCTTGGTGGTAAAACCACTCTAGGCTTCGGTGACATGGGCCTGAGGTCCTCTTTCATGGGTGATGCGGGTCTTGGCGCCTCTTCCTGTCCTGGTAAGGGTGTTCCCTTTGGTATTTCATCTACCTCCATAGGCTGCAGTTCGGTGCCTTTCAGGGGAGGTTCTTTAGTCGGGCCGGTTTTCTTAAGCCTCGATTGGGCCCATCTGGGTGTGGTGTCAGGACAGAAGAATGGTTTAATCTTATTATTCTTCCTCGTGTCGTCGATGCTCTTCTTGACCTCCCTAGATCGTTTGGTGGCTGGGAGTCTTAGTGTTTCTGCTGCCCAGTCGATCATGGGGTTCATGGCTTTAAGCCAGGGGATTCCGAGGAGGATCTGATTGCATTGTCCCAACCGTGTGATATTGAATTTCCCAAACATGACACGCTCATTGATTTTGACGTGGAGCATGCAGTACCTGGAAATTAGCCCCCCTTTCGAATAACTTCCGTCAGCCATAGTTACAGCGAATGGCTTCTTCAATGGGTGGGTTCAGATGCGGTGGTCTTTGATGAATTGGTCAGAGATGAATGTGCTGGCGGCTCCAGAGTCTATGACTGCTGTGGTTTCAACTGGATCCTTACGAACTTGGGAGAAAAGGGTAATCGGGATGCGCATTTCCTTTCTCTCTCCTACTTTGTGTACAAGTCGTAAGGGTACAATAGGGAAGTCTGTTGTCGACTCAGCTTCCCAAATTAAAAATCCTCTGCGAGCCTTCAGGCTTCCTCTTCCTCAGTTTCAGTCCCTTCTTCTTCGATTTCCTGCTTCCTAACAGGGATCTTCTTCTTCAGGCACCGGTTGGCACGGTGTCCCGCCTGGGCGCAGTGGAAGCACTGGCCTTTCTTCATATATTCGTGGTGGTCCGTGTCGGTAAGGCGATCAACCTCCATGGCATCAGGGTCAGATCTCTTGGAGTTAGGAACATACTTATGTCCGTTCTTCTTCTTTCCATTCCCATCTCCTTTCCTTACTGCAGAGTATCGTTCCCAATTAGTGTTTTGAACGACCGCAGCGGAGATGTACGATTCGATGGTAACGGGGACAGTCTCCATCTGACAGATGGCGCGTTGGAGACCGGGCTTCAACCCTTGCTCAAAGAAGTAGATAAGGGCGGTACTTTCTTTGAGGGCCACTTCAGCCATGAGGGTACAGAATTTGGCGATATATTCTGTAAGGCTCCCAGTGTGCTTGATGTGCCCTATCTTGGTCATGGTGCTGATGTTAGAGACGTGCTCGGAGGGTTAACGGATCATAAAGGGCTTTGGCCTCAGCTCATACGCTGTGCCCCTTACCCGAGTATTGCCCCTTAACTTCGGATGAAGTCCTAGGGAGAGTTCTAGTGAAGTCCGGATGTAGTCTGGACAAACTCTAGGACTGGATAGCTCAATAGAGCTCCGAAGGACTTCTGGATGAGCGCAGGAATGTGCCGGAACTGTTCCTGGATGATAGGGGATGATGACAAGACTACTTGGACGAAGTCCAGAGTAGAACAGTGAGGGATGTTACAATAGGATGGAGGATAGAATAGGACTGGACCGTAGGACTATAGGACCAAGGGTCCGAAGGTCCGAAGGTCTGAAGGTCCGAAGGTACGAGGATCTGAAGGTCCAAAGGTACGAGGATCCGAAGGTCCGAAGGTACGAGGATCCGAAGGTCCGAAGGTACGAGGATCCGAAGGTCCGAAGGTACGAGGATCCGAAGGTCCGAAGGTCTGAGGATCCGAGGATCCGAAGGTACAAGGATCCGAAGGTCCGAAGGTCTGAGGATCCGAGGATCCGAAGGTACAAGGATCCGAAGGTCCAAGGATCCAAGGATCCGAAGGTACAAGGATCCAAAGGTCCAAGGATCCAAAGATAGGAGTAGCGGAGTGTTGGATGGGTAACAGATGGATGGATGGATGGGCGGATGGATAGACAGACGGACAGATGGATGGATGGACGGATGGGTAAATGGACAGATAGATAGACAGACGGATGGACGGATAGGTGGATAGGTGTATGGATGGATGAAGTGGTATAACTACTATGGAGGAGTAGGCCCGGATGTGAAGTAGAGAGAGTATAGACTACTTTGGACGAGGTCCGAAGTAGAAACTAACAGAGGAAGACTACCGCAGGTAGAGTCGAAGGTGGAACAGAAGGCAGACTATAATTGGACGAAGTCCAAAAGTGATTATAGGACAGAGAGTCAAGGCTCCGGACTAGGGAGTACTCCCATAGTCCAGAGCTGGAGACTTACAAGGGCTGGAGCCCAAGTGAGAATGGAAACAGAGTTATATAGACAACAGGATAAGTAAAAATATAAGCAATGATCAGACTGAGGTCTGCAGGAGTTGTACTACAAGCCAGAAGGTAAGTAAGCATAGTCTGAGGCTATGTCAGAAACATAATAGTAAGTACAGCAAAACATCAGGCTATGAACTCAGAGATGAAACCTGTACGGAACAACTTATTGAGACGGAGGCAGAGATAACCGATAGCTGGAGGCAAAGATGACCAAGAGGCAAAGGCAGGGATGACCGAGAGCCAGTGGCACAGGTATATCCTAAAAGGAGTAATGCGCAGGTGCACAGGAATAGTTTCGGATATGAACACGAATCGGATATGGACATGGATCAAATATGGATCAGATATGGATCGGACGAGTGTCTTGGATCGGATCTGGATCGGATGAGTATCTCGGATCGGATCTGGATCGGATGAGTGTATCGGATCGGATATGTGAACTGGATTGAGTGGGGATTGGATGGATGTGGATGTGAGCAGGATGTTATAGTGTGAGTCAAGTGTAGAATCTGGTATATGACAGCTGACCTTTTCGTCGGCTGTGACGAACGAGGCTTTAAACTTCTTCTCGAAGTCCTCAAACTTTCCACATGCTTCTCCTGCTTCAAACACCTTGGCATAGAAGTTAAGAGCCCAAGCTCCTGCCATTCCATTCTTCATGTAGGCGAGGGCGGTGGCAATTTGTTTCTCATCGGTGTTGTAGTAGATAGTGTTAATAGAGAAGTAGGTTTTTACTGAGTATAGCCACCTCTTGGCATCTGCAGGGGTCCCATCAAATTGCATGGGTAGCCCTGCCTTGAGTTCGGGTGTGGTAATCTTTACAGTGGATGATCCGGACATGATGTCTTCGGTATTGGCGGTACTTGTACGTATTAGTCAAGCTTTTGGTCTGTGCTGCGTCATGGCAGGTTCAGGGTTCATGTCGTGGCGAGTCTGGCTGAATTCAAAGTGTTGGTGGAGATCTTGTTCTGGGCACTCACGGATGTGTGGCGTGTGAAAGACTTGAATCTTTTGTTACAACTGGGATGGGCTCATTGGGCGACAGCTCAAAAGAGAGCAGCGGTCGTTAACAGTATCAATGCTTTATGTACAAAAGAGTACGACATTGTCAGACGACGAAGACAGGTTCGTGCTGGGACGCAGTATGAAACTGGCTGAGTCGAATATAATCGCATTTGGCTAAGACTTAGGAGTGCTAAGGCTTAGAAAGACGACTTCACAATGATGACTAGAGTTGAGAGGCTCTAGCGAAGGATGTTCCAGGTAAAACCCAGTAAGATTCAAGTGAGGAATCTACAAGTACATGGAGGCCTTTAAATACTAAAGTACATAGAGACTTTAGGGCAGGTCTGAGATAGATATAAACAGTAGATAACCGCATATGGTATACAATGACATGAGTCAATAGAAGACGATAGAATGTCATGGAATGTATGAGTCAGGAGAACGTCATGGAATGATGACGTGTCGATAGAATGTCACAGAACAAGATAGAACCAAGTACCAACGTACAATCAAGTGATCATGAGAGAAAGGTCAAGGTCATATGACCGTGTAAGAGTACAACCAATAAGGTAATGATGACATAAGCAGGAAAGAAATGAATAGGGGCGTACAGTGATTGTAACATCTCATGTGTAATAGTTGTAATCACTATGACAGCTATCTCCTATGCTCAAAGAGATAACACACATACTCTGTCCTATGCTGGCTTCTCTGCTTGTCAAATTTTCTTTAGAACTGGAGTATGCAAGTTTACTATAGCCAAGGTTATCAAAGAAAGCCACTCAGATGAGGAAAACTCTTGTGAAGGATGTCCATCCAAGCTCACCTCTACTGATAAATGGGCTATAATCCACCATATGACCACATGAAAGGCTGATAATGCTGTCCAAGCCACACATTGTATCAGTTCCACCATTACCACCACTCTCTCTTCACATACTGCAAGGAAATTTTCTCAATGCACTCACACAATATTATAGATAGTGAAAAATGTCAAAACATGTGGACAGTTTTTTGAGCCACTGTATTTGATTATATAGCAATCTGTGTGCATTCCAATGGCTAAAACAAGTTAGCACCGGCAGTGGTTCCACCAAGGAATTCAATGCATACTATTCTCAGTTGAATGCAGAGCAGATCAAGGTATGTTTTCATGGCTCTCCATGAACAAGTCTAAACCTATCATTTCTTCAGTTGTATGATGCAGAAGCTGCATGCTTGGTAAGTGGAACAGTTTTTTTTTCTAGACTAACAAATAGTATCTAGGAACAAGAAGGTGTATGGATGAAAAATGGTGATATTGCTGATGGCACCATGCACTAGCCCTGCCTCCTCTATCTCACAATCCTTTGCCATCTTGTTGTGTCTCTTGGACTTAGGCTCTCTCTCTGCCATTGTCATATACTGGATTTTACACTCCACTTCCACTATAATATCCTGCTCAAACCCAAATTTCCAGACATATCCATCCAATCCCCACTCAATCCAGTTCACATATCCAATCCAAGACACTCATCCAATCCATATCCAATCCAAGATACTCATCCAATCCATATCCAATCCATGTCCATATCTGATCTGTGTTCATATCTGAAACTATTCCTGCGCACCTGCACATTACCCCTTTTAGGATATACCTGTGCCTCTGACTCTCAGTCATCCCTGCCTTTGCCTCTTGGTCATCTCTGCCTCCAGCTATCGATAAGTCATTACATACAAGATTTATCTCTGAGTTCATAGCCTTATGTTTTGCTGTACTTACTATTATGTTTCTGACATAGCCTTGGACTATGCTTACTTATCTTCTGGCATGCTACCTACAGTATATAAACTCATAGTACAACTCCTGCAGACTGTCATATACCAGATTCTACACTCCACTTCCACTATAACATTCTGCTCAAATCCACATTTCCAGACACATCCATCCAATCCCTACTCAATCCAGTTCACATATCCAATCCAATACTCGTCCAATCCATATCTGACCTGAGACACTTATCCAATCCATACCTGATCCATATCTGATCCATGTCCATATCCGCTCCAATCCATGTCCATATCTGATCCATGTCCATATTCAATCCATATTCACATCCAAAACCATTCCCACGCACCTGCACATTACCCCTTTTAAGATATACCTGTGCCACCAGCTCTCGGTCATCCCTGCCTTTGCCTCTTGGTCATCTCTGCCTCCAGCTATCAGTTATCTCTGCCTCCATCTCAATAAGTTATTCCATACAAGTTTCATCTCTGAGTTCATAGCCTGATATTTTGCTGTACCTACTATTATATTTCTGACATAGCCTCAGACTATGCTTACTTACCTTCTGGCTTGTAGTACAACTCCTGCAGACCTCAGTCTGATCATTGCTTATATTTTTACTTATCCTGTTGTCTATATAACTCTGTTTCCATTCTCACTTGGGCTCCAGCCCTTGTAAGTCTCCAGCTCTGGACTATGGGAGTACTCCCTAGTCTGGAGCCTTAACCCTCCATCATATAATTACCTTCGGACTTCATCTAATTGTAGTCTGTCTTCCATTCTACCTTCGACTCTACCTGCAGTAGTCTTTCTCTGTTAGTTTCCACTTCAGACCTTGTCTGAAGTAGTCCATACCACTCTCTACTTCACATCTGGACCTACTCCTCTGTAGTAGTCATACCATCCATCCATCCATCCATCCATCCATCCACCCATCTGTTCATCCATCCAACACTCCACTACCTCTATCTTCGGACCTCCATACCTTCAGACATCCATACCTTTAGATCTCCATACCTCCGGACCTTCAGACCCCTGGTCCTATGGTTGTTATGACTGGGATAAGTCATGACATGACTGCTCAAAGGAGAGTGTACAGTCATTCGATATCACCTAAGCAAAAGAGCAAAGGTTCAGCTATACTAGACTTGGCTAAGTCAAGTACAGGTTCAAGGTAAACAATGAAGACAGTTGAGTACCAATAGGACTAGACTGGCTGAGTTGAGTACATTCAAAGGTTCATTCTTATGACTAAGGCTTAGGAGTGCTAAGACTTGGAAGAAGATTCAGATGACTAAAGTTCCAGGTAAAACCCAGTAAGATTCAAGTAAGGAATCTACAAGTGATACACTGTGCTTAAATAGGCCAGTATGTGTGCACAGACCAAGACCATAACAAGTAAGTATGTAGTGAGATGAATACGGAAGGCATGAGTATATGATACAACAAGAAAGCAAAAGAGGTAAAGCATGACATGGCAGTACCATGTAGTTACAATGACCAGTTCATAGACTGTTCCATGAGACAAGTAGTCCATAGCCGTACAGCTCATGTAAAAGGAAAATGTATAGGGGCACGTACAATTGTAACAATGGTCCTATGGTCCTGTCCTATTCTATCCTTCAACCTATTGTGTAACATCCTTCACTTGTTCTATTCTGGACTTCATCCAAGTAGTCTTGTCATCTTCCCCTATCATCTGGAAATAGTTCCGGCATGTTCCTGCACTCATCCAGAAGTCCTTCAGAGCTCTATGAGCTATCCAGTCCTAGAGTTCATCTGGACTTCATCTGGACTTCACCAGAACTAGGACTTCATCTGAAATTAAGGGGCAATACTCAGGTAAGGGGCACAGCATATGAGCTGAGGCCAAAGCCCTTTATGATCTGTTTACCCTCTGAGCATGGCTCTAACACAGACCTCAGTCTGATCATTGCTTATATTCTTACTTATCCTGCTGTTTATATAACTCTGTTTCCATTCTCACTTGGGCTCCAGCCCTTGTAAGTCTCTGGCTCTGGACTATGGGAGTACTCCCTAGTCTGGAGCCTTGACCCTCTGTCATATAATCACTTTTAGACTTCATCTGATTGTAGTCTGTCTTCCGTTTTACCTTCAACTCTACCTGTGGTAGTCTTACTCTGTTTGTCTCTACTTTGGACCTTGTCTAAAGTAGTCCATACCACTCTCTACTTCACATCCTGACCTACTCCTCTATAGTAGTCATACCCTCCCCTTAGATCCATGGAGCTCCACTCCTCCATCCATCCATCTGTCCATCCATCCATCCATCCAACACTCTGCTACTCCTACCTTTGGACCACTTTGGACCTCCATACCTTTGGATCTCCATACCTCTGGACCTTCAGACCCCTGGTCTTATGGTCCTATGGTCCTGTCCTATTCTATCCTCCAACCTACTGTGTAACATCCTTCACCTATTCTATTCTGGACTTCATCCAAGTAGTCTTGTCATCATCCCCTATCATCCAGAAATAGTTCTGGTGCGTTCCCACACTCATCTGGAAGTCCTTCGGAGCTCTATTGAGCTATCCTGCCCTAGAGTTCATCCAGACTTTATCTGGACTTCACCAGAACTCTCCCTAGGACTTCATCCGAAATTAAGGGGCAAACCCTCCGAGCACAGCTCCAACAGCTGTCTTCATTGCTGCTGGATCCTTGTATTGCCTACTTCCTGTCTTGTCAACATCTCTTGGACTCAGACTCTCCTGCACTCTCCTTACCATCTTTGGCCCACCACTCTCACCTACCTTCTGCTGGCTGTCCTCTATATTGCTGCTTTGTGCCTGCTATTGTGTGGCTTCTGATTGTGTTTCACATTGCTTTCAATATCCCATGTCATGTTTTCTGGTTGCAAGCCGACAATGTTGTATCATTAGATTATAGCATATTTCACCTGAATGCAACCAATTTTGTAGAACTGACCTGAAATATGGTGAAATATGATATCAATATTCTTAAGATATCTAACAATAAGTGAGACGATCTGGACAGATGTGCAATATTGTATTAGTCTCCACAGCGAGTCTCCTGTTGTGAAATATGGTACTTCTAAATTCGTCATATTCCGCTCGTTCTCAACCGTTTTGGCCATAGGTAGAGTTCACTGGGTCTGAGTTCCCGAACGGAGTCTTAGTAATTACTATTTTGGGGGCTGTTTCGGCTTTCTCCATCGCACGTCCCTTCACACCCACCACTTACGATGTCTGATTACTATTCACGTTCGCCTCCGCCTCTTCAACACCCAGTTCCAACTCACCCGGCTTTCATACCGGAACCGCCTTCGACGCCAGCTTCACCCCAAGGCTACCAACGTTTCATTAGCTCACCACCACCAAACCAACAATATACCGCACGAACTCAGTACAATCCTCCTCCATTTCAACCAATCCCGAATCCCCGACATGAACACATTCCCGACTTTGCAGCATGGGGCATGAATGACAGTACCGCTCAGTTTGGAATGCACTTGGGCCAAACGGCTGTTGCCGCAGGTCAAGATTATGTTCAAAAGAATGTACGTGTCCCGACTTTCTTTACTCTACAGGTTGTTCATCATGAATAGTTCATCGGCATGATACCAGTCACAATTCTTAAACATCACTTCAATGTTTCCAACTCCTACGTTATGCACAAGCTTCAGCTCATCATATTCCCTTGGCGACACAAGCCCTGGACACGAAAAATTCGTCGCACAGAGGCTGGTCACACAGAGTGGCAGCCTCCTCGCGACGATATCAATAGTCCTGACTTATACATACCCCGTGTGTCTTTTTTTCCCTTTCAATCCATCCTTCTTATTTGTTGCGCAGTCATGGCACTGGTCACCTACATCCTGATAGCAGCGCTTCAAACAGGCCTTCAAGAACGCTTTCATCCACAAATCCTCGGTGCAAGTGCTACACGCGCTCTTCTCGTTGTCCTACTCGACTTTCTCTTCGTCCAGTGCGGCTGCTACCTGCTCAATGTTCAAGGCACGGGTCAAGTAGTAGACTTGATTGCTTATGGCGGTTACAAGTTTGTCGGGTGAGTCTGCTCCTTGCAACCTTTTCACTTTATTACTAACTCGAGCCAGGGTCATCCTCACGATTTTCGCAGGTCTCCTCAATCTAGGCCCAACCGTTTATGTCCTCGTATTCGTCTATGCGTTCGCTGCAAATGCCTTGTTCATAGTATGCCCTGTCCCTATGATATACATATTACTCATCACTTACGCTTACACTCGTACCTGCACTCCTGTAGCTCCGTTCCCTCCGCTCAGTGGTCCTTCCCGAATCGCCCGCCAACGTAGGCACCGTCAACCCCGCATCTAGAAAACGCCGCATCGCATTCTTATTCCTGGAGGCCGTCTTACAGGTCGTCTACATGGGTATTTTGGTGAGAGTGTGACTATTTGATGTACTCTCGAGTGATTGCGTTGTGGCAATATAAATTTCATCCTGCTGCTGTTTTTTACGTGAGAGTTTGCACCGATGACACGAAAGGCCGCTCGCGGCTACGGTCGTCATTTCGAGTCATAATGTAAGTAAATTAATTAGTATTACAGATGAGTATCCTACAGATAAACCCAAATGAGTCGTTGGATATCGCAATTACGTGTTGCATTGTACAATGTACACAATGAGCTACATATTTCGTCCCACTTCGTTTGTAGCCTACTTTGAATGTAGTGGGTACAGCTAGAACCTCATGAACCACAAATGACGGTACCACTGACGACTAAGGAAGATTGTGTGCATACGACTACATGGGTTCATGTATGATAATTTTTTGGACTAAACCTGATCCCAATCGCCCTATGTCGTCCAGAACGGCCTGTCGATTTAACACGACAAGTTCCTTGTCCTTCGCTTTATCCTCCTATCAAACATTAGTTTAGATACAGATAGCTCAATTGGACCGATATACCTTGGGCAATGGTTTGCTTGAAAAACCTGCTAATGCACGGAAGGATCGGGGTGATCCCAGACCTGGAAGCCAAATTGCCCCAATGCGATCACCTCCCAAGGGATCGGCAAAGAATTTTAGTGTATCGGCGAACGTGCTCTGGATAGGAAAATTGTTAAGGGGATCCTGCGCTAATATGCGTGGCATACCTGCAGATCGGCGAGAAACAGGGGAAGAGGATCAAATCCTGGGCGAGGCGTCGACTTCGTTATTCCCAGATGAGAGTCTCTAGTCCACACACTCGATTCCGCGTTGATATTTTGGTAGTACCTTGGTAGAACTGTAGGGTTTAGTTGGATAACAACATCATAGTCATCGGTGGAATGTAGGAAGAGACTCTAAAAGACACCGTCAGAGATGTTATCACACGCAAATTTGCTAATCGACCTTGATATCCAATTCCGTCTCTGCGTTACAGAGTGCCTTGCTGGCCTCCCTAGCAAATGCGCGAAGACGGTGGACAGTAATTGCATCCGGTCCATTTGATGTCCAGACTTCAGGTGCCATTGATAGGGGATCGTCCTCGTACAATGGAAGACGAAGTGGCCCGTCCCACTTCCAATCTGTTAACAATTCTAAAACGAGGGAGAAACCGCGCTCTTTACTATGAGGCACAGTAGCGGCGCTCTCTGTCGACTTCTGTTTTGCACCGATGAATGGTAATGTGCAAATGATCTCGATGGCCTCCTCTGAGACATGAGTTTGCAAAAGCCAGTGTGCAGCCAGCCAGCGCTTGACAAGGCGGACGGTCCCGGAGTATGCGCTGTACTTGTGGCAAAAATTGGCGATAGCACGATGATGTCGCGGAGCGTGGACAAATCGCCGGTTGTAGAGTTCCTTGGCGATCTTGGCTTCGCGTTGTTCCCGCGCGTTATACTGTTGGCCGCTGGGGCCGACAAACATCTTGCTAGGGTCAATGATTCGGTCAAGCAAAGTTGCCTCTCGATCGTGCCAAATGAACGCAGAAAATGACCAGCCTTCAGCAGTGAATATTTCTAGCGTCGCGCATCCTTGAAATGGATTTGAGCTATCGCCGATAGCAACTGACGCCTTCAGTTCAGGGTTTAAAGTCATAAGTGACTGGGCGATGGTTTCAAAGAAAGCGAGCTTGATTTTTTGAATTGCTTGGAAGTCATCTGGCCACTTAGATGACTTCTCGTATTCGAGAATGATGGGGATGGTTGGGAGAAAACGCAGGGACTCCGATAATTCCATTGAAGCTGAAGTAGGGATCGGCAGTGGAGCAAATGTGGAGGTATACCGCAGGTATTCGGATATGGGACTGACGTTCAGCAGCGCCAATGGTAGCCGCTCGTCCAGTGCTTTCAGGTTCTTGACAATTCCATCAAATGCCGTAGCCGCAGCCTTATACCCACCCGTAGCCCGATGTAAACGACGGACACTATCTGGCAATCGGAGTATGTTGTCGAACGGCGTCTGCAACGTTCTCGCATATTTGGCAGAAATGCCAAAATGGAGCTGCAGTATATGTCGGACGATGGAAACCGGTATATGTGCACGCTCATCGGACGTTGTAACCTCCCAAACTACACTCTCCGTGATACGACCGTCCTTGAATCGACGAAGCTCAGCACGGTTGCCCCATAGATGCCGGAACTCCTTCGCAACGTCTAAGTCCTGGTCTTCCGCAGAAGGTCCGTGGTCAACAAGACGGAAGGCATGAACAGGATCATAAATAAGTCCAATGTAAACTGTGGACGTGTTGGGGCTTTCTGCAGAGGATATGGGGCGGCAAGGGGTGACAGGCTGGAGGATGGCTATTGCTTGGGTGCGATTGCCAAGACCTCGGCGCAAAGTGGATGAAATGGATGCCAGGAGAGCTGCATCAGAGGACCCATGTTCTACAAGAGCTGGAGTAGACTGGTTCGGAGAAGCTTGCGACAAATCCACTCTGAAAACAGTCAAATGTGGAATCCACAGAAGAAAAGACAACCCTTGCCTGATCACTGCATCAAAGCGAGAGGAAAGTTTGAACCGACTTTCCAGGAAACAGTCAGAAAACGTGTCAGAAAATGTACCAGGGTTGCTTAATTGCTCTAGGGTCTCTTTAGCATCGTAACTTAGCTTAACAATTGATAGTCAGCGATGCGTGTTTACAAATTCTGGCAGCGAAACTCACCAAGTCAAGTGAGGTGAGGGGAACATCAGACAAAAAGTTAATGGTAGATGTTGCATCCACGAAGACGGCTGGGTGGTGCGTAATGTACTCTTCTGGAGGACACTAAAAAGAGACATCTATGCCCAAGTTCCACGTCCGTGTACAAAGACGTACCCTGTGTCCATTAGTTGTCTTAGTAAATACCGGAGTCTCACCGAACTTCTGCTTTGCTAAACTCCCTGTCAGCTTATCTCATAAAAGGGAAAAATGAAGAGTTTACCAAGAAAATCGAGCGCAGCTTTGAACAATTGATAAGAACTTAATCCCTTTCCAAGCGGCTTCCTCAACTTTGTGCTCCCACTCTTCGTGCCAACAGGCTCCTCACCCGAAATCAAATAGCACAGTAGTCCGGCCCAAAACGAGCCTTTTCCCTCGAAGCCTCTCACACAAAATTCACCATCGCCATAACCTCGCTGGTTAGCCCACACCCTTAAAAGGGTGTAAGCATCATGAAAAGCTGGCAGTGCATTTTTGAGTCTATAAGTCAATGTCAAGGCTTCTTTTGCATACGTGGAAAGAAGGATGGCGTTGTTGTAGATTGGGGTAGGAAAAGGTGGTTGGGACGATGAAGAAGGCATGCGGACATTTGAATATGAGGGGAAGAGCCTTGACAGTGATAATGGACTGGATGACGAAAGGACAAGGATAACATGAACTTCAGCATGACTTTTGGAAAAATCATGAGATGTACTCCCTTTCAAGAATGTCAATTATGTTTTTTATATAAATGAAGAATCATACCGTTCCGTGGCCTAATAACCAACGTAGTGAGGCGAGGGTCTCCATGCGCACATGAGTAGAAGGTGTCCACGTCGAAAGCGGTTGAAATGGACTGAGCTAGAACAGCGAGGTAGTAGGACTTCTTGTGGAAGAAACGCCCATCGAGGTAATCTTTTTCTTGAAAAAGGGTCTGCCATACATCCTTTAGTGGTGAGGAAGACGATGGAGCAAACAGCACACCTCTGGCATCTCCACAGACAGGTCAACACCAAAATGACTGCCAGTCTGCTTTTTTACAGCGATTCCATTTGCCCAACTTCCAACAACATATATTTCCTTTGGAGGCTCGAATGCAACTTTCCACTTGGCATCTGGAAACGGAAGGGGAAACGCAAATGGGACTGCGACACCTTTTTTAGAAAGAATTTTTGCTGCAGTCAAAGGATTCAGAGGTTCGATAGAAGGAATAGAGATGCAGTGGGTGCGCAAAGCAAAAAGAAAGTGATCGAGCTGTTGTCGACCAGACTCTTTGGGCCGGACATTGGGAAGGAGTGCATCAATCTGAAAAAAGGTGAACTCGAGGAGCCGTTACTAGAATCATATAGCCAAACCTGAAGCTTGAATGAGCCAGATTGATAAAGATCATTTGCATCCTTGATATCTCTTAATTCATGGCCAGTAAGAGGTTCTATGGACATCACATAAGGTCGGACCGCGTTTACTGTGAGGTGAAACATACCCTCTCTGCTGTGGCGATTAGTATCTTCAAGTTCAACCTGGCTCATCTCACTGGCATGTATCGGTGATCTTTTGGTGATCGTGGCAGAGACTCCTGCCTGTCCAGTGTCAATACGTTTGCAAGGAAAAAAAGCTAATATCACGTGGCCTATTAGTAGGGGTTGCAAAATAAGCAAGCTTGCCGCGTGCTTTCGCTCATTCACTTTCTCTATGGACGGACTACAAGGCCCTCAAATTGAAGCGTTACAACAGCTACAAAGTATCCTTGGTCCACATGACACGGAATTTGTGATTAGCGTACTTGAAAGTGTCTCATGGGATGTCCAAGTGAGTATTAACTTATAACCTGCCGTGTTTCACGGTTGAACGCGGGTCCGCAGAAAGCCACAGACCTCCTGTTCGACAACGAAGCTCCTAAAGTTATAGCACCAACACAAGCTACTCCAATGGAACAGTTGGAGATGGATGACAGTGAAGACTCGTCCCCCACAATTAGACATCCTCGCCGTGGTCAGGGTGTACGAGCATTCAATTTTGTAGCCGTCTATGGATAATGACACCTGTTGCAGAATCCGCGATCAAATTGGAGTTTTTTATGGTCTCTGCTCACTGTTCCATTGCACCTCATGTCGGGAGTGCTGCGCTTCGTGTTTAGCGTTCTCCGCATACCAATACCGTCCCTACCATTCATGACTACAAATTCCTATCATTCTCACCGCCCGACCTCTCCAGATTCACGTAGCATCACCCAGAGGTGGGTGCAACAACTCGAGGAAGAAACAGGTGCATGCTCGTCGAAACGTTCCATGGCGAACGCGGTCACGACAGGATTCGAGGCAGGACCATCAACCACGAGACGTCATACATATCCACCTGCGGCTTCAGATGATAACCAGAAGATTCTGCCCGACTTCTTTGATGGCAGTTATGAAGAGGTTCTTGATATTTGCCAGAAAGAAGGGCGTATAGCATGTGTTATCCTCGTGAGCGCTGAACACGATGATGATGCAGATTTTAAGAGGTACGTAATATTTACCTGTACACGATGTAAGATGTGTCACATTGTTCTCTATGCACAGGTCTACCCTTACCGACGCAGCTTTCGTCAAGATCTTGCTGGATAATGATTTCATTGTCTGGGGCGGGGACATCCGGGACAAAGCTGCATGGGATGGTATGTTTCGTTTAACATGTCTTTCACCATGATAAATCCTTGTCCAGCCTCGCAAAAATTGCAAGCGACTACATATCCCTTTGTGGCTTTCCTTGCGCTTCAGCCCAGGCGCCATGGCGCTCCTTCTGGTGCTTCCCCAGTCGTCACCATCCTATCACGTCACCAAGGTCGTGCAGCCGCAACTGCTTCAGTATTGATCGACCATCTCAATACGCAGCTACTTCCACGCGTAACGCCATTTCTTGTACGATTTAAGACAGCGTTACAGGACCGTGACCGTGACCGACGAATACGTGAGGAGCAGGACCGCGCATTCAGGGAAACGGCTCGTAGAGATCGTGAGGCTATCGAGATGAGGGTACGGCAAGAGCAAGAGGAGGAAGAACGTGTACGAAAGCAAGCAGAAGACGTAAAAAGAAAGCAGGAAGATTCAGCGAGGCAGAAGCATCAAGCCGGAATACGTATGGAGTGGAGGAAGTTCATGCGCAGCCGTCTCCTGTTGCCCGAAGCACCCGGCTTGAGATTGGCTATCAAACTGCCCGGTAATGGACGAGTTATCCGCAGTTTCCCCCCATCGGCGACCCTTACTGCTCTCTATACCTTTGCCGACTCGCAGCTTATCCCGTCCACTTCTCGCCCGGAAGATGACCCTTCGCAAGCACCGGAGGGAGTTGTCGATGATATTCCACAGCTTGATTCTTATATCCAAAGCAAGACAGCAGGACACGCGTGGTGGGGCTTTACACTCGCTTCAGCATACCCACGGAAGGAATTTAAGTGGAAGGCGAATGCATCTTTGAGAGATACAGGTCTGAGAGATGGGGAGCACATCGTTATGGAACTGATCACTGGACGTGGGTCTGCTAATGGTCAGATCTCTGACGACGAGTATGAGTCAGAAAGTGATTAGAACTCTTTGTCATAATGCATTTTGTTGTTATTTATCTTTATGGATGAACATATGGAATAGACACAGTGAAGTCCCGGTATTGATGGAAACGTAATCATTGACTGAGTATTGTGCGTACGAATGATTCGTAGTTCACATTTCCGTCACTGGGTTAAGTGGTTAGCTGTTTATGACAGCAAATGGAGATTAGCTGCTTACGAGCCGATCTGAACACCCTTGAGCAATTCATCGACCTCCTCGTCTGTCATCTTCTCTCCAAGTTGCGTCAGCACATATCTCAGCTCTCCAGCCCCAATGAAACCGTTCCCCTCTTTATCAAACACCTGGAATCCTCGAATGAACTCCTCTGCATAATGATCAATGGATTGTTATGCTACAATGAACGATATAACACATACCAGGTGTTCCTGCCGGCTTGAATCCATCTGGTCTGTTGAGGATTGTCAAAAATGTTTTGTAGTCAACTGCCCCAAAGTAAAGTGTTATAGAACCAACATCAACCAAACGCGTCCAACTGACCTTCTCGTGGTGCATTCGCGACGATATCGGTCACTTCAGCCTGTGTTGGATTCTGGCCGAGGGCACGGAGGAGGTCGCCTAATGTCTCTCGTGGAACAGCGCCTGTGCCCTTCTTGTCGAAGAGCGCGAAGGCCTCCTTATATTCTGTTAAGCGATCAGTCCGCGATACACTAGCTGGATAGCGCTGAATAGCGAACCTGCATTGTCACTCTGTAAGAATCGGTTAAAATTGACGCGTATGAATATTTAAACACGAGACTCACCATGGCTGCTCTGTCGATGGGCCATCAATAAGATTCACCAGTACACGATAGCTTATATAATCACCTGGAATACTGTGTACGATTTGCCGTTACGAAAGCGGCACGATCGCTTGTTGGCTCACTACTAGTACTAGTAGATAATTTTTGTAGCTGGGCTGTTAGCTTGTTCAACTCGAATTTCATAGTGATCACCTGAACGCTATGCGCCTCGTCAATTTTAGCCTGATCCTAGTTTCCCTCCTATCTCACGCATGATCTACATTACCATATTGTTGGTTACACTCTATCATTTCCCCCTAAATTTTAGCTCTCCAACACTGTTGCACATCAAGCTCAAGTCTCATACTTCATATTTTCTTCCAGCACAAGATAGCATCAATGGTATTTCGATCTGGCCCATGCACGCATCCTAATATTACCTTGGAACTGTACCTGCGATTAACCTGTCGGATGAAATTTCGACGATGATGGCCACCAAAATTGCGCACATGTGGCACATTGATTTTTGTTTGACGGGCAAATTAAATTTTGGGGACTTGCGGATATACCACAAATTCAGTGGTCGGAAAAGTTCAGCGTGAATTTCATTTACCTACACATTTACAACATCTGCATCCAAAGTCGTGATTGTAAGTATATGACACACTATACTGATGTAACTCGGACGCTCCATACCTCGTCAACTCACTAACAACACCAAAATCATATATGTACCTACAATCACGACTTTGGATGCAGATATTGTAAATGTGTAGGTAAATGAAATCCACGCTGAACTTTTCCTATGGCGTGGTCAGCCAATTAACTTGTTAATCATTCCTGTGTTCTGTGTCCGCGAACAGCAGTATTTTACTGACGTGAAAGTTATGAAGACACTTTGCTATGCTGAACACCTACTTCCTGGAGTTATATATACATGCTGCCCTCACCAAGCTCCGCAAGATCCTGCTTCTTTTTTGACAAACTAAATGCACTCCCTGCAGGTGTACTTTTGAGTGCCCAAGTACCGGATCGTTCCGCACCAACCATCCCAAATAGCTTTTCGTTCACTTCTACCATCATTTCAACATACCAGGCTTGATCTCCCGATGGCCGTGAAAGTCTACTAGTTGATAGTTTGGATGGCGTGGTGCGGGGTATCTCTGGTGATGGAAGGAGTAAAATTATTGCATTGATTTTATGGGAATAAGATAGAGCGCGCGTGTTCATCGCAGACATAAATGCTGCCGACGTCGACTGGAGAATATTTGGAGGCGAAAATTTTTGGAAGGGATTCTGGAAATAGTTCGGTCAGAAGTTCACTTATTATGGATGGTATGCATACCAAGGATATGTTCTGTAGAGACAAATAGCGCACGGGCGCCTCGTGCACGGGCAAGGATTCCGATGAAATGTAGCTTTGTATAGAATACACATCGAGGATGGAAATGCTGAAAGGTTGAAACGGTCAGTTTTGTTCACACAGTCGCAGACAGAGTACTCACCCGGATGGTTGGAAGCGATCCAGGATATCATTGACATACTTGTTCATGGACCATAACGGCAACACCGCCGTAGCCTCCGACACTAGTACGACCGCACGGGTTGATGAGGGCTTAAACAGTAATCCAACCTGTAAAACTTGATTTGTGTCCGCCTATTAAAGAACATAAAGCATGCACTAGCCTGAATGTTGTTGACGAATATTGCGCCCTGCTGTTCCCCTAGATCTGCGCCAGAAGCCCAGAAGTCTCCTGCAGGGCCTGATGCGATCACAAGGGGGTAGCCAGTGGCGAACTGACCCTCGATTTTGATGTTTACAATCGGAACCTGGTCAGCTTGTTGGGCGGTTAGTGGGTTGTATTCGTCCTCGTCGTCGGACTCGATGGCGTAACGTGGTGGAAGGGCATCGTCCAGAGGGTTAATTTCCTACAATCCAGGTCAATCATGGATGCATCTCTGCTGAAGAAACTTGCCATGTTTCAAGGCTACAGACAAGATATCGAATCGTATAGGATGACGCGTTCTGCTAAGGAAAGTAGTCGAACAGGGTTTACGGGGTCCGACAATCCAGGCAACTGAACAAATTTAGCGGTGAAGGGAGTAAAATCAGATTTGAAAGTAGCCGAATTCAGCAAATAAAAAATCCAGAAACGAGTCTTTGAGGCGCCGTCTGTGAACCATATTTAGTCAGTGTCTGCTCACGCGCCTTTTTAGTCGTTATTGCACAGTTAGTCGACTCGGCTCTTTACAATCGCACTTTTCAAGCCTATGTTCTACCTTCAGCGGGATGCGAGAGATTACATGTACTCTGAATGTTCGATTCACAATCTCTCGCAAGTTCAGAATGGCGAATGAAAATAATAACAGTGAAAGACATCTCCACCAATCGCATGAGGGCGATACTGAAATCGTAAGCGTTCGTAAGTGTCCGTAATGCGCTTAAGTTGAGTGTTCATTTCAGTGGTTTTGCAGATGCGGCTGTAATAAGAGTTCTCTTTACGCGCGGGATACAAACATAGGTAAATAAATCATAAGCGCTGAAACATAAAAACTGGCTTCTTTCTGCAATTTACTGGACCAGCAACAACGACGAGGATGACGTTTTCACCTGTTCGTATAACGAACGTCCCCTCTATCAAAAATGCACCGCTACTTGGTCTAGCAGAAGGTAACGGTTACTTCTCAAATGCTCAACTCGCTGCTCTTGTTCTTGTTGTACCATGGTTGATCAAACGTATTTTGCCCGTCGTAAACCGCGGCGGCCTCAAGACGTATATCTTCATACTCCTCGTTACGGGTATCCCGGTCACCGTCGCTTATTGGACTGTAGCGAGCGTCTACGGTGGTCGCAAGAATGTCAAAGTTCTCATGCCCGGTAGAGACCTCGAAGATTATATTACTATCCACGACCCGGAGCTGAAGGAAAAATACCATGGCAACACGAAAATCCCAATGCAGGTCTTCCATGACGCGTACTTCGAGGGTAAAATTGATTTCAACGGTAATTTTTCATTATGCTTGTGCTATGATTTTGCACTCACAAACGCGTACAGGCGACGTGTTGGATATCTTAGAAGAACGTCATGACTGGGCCAAAATGGTCATGACGCCTGAGCTTTTCAAATACGTCTTCATGAATCTGCTTCCTGAAGTCGTGGTACACTCGCAATCTCAGGACGAAGAACAGGTCCGCGACCACTACGACAGTAAGTTTTTTTTTTACTTACACGTTCGTCCTACTCACTCGAACTACGCAGGAGGCGATGACTTTTATTCATGGTTCCTCGGCCCACGAATGATCTACACGTCCGGCGTCATCACAGATGCCAACAAAGACGCCTCCCTGGAAGAGCTGCAGGATAACAAACTCCGTCTTGTATGCTCCAAGCTTAACCTCAAGTCAGACGACCGTCTCCTCGACGTAGGGTGCGGTTGGGGTACCCTGGCAGCCTATGCAGCGAAGAACTATCAATGTGATGTAACCGGTATAACCCTCGGCAAGAACCAGACCAAGTTTGGTAACGAGCGCATCAAGACCAACGGCGTTACCCCCGACAAGGCTCGTATCCTGTGCATGGACTACAGGGATATCCCAGGTGGCCGTGGGCACTTTACAAAGATTGTTTCGCTCGAGATGGCGGAGGTAAGCGGCGTATATTCTTAATATATTGTCATGCTAATGTTTAATAGCATGTCGGAATCAGGCGTTATGGCTCGTTCATGCGTCAGATGTACGACCTTCTCGAAGACGATGGTATTTTTGTCCTCCAAGTTGCTGGTATCCGTCCTTCGTGGCAATACGAGGACTTGATCTGGTAAGCATTATTATTGTTTGATATCATACGCTAATACCACGCAGGGGTCTTTTCATGAATAAGTATATTTTTCCCGGTGCAGACGCTTCTTGCTCTCTTGGCTGGGTCGTCAACCAAGTCGAAGCCGCCGGCTTTGAGGTGAAAAACATCGATGTATTAGGTGTCCATTACAGCGCCACTATCTGGAGGTGGTACTTAAATTGGGTTAGCAACCGCAAAGAGGTTCGTCTTTCCCCCTCGTCCTCACTATTATACTGATGCGTTCTAGGTCATCGATAAATACGGTGAACGCTGGTATCGAATCTGGGTGTTTTTCCTAGCCTACAGCACAATTATTTCCCGCCAAGGTAGTGCCAGTGTCTTCCAACTGACCTTGCACAAGAATCTTAACGCCTACCACCGGGTTCTGGGTGTCGAGAATCACTGGAGTCTGCAGGTGCGTGATGGGAAGGATTCGGAGATCAGGTGCGTATTTTCTATATTACTTATACTTCGTTAAAGTGGCTGACGTGTGCATTTCAAGGTTGGTGGAGTAAAACTGTACGTATGTATATACGGGCGGGTGATATCACGTATTCGATCTCTTTATTATATTACAAGTGCTCTACTCGCCTGCGGACGGTCTTTCAGATCTCTTTGAAGCAGTAATGAAGTTATATTTTGCCGCTGTGGTCTGAACTCGCCGACTCGGTCTTTCTGGCAAGTAAATCTTCGTTATTAAGATGCTTTCCACTGGCAGAATGTCGCCGAGCTGCTGTAGCAGCAATGTGTAGCCGTTCAAGTTATTCTCGAGACGCATAACACGACAATGAGTTGAACTGAGAGGTTACAGTCATGAGTGCGCACATACACGTCAGCAAAGTGACCCAAAGTGGAGCATGAAAGTATGATACTTCAAAAAGAACTTTCAAGTGCGCGATACACAACAAGTGCGGGATACGTGCGAGATATGACACCTCAAGATCTCACCATTAGCAACCAAGCCTAAAATCCTCTTAAGGCCTGGCCAGTAGTAATGAGTGCATTATTATTAAGTGCATCATAGAAAGGACGAGTTTGGTCAGGTAGCAAGGTACAGGTAGTAAAGGTCCATAGTATGGTACTAGAGAAGACACCGAGTAGAAGAAAGCGCGAGAGATTAGATAGTGATATTCACATCACCAATAAAACAATCTTCAGACCAGTGATCAGTACGAGGGGGGCATAAGGGGTATCATGGTCGCGGATATCACACGGGATGATATCAGATGGTTGGGGCTCTACGAAGTCTGGGAGTGGAAAGAGTAGCCAGTCGAGGTGTATTTTGCGGGGTCTGTGGCACCAAAAACAGTTGTCGAAACGTTGAAGAGCTCATAAATATCTGCATTAGAACTTTCCAAAAATAACTAAATTCCAGGTGAGTGAAACAAGCTATAGTGAACGATGAACGAAAGTATAAGAGATGGGGGAGAACGAAGCACGCAAAGCGTCCGTGCGTGGAGTTACCAATATGGTAACTCCGCTAGCATTGAGTCGAACACATTGACGGGTTGATTTCCAGCATGGAGTCCAAGTCTGCAGATCTGACGGCTGATATCATGCGGATGCTGGTCTGATGTTATCAAAACACCCAACAATATTCAACTACTGGAACTTAGTGTTTGCAAAGATGCACATTGTCGGAAAAAGGTAAAGTGCCATTATAATGCCGCCGGCTTACAATACCAGTCACCTGACTTTCAAGGTGCCTTTTAAGGCACACGACCAACGTTTCAAGCGTGAGAGCTGCATTATGATGGATTACGATAGTATGTAATGAACGTATGACTTTGATATCCTATCTTGTTCTGTCCTATTACCACCTTTCCCCGTCGACTGCCTTGTAAATAAGTTCATACTACGTATATTTGTTGTCTCTCTGATTTCGATGGCTCCAACCCGTTCTTCTCGAGGGAAATATAATTATTCTGAAGGGACGCTGACAGGACAGATATCATGCTCTCATTGCGGCAGAACATTCAAAGCGCAGGGCATCAAAAAACATGAGGCTAGTTGTAAGAAACACTTGGAAGCTGAAGAGGAGCAGCAGCGGTTCAATTGAGACTATGAGAAAGGGCAATGAAAAGGTGAGTTATTTTTCAATTTCACTGTGCTGCCCCTACCAATAATACCAATTCCCAGCATGAAAGGCTTGTAGGGACCATGCAATCGGCAAGGCCGGCCCATTAAATCTAGTCGATGTCACTGAGTCGAACATCAACGACAGTGCTCATGGCGATCACCCTCAGATTATTAGACTATCTGAATCAGACCTGGGTTATGACAACCAAGGTAAGTCGCACAGTGCCACTTTCTTAATTCCTAAATTAAATGGATGTATACTCTTTTATCAGACAATCATACGCTGCCCGAGCCTGAGGAACATCAACACGGCGACTCAGGAATCACTAATAGTCCTGGTAAGCACTTTTACTCAACTGATAATCAAATTGTTGCAATATGCACTACGTCTGTATTCAGAGGCTAACATATTATTCTGCACAGTATTATCTGATGCCAGCATGGCTAGTAACTCTGTGCCTGCTCAGTCACGGCCTGCAGCATCCATGCAGCCGCCCAGCGAGTTCAAAACTGAGTACCATCCTCGCTCTGGTTGCCCAACCCTCTTCCAAGCTTTTGATGAATTCCGTGTCCTCCCAGAGGCCCAACAAGTACCTATTGACGAGAAGCCATGGCATCCCTTTAGATCACGCGCAGACTTCGAGTTTTCTGAGATCGCGCTTGATGCTGCACTTAACAAATCTCAAATAGATGCGCCCCTCAACCTGATCTTATGCATCTCTCAAGGTCATGCTGAAATCACTTTGAAGAACGAGGCTGATCTTTCAAAGGCATGGGACAATGCTGCGGCTGAGTTGACACCGGTATGTCTGAACTTTGACCATCGTACATACAATGTTGTTCAATACTTTAGCCATTATTTAACAGTTCTCAAAACATCAAGTCCCTGTAACTTATAAGAAGAACGATCAAGTGTATGAGGTTCATGCACGGCCTATATGGGACTGGGCCCTTGATTTATTGGATAACCCACTACTTGCGCCACACTTTGTCTGGGATGCATGTCACATTTACAAGCGCAATGCTGTGGGGTTTGAGTGCTTTTTCGACGAACTGTGGACAGGAGATCGTTGGTGGGACATCCAAGTGCATTACAGTTGTTTCATATCATGCATGTAGATTCACGCTAGCTGTATATAACTGTTAAATCAATAATAGTCTTCTCTTCCACCTGACATTGATGGCGCAGTGCCATTTTGTTTCATTTTGTATGCTGACAAAACAAAGCTGTCATCCCATGGCACGGTAAAGGGATACCCAGTTGTAGTACGATGTGCCAACTTACCGGTACATATTCGGAATGGTGAAGGATTTGGTGGTGGCCGCATTGTCGGATGGTTACCTATCGTGAGTCGTCTTGCTCTTACATGTCGCATTTGTTTGATCACTCATATATCTTTCAGGTTCCCGAAGATGCAGGTGAAGAAGGCAAACTCGGATATACCACGCTGAAGCGTGTTGTATGGCACGAATCGTTCTTGAAGCTGCTGGAACATGCTGCACAGTACTCAAAGACCAGGTATTTGTGCAAGTGTCACAATGACATCTTGCGATGGCTGTTCCCTGTCATACTGATTCTTTTTGCTGACTATGAGGAACAGTAAGTCCCATTCATATGTTATCCTCATTGCTACTGGCGCCAGACTCCAAGAATACATGCCCCACTATCACTGCCAACCTCCTTTTACTACAACTAGCTCTCCATCTTATCCGTATGTCAATGCCGCCAACCTACACCTACTACAACTAACTCTCCATCTTATCCTTGCCACCACCACCTTCAACTATGACTAACTCTCCATCTTATCCGTATGTCAATGTTACCAACCTACACCTAATACTACAACTAACTCTCCATCTTATCCATATATCAACACCTACTACGACTAACTCCCCATCTTATCCGTATGTCAACGCCACCAACCTACACCTACTACGACTAACTCCCCATCTTATCTGTATATCAACGCCACCAACATATACCTACTACGACTAACTCTCCATCTGATCCATATATCAACACCTACTATGACTAACTCCCCATCTTATCCGTATGTCAACGCCACCAACCTACACCTACTACGACTAACTCTCCATCTTATCCGTATATCAATGCCACCAACATATACCTACTACAACTAACTCTCCATCTTATCCTTGCTGCCACCAAACTTCGACGACAACTAACTCTTCATCTTATCCGTATGTCATCGCCACCAATCTATGCCTACTACAACTAACTCTCCATCTTATCCTCACCACCACCAAACTTCAACTACGACTAACTCTCCATCTTATCCTTACTACCACAGCCTATTCCTTCTACTATGGCTAACTCTCCATCTTATCCATATTCTAAGATACTCATCTGGGTCAACGATTTCCTCCCCTCTCTTAATTTTATTGATATATCTTTGTCAAGAAGACTGATTTCATTGTTTCACAGGTGCATGATGTCGCTTATCCATGGCCGTGGTGGCAAGTGCCCTTGCCCTGTGTGCTTAGTGCCATTGACAGAGCTTCATGACTTGTTGAAGACCTACCCCCTCAGATCTGTGGAGGAAGCGAAAGAAGCGCTTCACACTTATGGGCTCAGTAAAGCTCAAGGTGAGGTATTATTAAAAGCGCTTGGACTGCGACCTGTCGAGGTACGCTACACTTTTTTGTGATTTAGATTTGCTGATATCAAGAACATGCTTAGAATATATTCTGGATCATCTTGAATTCAAATCCGCATGATGCACTCAGTTTGGACCGATTGCACTCATTGCACGCTGGTCTTTGGAAGCACTTCCTTGGAGAATTGAAGAAAATCCTTGCATCGCTTGGATGTGAGGCCGAGGCGGCATTTGAGGAACTGTAAGTCATCAATGTTATGATATCAATATTCATCCTTCTCACAATCTAATTCACGTCTCAGGATCACTAACTTCCCTCAATGGCACAACTTGAGCCACTTCAAATCCGTCATCAATATCTCATTCACTGATGGGAACAAGTTCCAGGATCTTTCTAAGGTGAGATTTTTTACTCGTTTCGCGCATGTGTCGCTCATTACTGTGAAGCAAACATTATATGCAGGTTTGAACATCCTGACTGTCATATACCGGATTCTACACTTGACTTGCACTATAACATCCTGCTCATATCCACATCCATCCAATCCCCACTCAATCCAGTTCACATATCCGATCTGATACACTCATCTGATCCAGATCCAATCCGAGACACTCGTCCGATCCATATCCGATCCGAGATACTTGTCTGATCCAGATCTGATCCATATCCGATCCGAGACACTTGTCCGATCCATATCTGATCCGTGTTCATATCTGGACCCATTCCTGTGCACCTGTGCATTACCTTTTTTAGGATATACCTGTGCCACCAGCTCTTGGTCATCCCTGCCTTCGCCTCTTGGTTATCTCTGCCTCTGGCTATCGGTTATCTCTGCCTCCGTCTTAATAAGTTGTTCCGTACAAGTTTCATCTCCGAGTTCATAGCCTGATGTTTTGCTGTACTTACTATTATGTTTCTGACATAGCATTGGACTATGCTTACTTACCTTCCGGCATGCTACCTACAGTATATAAACTCATAGTACTACTCCTGCAGACCTCAGTCTGATCATTACTTGTATCCTTACTTATTCTGCTGTCTATATAACTCTGTTTCCGTTCTCACTTGGGCTCCAGCCCTTGCAAGTCTCTGGCTCTGGACTATGGGAGTACTCCCTAGTCTGGAGCCTTGACTCTGTCCTATAATCACTTTCGGACTTTGTCCGATTGTAGTCCGTCTTCCGTTCCACCTTCAACTCTACCTGTGGTAGTCTTCCTCTGTTAGTTTCTACTTTGGACCTCGTCCGAAGTAGTCTACACTTTCTCTACCTCACATTCGGACCTACTCCTCCATAGTAGTTATACCACTTCATCCATCCATACACCTATCCGTCCATCTGTCCATCTGTCCATCTGTCCATCTGTCCATCCATCTATCCGTCCATCTGTCCATCTATCTATCTGTCCGTCTACCCATCCGTCCATCCATCTATCTGTCTGTCTGCCTATTCATCTGTCCATCTGTCCGCCCATCTGTTATCCACCTAACACTCCGCTACTCCTGCTCTCGGATCCTCAGACCTTCGGATCCTCATACCCTCGGACGTTTGGATCCTCGTACCTTCGGACGTTCGGATCCTTGTACCTTCAGACGTTCGGATCCTCGTACCTTCGGATGTTCGGATCCTCGGATGTTCGGACCTCAGACCCTTGGTCCTATGATCCTATGGTCCAGTCCTATTCTATCCTCCATCCTATTGTAACATCACTCACTGTTCTACTCTGGACTTTGTCCAAGTAGTCTTGTCATCATCCCCTATCATCCAGGAATAGTTCCGTCACATTCCCACGCTCATCCGGAAGTCCTTCGGAGCTCTATTGAGTCATCCTGCCCTAGAGTTCGTCCGGATTACATCCGGACTTCACCAGAACTCTCCCTAGGACTTCATCTGAAATTAAGGGGCAATACTCGGGTAAGGGGCACAGCGTATGAGCTGAGGCCAAAGCCCTTTATGATCCATTAACCCTCCGAGCATGTCTCTAACACTGATGCCTAGAGCCTCTCCAGAGGGCTACCAGCTTCTCTGGGTTATCGGCAGCTACCTCCAGTTGGATAGTTGGATCGGTCTTGATGTGCATACCGAGAGCACACTTGCAGAAATCGAAGCCGAGCTTCTGGTTTTTGACACCGAGCTCAAGGTAGAGTCCTTTACTGTCACCTCATAGCTAATACTCACTTACACTTTCATTTCTAGGCATATGTTACATGCGCTGAAACATCTGCGATTGAAGATTTGAAGCTCGACTGGGACTTCCTGAAAATGCACCTATGGAAACATATCGTTCGCGATATTCGACGTAAGGGAGCAGCACGTAACTACAGCACACGTCCGAACGAAAAGCTTCATGGGCCTCTCAAAGACACTTACCATCGTCGAACAAATGGAAAGGATGTTGCGACACAAGTAAGTTCACGATTCAGTTAATATTGAGACAATTGTACTCATTGTGAATATGTTCACAGATCCTTCGTGTTGACCACCATCAATTTGCCTCAAAACTATTGAGAGAACACATCAGTGCACTTGATGAACACCACCAGATACAAATGCTCAGCGACGATCCTCCAGATGAAGACATTCCTATCGTCTTCAATGGTCATGTGAAACTTGGCTCGCCGATGCAGCATCCTTCATTGATAATCAATATCAAGAAATGCAACGCAAGTGATCGCACATTTCAAGCCTTTCGCAGAAAACTTTCTGAATTCATCAACACTGCTCTGCCTACCTATGGCCATCAACTGACGAGTTGGCTTACCTTTCCAGTGGATTTTCAGGTATGTATCCTTGAATTGAGTTGCTTGATGCATTGTATTGACTTAGTGTTATCGAGATTCACGAACACCATTATCTCAAGGTTAACTATGAGTCAACGGTTGACTGGAAGCAAGTAACTGATCACCTCCGGTGCAACCCACAATTCTACAGGTCACCACGGTTCGACCACGCCCTCATACAACTCACTGCAGAGGCAACAGCCTTTGTTCGGCTGGTCTTCTTATTCAGATGTCATATCCTGAACATTGGACCCATGGAGTTTGTGCTCATTCAACCCTATACTGCTAGAATAAGTGGACCTTGCAGAATGGATCGCCCTCTCAAACTCACTCGTGTCAAGGCTCTCCCTAGGGTGTGCTCGATATTTGTCCCACTCAGCTCTTTCATCTGAGGCGCTGTTTTGGTTCCTGACTCCGAACATCAAGATGAATATATCGTTGTTGATCACATCGACAGCGATATGTTTCTCTGAATGAAGGCCTAATAGGTGCCCAAGTGAATGTAAGTCCATTGATACGCCTCTCGCAACTACAATTGATTTATCACCAGCTCTCTGAATCCTATCTTTATTGACTTATCTTTATGAGAACATCTCCGATTTCTATTGATGTGAGTTCTCCTTCACCTTGGCACCTGTTGTATCACTGTCTCATTGCTACTACAGATTCAGTGTATTCTTAATAGCACAATGCTCAATGCATGCAGGAGACTTGATCCAGGTAAGCCTCGTTCTCTTCAGCAAACTAACCTAGACCTTAGCTTATATTACTACCTGCAGGTTCTACTGTACATTCTTCACAGCGCACAGCTCAACACATGCAAAAGACTTGGTAAGTAAGCCGCTTTATTATCTGAAGCTTGGACCAAACTAATCCTCCTATGGCTAGCGTCTAGCGCCAATCCTGCTTGTACCGTGGGTCATTACTCTTTCATTATTCATCACCGCTCTCAATTTTGTCACTAATGCATTGTTGTTAGTGAAGTCCGGCTGAATATAAACCTCGGTAATCTTTGATGCACTTGATGCCATGGTCAACGTGTTTTGATCGAACGTAATTGTTCTGCATGCAGCTCAAAGTTCGTCATCAAGGCTGTCTGTGCCCTTGAGATATTTAAACAGGGTAATTGTTTGTTTCATCCTTGTGTCCTGACAACTCACACCAGACACCTATCACTCTCACCCAGAAATTTCACATTCTCAGATTCAGACTGTCATCATGCCACGACGCAACCAGGATGACAGAGAAGATTTCGAAGCCGAAATCAACACTATCGAGTCCGACGAGTCCGATGACAGTGACAGATCAGATGAACAATCTGGGAGTGACCTTGACCAGGTGAGGTCAGTCTTAGCTGTCCCCGGTGCCGATGCCGAGATGCATGAGGTTCGAAAGGTAAGCAAACTCGTAACATTAGTCTTTGAATATGTCATCTGATATAAATTATACTGTAACATAATGTGTAGGCTCTTGCGATGGCCCAACGAGCCTACAATGCAACATGATCCAAATTACATGTCCTCAAGAGACAGTATCTCGTGCTGTCATCTGCTATTCCTGCTCGCAGCCACAACTGTGTACTCAAGAAAACGTCTCCTTTGGACTCCAATATCACCCACCAAGGCCAGAAATATGCACTGTTCTGTCAATTTTGGGTTGCGAACAACCTGTTTCCAACAATACCTCAACCTAATGTCGACCCACGCAGTGCTACACATTGGTCCTCTCCTGACACAAAACTCAAAGGTGCAATGGCCGAACTTTATCCCTTCATACCCAAAGATCTACACCAATCGATGGAGACCTATACTCATTTTGGATCATTGGTAAGTGCGCGACACTCTATTCTGAAGTTCATGCTGATACTTGTATTCATTCTTATTATTGTTAGTTCTGCGCTGCAGTCAGCTCCGAGAGGTCAAATATCCTGCACAGCATCAAGGACTGTGCAGGCGTTATTTTTGCTCCCTTCAAGCTTGATCCCAGTCTCTTTGCTGACCAGCCTTCAAAAAAGCAAGACAACAAAGATCTTCTTGCCCTGTCAAAGAGGAATGGGGAGGGCGACTACATCCAGCTGGCACCTGTGTTATTTGCAAAGCCCAATGCCATGGCAGCTGACGACTTTCTCAAATCTCCAGTCCTCGTCAAAGTAAGTACCTCAACTAGTATCCAAGTACCGCACCCGCTGACTTTACTCACTCCAGATTGTGTGTGTCAAAATGTTTGGGAAGGCAATACTTGGTGGGAAGACATGGGGCCATCCAAAGGGCAGGGGTCTGTGTATGGGTGCGCAGAGTGTCTCAGAGGGTATGATTGCAGGTGCAGCTATATTGGTAAGTTTCTCGTACATCCACAATCTTCACTTATTAATAGCATTGCTCATCACTCACTTACAGGCACATTTCTTGTTAACACATGACGCCGAACTCACTGCGATTGGAGCGGAGACGAAAATCGAATACCAGAAGGACTATGACTTCTATCTAGAACACCTATTCAAAGGCACTCCATGGGCAATTAGTGTGATGGAGTACTTTAACAAGGAAGTCTTCAATGCTAGCACTGTGCTGTCCGATAGTACAGCTACTGTACCTTCCGCCCCTGTGCCTTGCACTTGGGAGGACGATTTCTTACAGGAACTGGATAACATGGACCCTGTCACCTGTGCTCCTTCACCAGCTCATTCAATTGCATGCACACCTTCCCCAGCTCTTTCTACCCTTTCCGCTCTCCCTGTAGCTCCCCCATCTTCTGCTGTCATCATCCAGGATAACCATTCGGTCTCAACTGCTTTGAACTATACCTCAACCCGGATGTCCATTAGTCAAACACGTGTCACTGCCACTTCTACTACACAGCTGCAAGCAGACATGGGTCAATTATCACTTGCTGGCAAGGCAGGCAAGGTATCTGAACCACTTGCACCAACAGGTCGCAATTCAAAAGCACCTACCCGTCGGAGTCGCATTTCAGCGCAGCCTGCTGCAGGGACCATGGCGGCCTCTGAGTCTGAAGCACCTGCAGCAGCTCCAAAGGCCAAGCACATTAGTACCTGGAGCAAGAAGGCGGCAAACTACAAGTAATTCATTTGTTGCATTCTTTAGCTATTCATATGCATAGTGTACCTAGGATTAGTTTTGATTCAAATGATATTCAAAGATCAGGCTACAGTGTTTTCATTCGAAGTTTGAAGTATGCCTTATAAGGGTCTTAAGATGGGCATATAAGGAAGTGGGTTCCATATAATACATCGGCCTTTTGGCTGAGGGGTAACTATGCTTGGCAATACTATGGTTCTATGTGGTAAGGCATAAAGTTGAGTGTTTGAATCCTTACAATAACATTAATAGTTAGTAGTAATGGTAGTAGTTACTTGGCCTTATGTGGTAAGGCATAAAGTCGAGCGTTCAAATCCTTACAATAACATTAATAGTCGGTAGTAATGGTACTAGTTAAGATTAGATAATTAGATAATGGTTGTAATAGTACTAGTTTCATTAGATAGTAATATGATTGGTTACAATTTGATTGGATAACAATACCATTACAAATAATGCATAGAGAAAGAAATAATATGATAATACGGGCGTTGAAGGATCACGTGAACCAACAAAATGATATTTTTCTATTCTAAGACAATTGTCAGCATTGTGACGCCTTTCAAGGCCCATCCCTCACGTGCCACAGCACAGCCATTCTGATGCCTTACAATGGCTAGTGGCAACCATTAGAAGGTCTTGAAATATAATCGTATATTATTCAGATACATAAAAATGGCCCATGTGAAAAATGGTCCTTAAAATGTTTACCAAGGATTTACAATGGTACCTAGAAATTTCCGGCAATGTCTATCATGATGCTGTTCGCCACCTCCAATGGCAATGTTACTCACTTGAACCAACATGACTTCCCTCGCCTGCATACAATCCCAAGAAACTTCGAGTCTTGCCACATGTTTTTGAGCAACTCATTTTAGCTCACATCAATGAGGAATGTCACGCTGTTAGGTCCAGTGTGAAATACAATATTCAAAGTCAAGGAACGTCTCAATACAATGTGCACCATCAGGTCATTGCATGGGAAGTCCCACCTATGGTTACATGAAACAAAAGAGATGTGATGATGACTGGAAGCAGCTGTAGTGGAATGGAACAAATAGATTTTTACTCAACAGACAAAATCGTCAACCTTACAATAGAAATATCTCAATTCTTCTTCAAGAGACTGAGATGTAAGTCTGTAGAATCTCGTGCATCAATGTTAACTGACAAAAAAAATAGTGTACCTTGTTCTTATAGGTACTAGGCTATGTGCATTAAAAGAGTTCTTCTCCGAGAGACTGAGATCATAGTGACCTTGTTCTTACAGCTCCCCTCTCCCCGTTTACTTGCCTGTCATCACAACAGAAGTTTCATTTCAAAGTTTAGGCCAGCATTAAAAAATATTTATATCTCTTATTGTCAATGACGTTCAGCCAGCAACAAAATGTTCACTGATGCCTTGTATTTATCGCGTCATGCAAGATCTCTGTAATATTTGAAATTTTACATCTGCTACAACAACCTAAATATCAAGTATTATCTTCACATTTCGCACAACATTACAACCTGTCTTAAATACTGCAAACCCCTGGGGCATGGCATGAGCACCATGTAGTGTAGAGACAAGAGAAACTGCCACTATCGCAAAGTCCTGATTCTATGCTCGTAGTAACCTCACTTTGGGGTAAAATATCAAGATTTCTGCGTCCAGAACTCTCTGAACCAGACCAACCAACCAGACCACGGCAACAGTAATTACAGATATAGCAACAAAACACAGTATGATTTCTAATCATAGAATACCAGAGCTCTCAACTCAATGGATTCTCTGGGTGGTATTCCCTCTGGAGTGTTCAGGACTTGGAAGCCAGTGTGAGGGATCAACCTTGCGACACTACCATCTTGTATCGAGTCGGAGCTGGGGCCCTTTTAACACGACAGAAAGCTCCCCTGAGTTACTTCGCTCACCATTTGATAAGAACAAACTCTCCTAGGGTCATTCCCTTCACATATTTCCACTGGTGGTGTGGGTTGTATTTAACTCCAAATGTCTCACCCTCACGGTCAGTGTATATATGAGCGACAGGCACCAAATTTTTCTCGAAATTGACACTCCGGAAGTTGCATAGTGCAAGCGGCCAATCCACAGCTGCGTGTGATATAGGACACCAAAGGTTTACGATTTGGAAGTGTCTGCGAAGGAGGGAAGGAGCTTCTGTTGGCGGGAGATGCCTATGAACATGAGCAATGGACACCGCAGGTGTTTAGTCCACATGAACCCAGGAGACGGAGACTGGTTGACGTTTCTGTGGGCTATTATCTAGCTTGCCTGGGCAATGGCGACGAATAGCTGTAACATTAATTAGGGATCAAGACATCGTTTCAAATGGTGGTTGACATACTGTGATTGAAGATAGCAATCTTGGTTGCTCCTGTAACTAGGGTATAGCACGGGTATACCCGCAGGTTGGAAAATCTACACTGTACCCGTACCCATCAACACCGTACCCATATGGGTAAGGGTACGGTATTACCGTTCTAACCCGTGGTATAGCAGCTTACCCGCGGTGTTGCATTTACCCGCGGGTACACATACAAGAAATACAGTACGTAGGTCTAATAACCTCACTCAAGTGACTCAACACTCTCATCCTCTCATTTTCTTTTCTTCAGAGACTTCATGATGTTGGTTAGGTCTTCGGGTGCTACCAGATCACAGCGGAGCCATGAGTCAAGACAGGGGAATGCACGGGTTGATGATGGAGACAAGCAGTTTCAAGTGAAGTGTAGAAGGTGCCGGCCTTGCGAGAATACACGTTCAACTGCAGTCGAGGTGGCTATGGTGCGCAACACATAAGCCATGATGCTAGCTAGAGCAATAATGTACCACCTACCAGGAATACTAAGATAATCGAGTGCCATCCGGTACAAGTTAGGATACCATCTTCTGATTATGAACCCACCATTGCAGTGGATCTTTGGTATTCTCCACTGGTCATCGTAAATAGTCATCAAGCTTGTCTACTAGAGACGCTGCTATACCAAGAGATATATTGCCGAAGTCATCAGCACATCGTCACGTCTTTTCTTCTGCCAAGATGTTTGCAGCTGGAGTAGAAGGCAAGACCTGGTCTTTGCAGCCATTGGCATGGTGCCTTAGATTCGTAGATGACTTATCCTTGGAGTCCTGGAAGCAGTGGACACCTCCAGCAGAGAGTTTGCACTTGCATGCCCCACAAGGGAAGAAATGAACTAGACGTCCATCGTGATACTGGACAGCCAGAGACATACTACGAGCCTGTATACCTCACTTTATACCGCTGAATCACTGAGTTGTAATCAGTAATGGTAATGAGTCTCCGAGACGGAAGAACATGAGCTGGTAGGAATCTTGAAACAGTGAGAAATAGGACAGAAGCAGCGGGTCGCTGTTGCAGTCAACGAGCTCCGAAAAGTAAGGATTGTAGTGGGTGGTGAATCCTGTCTTGACCAACATATAGCACCATGGAGAAGATCCGGAGATAGCAAGGCTACCCGTGAACATACCCATATACCGTGCTGACGGGTACAGTGTGACCACGGGTTGCACATCTCTACACCGTACCCATACCCGCCATACCTGTGACCCCCATACCCGCGGTGTGGCCCGTACCCGTGCTATACCCTACCTGTAACCCTCCTGATGAGGTCGATGCTCTCAGGGTAGCATTCGCACTCAATCTCATCATCATTCGAGAAGCTGGTATGCTTTGCTGCTTCTCGTCCATACTGAAATCCAGCATTATCAAGCTTGCAAAGCTCCTCCTTCTCACAAACATCCTCAACTTGCATATCATGTGGGTCCTCGATCCAGTTTCGGATTGGTTTTCCCGTTGCGTCATCTGTGTAGACTCTATTGTAAGGCTGAGAGCCATCAGGTGGAGCGAGGAGGTAGTTGAGGGTGCTGATGGTGTTAGTAGTCATGGTTAGTACGTTGGTGCTGATTGTAAAAGGATGGAAGCATCCTTAGCATCATGAATAAGTTATATCTTACCTATATGTTTCTAAGGGCCATGGAAGCTGCTTGACTTGTCATATGCCAATGCTCCTGGCCAATGTGAATGAAAATATCTCATACACATGGGTTGTAAATGACACCACTGAACTGCGGGATGAGCAATGATCCAAAGTCATAGGGCTTCTTATTAACTTACTAAGCCTGTTGATCACGCTGAAACTGCTCTGGTATACATGTGACATGCACACACCAATAATGTCGACTACAGGTGTTGAAATGAGCAGTATAAGTTACCCTTATAAGAGACTACCGGTGAAGCCTGGGATTGTGTCTCTCGAAGGTGGAAGAAGACAGGAACTTGTCGAAGGCATAATCTATCACATAAGGCCAAATATGCAGCTGCCAAGCTGTATAAAACTATAATGAGAGGTCGTGTGTGATGACAATACCGGGTACAAGGGTGTAAGGACTATCGATAACAAACAAATGCTGTCGTGCTAGGCTGCAAGCACATTGGGGTTATCAATATTTAGCAGCGGATTATATGTAGTATGAAATGTGAAGAAAGCATTTGAAGTTCAAACTGACATAAAGATGGAGAGATAACTTCAAATTTTGGCAGTGTTTTCTATGAAATACAAAATTTGAAACATTGGCAACCGTATCCCCACTGACCATATGTCAATAACAATAAGAAATTTAATCTGAATTTTTGC
>MU172929.1:692758-762079 GCA_016695475.1 Suillus decipiens | reverse complement strand
GAGAAAAGTATCTAAATCTAAAGCTAGAGATATAATAATGAGTTTTGTTTGTCACATGTATCTGGTCATAACAGTTTCGGGTCAATTTCCTGATGTGAGTGACGATATCGAGAGGGGGAGTGCGAATGCAATAAGATGGCGAAAAAAGTATGCGTAAGCACCTCAGGCCTCAGGGGTGAATCTTTGGATAGCACTCATCCCTTCATTGAATATTGAGGCTTGTGTAGCAAACTGAAAGAGATATAATATTCTCGAACAAGATACTTCATACGTTGGCCCGAGTGCGCGGAATGGCAAGCGTAGAGCCTCAATGTAGTACGGTCTATTACTTGCAGGTTCGTGAATCGGGTGCAATGGATCAAATGACAGTCATGGCATGTAAAGTTATGGCCGAGTCGGGCCCGCGAGGACAGGGAAAGCCCTTTGGGTACTTGCTATCAGTGACCGCCGGACTCGTCTGGTCGACGACAGCTGTACTTGATAATCATTTCTCGTAGGAGATTCATATGGACGTTCATTGAATCACTGTGGTGCGAAGATTAGAGCCGCGACAACCTGACGAACCGTGACGCTTTAAGGCTGATATTCCTTAAGCAAACTTCAACGTTCTATCTACGATGGTCATTCACGAACACCATCAGCATACGACCAACAACGTCACTCACTCAACTCATTCTCGTGACCAATGTCACCCCCTGGTTGCTAGTCGGGCATCAATTCATGACGTGTTATAAGCTATTTGTAGGTCAATGAAGGGCAGTTCCAGAAAAGATTTGACCTGGACATACGTTCCACCTTGGTGAACAGTGATTGCGATGGTTTAACACACCTTCGTATTTTCCCCGGCAGCAATGAATGTTCAACATACTAACGAGTACATTCTCAATAACTGCGGATACTCTGTGCAGTGGTTCATAGATCAGCACTTGATATTGCAGACACTGGCACGTCTACAGACATCAATTCAGTTAAGATAAACCTGTAAGGAAACCACCCATGAGCAAATGTCAACGTGTTTTGATAGAGAAAAAAGGTTGTCATTGGTAGGTTTCAAACCTACATAGTGCAAGAGAAACATATTTTGATTCAGTTATGGCAACCACCAGGCTAAGACCAATTACGGCGAACTTCTAAAGAAACCAACCATGAGTGAATAACAACAAGGTGCATGTTCCGATAGAAAAAAAAACCTTGCAGGTTTCAAACCTGCAGTTTAAGAGAAACAGATTTTGATTCTGTTGTAGCAACCACCAGGCTAGACCGATTACGGAGAACTTCTAAAGAAACTATCGATGAGTGAATATTAAGGTGTGTTCTGATAGAAAAAAACCTCATCATCGGCAAGTTTCGAACCTGCGCAGTCCATGAGAAACAGATTTTGATTCTGTCGTGGCTAGGTTTCGAACCTGCAGTGCAAGAGAAACAGATTTTGATTCTGTTGTAGCAACCACCTGGTTGTGGTTAACTTGTTACGGCGGAAATCATCCATGAATGAATGTCAAAGTGTGTTCCGATAGAAAAAAACTGTAGTTCAGCAGGTTTTGAACTACACTGGTCAGGCTGCTTTCACTCTTCCATATTCATTTTTCGCAATGCAAAAGGAAGCTTGGTTTCTTAAAAACATCAGTTATAACTAGTTTCTCTACGATTTCAGACCTTCAGGTATTGTGTAGCCGCTAGTGGATTCTTTCCAGGTCAGCCCCGTGACGACGGGTCTTCGTTGAGACAACGATGATCCGGTGCAAAATTTCTGCCGTAGAAGGTGCTGTGGTTGCCAGCGTGAGAGTTGGCACTGCCCGACGGAAACAAAAAAGACCAATTACAAGGTTACCTAATTTGGAAGTGCTTATTGTGCTTCGTCCTTCCAGTCCACTTGAAGAACAATGAGGATGTTGGTGGACTCACCGTGGTGGGACAATGATGATTTGGTTCTCAAAAGGATAAAGAATGGATTGGCTCCAGCGCTTCTTTCAAGGCTCTCTTTCTTGCTAAATCATTCTATCTTTCTCTCTTCACTGCTGACGGTCGCCACCAGTTGGCGACTAGACTTTTATTCGACGTCGCAGGTCGACCATCATCATTTCAGATGTCCTTCTCTATCCGTACTCAAAGAGGAATATCGCCTCCGCCAGTTTATGCCGCTCATTCTACGATACAGACTTCTAGCACGACTCTCAGACCGTACCTTCAACTCCCACACATCCTTTCCCTTGCCTGGCTAGCATATCCAATTCTTTCGCTCATCTTCGTGATATTTCGGCTCCAGCTTTCATCCCAATCTGCTCAAACTGCGGTAGCTAATGCAAAGGGCGACCTCTTGACCGCATGTCAAGCAGCAGAACAAGCTGCTACAGCTGCGGCCAGTGCTCCCCGGTATATGGCGATTGCCTCAAATCAGTTAATTACAGATACTATCAATGGCACCATGAACGACGCGCGCGCAGCTCTGATTCTCTCATTGACCGTCATGGAAGCGATCATCAACTTCCTTATTGACATTTACCGCTCTACGTTTTTGTGTTTCCTCGAACTGATCGTTGGAGGTGGTCTTGCGCTTCTCATTGCTGCTGTTCAGGAGGTATGAAAAACTTGCCTTTCGATGAATTTTTATTGATAATAACTCAGATCACTTCTTTCTTGCAAAGCACCCTGACCAGTATCGTGTCAGGTTTGCAGAACGATGCCACTTCGCTCAACTCTGCCATTGCAACCATAGTTAACGAGCTCAACAAGGTCAATCCTTTCGGGAACATCAATGCACCACAATTCAACGTCTCGAGCCTGGACTCCTTGTCTAGTATCACTATCCCAACGGATTTTGAGAATGCGTTGATTCAGCTCAATAATTCACTGCCGACTGTGTCGTCAATTAAGAACTCCATTGAATCTCTGTAAGTCTTACATTGAAACGAGTATCTGCATCTACTAATTCGCATTAGCGTTGATACACCTTTCGAGGCCGTGAAGGCTGATATCAATAGCACGTTCCAAGGCCTTGTCTTCGATGTATCGACGCTTCCTGTCCCTACTCAGAACGTGGTTTCATTTTGCAACAATTTGGACACTTCCTCGGTTGATGATCTTGGAAACGACCTCCTCACAATTACGAAGATTGGCACCATCATATTGATTCTTCTCCTCTTCGTCCTGCTAGCAGGACATTGTGCCCTCGAGTGGTACAAGTGGTACTGCTTGCAGAATCACCTTCGTCGCACTCGTGAGGCATGGGTTTCTGACCCCACCACGGTGTATACCGGCTCCGCTAGCGCCCCGTCTGTCACGCTCACCAACCACAATCTCCTCATGCTCCAGACGGATGCGCAACATCCACTACTTACTCGCATAGCCAACATCCTCTCAACTAAACTGCGCATGTCCCCTTCACAGCACACTCACCTACGATGGTTCTTACACTACATTTTCCATGCACCTGCACTTGCCTGCTTCTTGATCGGTTTCTTTGGTCTACTGTCCGTTCAAGTGCAGCTTCTCGCCGTCGGACCTTTGGAAGCAAAGTACACTGCACAAACAGCTGCGACTGTGCAGGATCTCTCCAGTACGATCTTCGCACAGGTAAACAGTTCAATGTACAACCAGTCCTCATCATACGCTGGCACCATCAATGCACGTGTTGAGACCGCTCAGTCTTCCGTCAACAACGGTCTATTCGGCTGGGTCAATGGCACCACCACCACACTCAATACGACGCTGAATAACTTCTACACCGACGTTCAGAACATCGTCGCGAGTGTGTTCAATGGCACCGTCCTGGAGAACACTGCACAGGACTTCGTCCGGTGCATCATCGGCTCGAAGGTCGATGCACTTGAGGAGGCACTCACGTTCCTGAATGAGAACCTGAATGTAGATCTTCCTACTGTCAATGAGACCGTCCTGGTGCTTTCGCCGTCCGATGTTAATGAGATCACTCAGCCAATTGCGACCGCCGCGGTTGGTGGCGGGCAAAGCGACTCGGGCGGCCTCATCGGAAAACTTGTGGCGACGTATGTCGATTCCCTCAAACAGGAGCGAATCATGTTCGCCCTGTTCCTGCTTCTCTGGGGTGTTGTCGTAGTCATGGGTCTCGCTGTTGTTTTCTGGCATTCCTACGCAAAAAATTGGGTGGAAGCGTTCAAGAAGCGCAAATATCGCAAGGAGCAACGCGATGATATTGACAATATCATAGCAGCCTTCCCCAATGCACCGCCCGTTGTTCAAATCAGCAAAGATTCGGAGAAGGGCGAGAAGACGCCTGATATAGGCCTTCGCTCGTTTACGCCTCTTTCTGAGCCGCGTTCAGCATTCAGCCTTAATCTATTCAGCCGGTCTGCCAATCATCCGCTGAAATCGCTTGAACCTCAATTTGAGAAAAGCTGGGATAGCTTTGCCCGCCAGGGAGCTGAGCCGAAAGTTGAGCAGCAGCAGCAGCCGTCCGTACTTTCTCGCACCATCAGCAGGTTGATGCGTTCGATGGCTCCGGGAGAGAGGAAGCAGGGTGGTAACAATGGGGACAGAGATGACTTTCCAACGGTGGAAGATGAACAACCCAAGTCGCACTGGTTCAAGCCGGTGACAACCCTTTTTGCCAAGAAGGCTAGTCCCGCTGAAGACTTTGTCGTCGATAGGCCGATGTCCCGGCCTCCTAGACCTCAATTGACAATTTCGACCGCGCATGCTTCCTCGCTCAAGCCGAATGACCTACCACACATTGAGCGGTCTCCGGTTCGAGAAGAGCCTTCCTCTGCTTGGTCTGTCTCACCGGCACCACCTTCTCTGCCATGGACGAAGAACTTAGCTGTTGCTGCCAAGCATCCAGTTCTCCCTTCTATATCATTTTCCTCACCACCGCTCTATCCAGAACAGCGCAGGAAAGTCAGCGTGCCTACTGACATTGAGTCATTCGACGAATATGGTTTCTCCCCTCCACAGGCCAAGGAACCAAGCCCGCTTGTCGTGCCACTCCATCACGCCTTCGAGCGGGCGCCCCCACAGCATGCAACTGTCCCATTGACGCTCTACCCGTCGCAAGTGCAAGCTGCACTCCTCGCTGCTAAGAACAAGCAAGCAATGGCCCGTCCCCAGCTGGTTGTGCCGTCCTCTCCCCCAGAATCTGTCACGCCTGTAACACGGCTTCTCACGACCACTCACGCGCGGAAGTCCAGCAATGCCATTAACCCGTTTGCAACTCCGTTTGACGATGACACCCACGCAGTATCCCCGACGCAGATGAAAAGGATAACGAACCCCTTTGCTGGCGTTGCATTGTAACTCTGACACAGCTTGATATCATGCGGACTCGGTCGGAAATGATGACGCTTTGCTCCATATTTTGTACGCTACGTACCACAGATACTGTTAATACCTATCATGCATTAATGTTGTGCTCTTCCTCTTTTCACATATTCTTGATTGTAACACTTCCCGATGTCGAGGAGCACGCTTTATTTCACATATGTAGCTATATCATACTACTGACTCTGCATGCGCATTGTTGTCCGATGGCACTCGGACTGCACTAAATCAAACGACATTCGATGATACTGAGAACAACGACAACAGGCAACCAGTGGGTAGAGCATCGACTAACCACATACACGATACAAATATGGCACAGTACGATAAAGTAGGTAATGACAGGTTTCCACCATAGGGTTTCGCCCTACCGGACAATAAACAATGATACCAAAGAAATATACCATAGTACTATTGGTTCTTTCACGCTATTGTCCGGGCTGAAATTTCGTCGATACTCTCTCAGTGCTCATCAACTTTGATGACGATGGCGATGGCAATCAAGCTAAATGCGCGAACGAGATGTTTAAAACGCCTGCTGTAAACATTCGATCTGATAAATTCTAACCCATTGATGTGACAAAGTGAACAGGAGCGACTCACTAATATGGGTGACGAAAAATATGTCGTCATCCTTAGCATCAAGTTCCAGCTGGGACATCTGTCTTGCGCAGTGGATAAGCTCCAACATGCAATCGGCAAGTGTAGCATCATGCGACTCTTTTTTTCTGCTCTACAAGTAAGCAAATGCAACTGCTCTGGATTGATGGAGAATTACTATGGCTATATAAGGTGAAGAAGTTATCAAGATATCGTTCGCTGTAATCACCTGCAGTTTGTCATGCTGCCAGATTCTGCCAGCGGATTTCTGCCATCTGCCAGGCAGAACCGGTTCTGCCAAACCGGCTGGCAAAATGGCGGACTTCTGCCCACAACACTAGAACTTGTGGGCAGAACTCTTCCATTCTGCCACGTGGCAGGGCAGAACTGGCACTGTGGCAGAACCTCCCGGGCAGAATGTGGCAGAACTCCCGCACCTGCAGAACCGTGGGAGGATGTACCATCCAAAGCTCTCTGCAATGGCTACCAATTCTGGGGGGCGGCCTCTGAACACCCTCATCGAAAACAACTTCGATGCTACTTTTGCCAAGTCCAACAGATACTGAGTCGGCCAAGCGCTGCAATCTTTCAGTTCGCACATTCGAGACACTTGGCAAGGTCCGCGCTAATCTTCGCTATCACGTCCACCTTATGAATGTTACTGATGGCAAACCAGCACGAGGAAGCCACGCTCACATGCATACAATCGAACTTCCGGGAATTGATACGGAAGTTGCCAAACAGCTCAAAACCGACTTTGCATTCGTTCGTCCACTTTCAGCAGTCTCCGGTGACAATCTCGAAGCTCCCGAATCGATCTCACTTGATGATATTGAGTTTGCTCGACTCGAAGATATTCACAATGCGAAAAAACGATGGGCGGAGTTTGCGTCGGACTGGGATGTGGATGGGAAGGAAGGGAAGAGCATTGGACTTCGCAGAACTGCAGTGCGTCGATGAGGGATTGGTGCCTGGACATGGAATATCGATTCTATGTCTTACATCCATGTAGTTAGTAGTCTTAAAATATCACGTGATTCCGCCATCTACCACGTTGGCAGAACTACCTCGAAATAGTTCTGCCATAGTGCCGCCGATCAGTAATTTAACGCGAGTTCGGACAAAGTCCGCTTTAAAGCGCTCATAAAATGTGCATATAGATATGCTTTTTGGTTAGCTCAGGTTTGCGTCCGTATTTGTTTTATATGACCCTGATGGCGGAGTAGTCCATTAGGAGTTTCCCTTTTTACCACTTATAGCCGTTTTTTCCCACTGAACCCTGCAAACGTTGAAAAGTTGGAGTTGACTTATATGGGTAGATCCCTCTACTCATTCCGAGCTTTTTGCGTCCTTATTTTTATGAGCACGAATATATCTACAAAGCATCAGACATGCTAGCAGTACCAATAGATCTACCTCGTTCGACTAAAGCGTTGTTTGAAAAAAAGAAAGCATCATACACTGCAGGATGAGTGCGCTACTGAAGTTGTAAGTGTTCGTAAGTGTCCGTAACGCGCATAAGTTAAGCGTCCATTTCAGTGGTAGTTAGATATAACAGAATACAACACGTTACGTGGTGGCGATCTATAAATAACAGCCAAGTTATGCTCCTAGGTGAGGTGTTCAGACACAATTTTATTAACTCTTGGATCAATGTCTCCAAGGATCTTGAGGGTCTCATCCTGTTCAGTCGATATCAGCCTGCACTATGGTAATTAAACATGAGCAGGTACGCACCCACAAACGCTTCGAAAACTCTCCTCCTTCCGCGCTGAGAACATAATCGCTCACTTCGGTAACTTTGCAGCTAGAGAGGTAGTGACCGTGTCGTTCTCTCTCATCTGGCTCGATTGCCGCATGGACAATTGCCCGACTGCCCATCTCAGTCGTGCGTGCAAATAACCCTTTGTAAACGCTCAAGACAAACTTGAAAAGTGGACTTGAATCCGCTTCTCGCATAAGACGGGAGTGGCAAAGACCGGGATTGACCGCCGAAACTGCGACCAAAGTTGGTGCGGGAAGTCGAGAAGATAGTTCACGAATGAACATCACTTCGAGGACTGCGCATGACGGTCGTGAGCATAATACATGCATATACACTGTACTCACGCTTGGATAGGAAGTAGCGCTTCGCCATTACGCTGCTAGGTGTTATTAGTACTCCAGGAAAAAGACAGTAATGAAGCTTGCCTGGAGGTACAATATGCTTCGTCGTTGATTGTTTCGATGATACTAGACCATTTGTCTGCCCCTTCTACTCCATTGATTAAATAATGGCACTCGCTAGACACAATAACCAATCTAGAGGCATGTTCAGGAGTCCCTGCCTTGATGAGATGAGGCAACATCAATATGCTCAACAGGGCAGTCGACAGGTAATTCACTTGAAAACTATGGAAATTATTGAAATTAAATAATATTGGCAATGATAAAAAAAATCACTGACGTAGATTCATAGCCATCTGGGGTTTTCGAGTACTTGAACGTCGATATGCCGGCGTTAGCGATAAGAACATTGGCCGTGCAGCCGTTTGCTTCAAAATTATCCACAAAAGAACACACTGACTTCAACGAGCACAGCTCAAGAGGCCAGGATTCGATACCAGTCATGCCAGACCGACTCTCCAGGTCTATGCAAGTCATAAGGTCCCCTGGTAACATTCAGGGGGTTCGTGCATACCTGCTTTGGAGCGTTCGCACTTGACTTGGTCTCTGCTGGTGATCAACAGGCTCTTGGGTTTCAGCTGTGCTAAGTGCGCAGCAGCCTCATTTCCGAGCCCAATATTAGCACCGACCACGACCAGCGACTGGTCGCTGACGTCCGCAGTGGAGATCTGGAGCTTTGTCCATTGCTCATGAAGAAACCCGAAAATGGAGAACTTGCCCATCTAGTATGCAAATTCAGGCTGGGACGGGAGGGTGGTAATGATGGTAGTTATTTAGTGATAGTCGATTTATCGTGTTTCCAAGTCCTCGGGTATCAGTACCTCGTACAATAATTAAGATCAATCATGCGGCTCAATTTAATCCCTAACCTTAAGAGCTCAAAGGTGTTACTACCACCTGGGTAACACCTGTTCCCACACTTGTTAGTAACGTATATAGTATAACATATTTATTACGGGGGGGAAAGCCGCAGCACCTTAGCACTGACATTCAGAAATAGTTAGAGGACGAGATAATAAATAATGAGGTAGATAGGCTTATCTGATCGATGCGTCATCACCCCGGCTATCTCCAGGTACTGCCGGTACATCGTTTACCATCCATAGTGGTGCTTGTGAGTGCTTGTGCAGGCTTGTACAGGCTTGTACCAGCATGTCCCTTTCTTGTACAGTTCTGTACAAACATGTACAAACCTGTCATAGTTTGCTGATGTCGTCAGAAGTCGGCAGAAGTCAATGTGAATCTTATTTGTACTATGAGCAAATAATAAATGTTGGACATTTAAAAATGTGTGTCTGGACCTCTGTACATGCCAGGATGTCGTCGACGAAGTCCAAGGGTCATCCTGTTCGAAAAATAACTACCGACCACTTGATCCAACAGCAAAAAGTTCCAAGTTCTTCCAGCCTACTCCCACCTATCCCAAATGCAGATTCACGCTACCAATGTCGAGCGTTATTTCTCGGGTCTGGGTGGGGTACAATCTGTAAAGCGCTGCAACCTATCAGGCCAGACTTTCGAGTCTCTTAACAAGCTACGCCAATTTCTCGCCCAAGGTGGATCACGAAGCCGGCAAGCCAGCACGTCGCAAACATGTCCATATGCATACTCAACCAGAACATGGACTTGACATAGCCTCAGCAAATGAACTTCAAAGGTTTTTTTGCATGGGCACTGGTGACTCTTGCAGCTCGGACGATGAATTTCTTGCAGGTCCAGAGTTGATGACGGATGGAGAGCTGCTTGAAGAATTTAGCAGGTTTGAAAACGTGACTCTAGAATCACGCCATGGCTTGCAGGAAGGTGCTGGCGAAATCCCAGATATCTTCGAACGAGGTATTATTGACTGGAACGAGCTGGAGAAAGTCGATAATGGAATTTCACCTGCGTGATTTATTGAGGAGATTCAAGTTGACGTGATTGGCCGTGGGTCATGGAGGCGGTCTGGATCATCGATGGACTGTTGTCGTCGGAGGGTGTAGCGTCTATGCAACAGCTTGGGTAGTATTTTTGCCATGATCTTCAAGTTGAACTACTCTAGAACATGCAAAAACAGTCAATAATTCTGCCGATTTTTGCGATTTGCCAAATACCGTTCTGCTGTTTTTTTTTGGCAGAACTCACCCCAAAATATTTCTACCCTCTACAACTAGGATCCCCTCCTAATGGCATATCCGGTCTCATTCACCTTGCGACGCACATTTTATCTGTTGTTCCTAACTCGGCTGCAACGGAACGTATTTTCAGTCAATTTGGCATCATTCACACCAAGTTGCGGAACCTGAGTCCTGACAAAGTCCAAAAGCAAGCCCTCGTCAAGTCTGACACACTCGCACAGCATGGGTCTCTCCGAAATCGCAAACGGAGTCCTAGATTTGCGTATATTTAGTTTTCTACGCACATATTATTAGAGTTATCTTGACTCCGCAGTCATGCTTTGACTTTGACGACGGAGTTCAACTTTTCATTTACAAAGTTAAACCTCCTGCGTTAAACTCGTTGAGCCTGAGACGACCACTGGCCACCAGTGTTAGGCAGAACAGAGAATGGTATGGTTGGTTGGTTGGTTCAATGTAATGGGGCTACCGCAGGTACCTTTCAATATGTTATGAAAGATGAACCTACTGAGATCTACTTGGCTTAGGAATACTCTAGCCGGGATGACCTCACCTTGCTTTCGGGAAATTGGGGGAGCCGATGTACTTCGGAACGGTAAGAGAGGACAGCCTAACTCAAACTCATAATGTGAGAGGCCTATTAATAGACCGGAAGCCGAATATGTACAGCGTCACGAATTTCGGTGTTGGTTAATGCCGGTTGGGTTCTGACGTCACTGCCTCAGCAGTAGGAGGCAGTGGGAGGCAGCCTGAGGCAGCCAGCAGGACATGGAAATTCACACGTACTTTCCGGGGCAGATCGATCGGATCACTCAGAACCAAGTTCAAATTCAGCATGAAATGCGAACGTGTGGAGAATAAAGTTGGGGAAAAGGAAGTACAATACTTGAGCGAGCCTATTTGCAGAAACGCGGTGTCTATAATTGTGTAAAGAATAGCTAGTGACGGGTATCATTCTAAGGTATCAACGGAAAAGACGATTCATGACGTGGTCGTGAAAGAAAATTACATGGTAAGTCGCAGGAGGCTGGAGGAAACCCACAGATGAGAGGAAACAATTCTAGACTACAACCCTTGTCACTCAATGAGGACATTTCTAATCCAAGAGACTTGGTCAAAGGCAAGTCATAGGTACCCGCTTGCTCTACGAGCACGCAGTCCAAGTAGACGAAACCAACGTCCCAATGTCATGGGCTGTTCAGGGGACTGTCCGAAGACGGGCTGCAGAAAAGATAAATGACTGACAAAATAATGGTATAAATTCTCAAGCTGACATAGCTGATTAATGCGTCTGCATGACTGTGGTGGGCACGATAATGACCGTCTGTGAACACGGAAGTTTCATGCTCTGAGGCGTCGTGACTGGAATAGTCAGAATGAGCAGAATTGAAGGAATTCAGGCGTGGTAGCCAAGACGGTTCTGTGATGCCACTGTAGTGCCTGACAGACCTGTCTGGAGGCTATTGCACATAAGCCATCGACGGGTATCAAGTGTGGCTATGGTGCTCACGAGCTGAGTCGCAGCAGTCAGGGCCAGAATATCAGGATCTTCACAGTCAGCCCAACTGAACTCCTGTCTCTGGAAATGTGGCATTTTGTCTATGGGTGAGCGTTAGCAGGAGCTGAAATACAGGACTGAAGCAAGATGCAGAGCAGGATGCAAATCGCAGACTGAAGGTCAATTATCCCCAGAGCCTCGAGCTTTCCTCGCGGCAGACCACGAGATAGCGGACAGCCGACATCCAGGAGCTGTGCCGATCGTTAGAGATTCATAGAAGACGATCCATGCTGCCACTTCGGCTCCTGAACGCTTATTGGGGAATGTGAATGTGTCCTGCTTTGCAAGAACACACAGCATTGAGCAATAAAATTTTTCACACCTTAGATTGTCGATATAAACAAACGTGGTATCTGATACTCATTATCAGTGGTTGACGCTCTTGATCGATAACAGGCTATCAACCTACTCGCCAACAATACGCTGAAACCTGGAATCGACTTTGCTTAAGATACCAATCATCTCCAACCAAATAGTAATTATGATAATGAGTAAGGTCTACAACAGTCAAATAAAATAGAGTAATACCTACCAACAGGCGTCTAGAAACCTCTTTTCCTTCTGTTAATCGCTCTGCTCCTTGGGCTTACAACAAGACAGGTAACAGCCATGTCGCAAGATCTCACCCGGCTCAACGGCAGGGTGAAAGGCTTCCCATTCCCCGTTTACATGGTGTGAGTTAGCAAGGTCTTTATGGTTTGTGACACCCAATCTCATGGAGGGATTTATTTCAGTCAAACGGGAATGATAAAATACAGGATTCACAGTTGAGACTGAAAGCTAAGTTCGCGCACAAATATCACTTCTAGCACTTGAATTAGACAAAGGATCAGTTCCAATAGCAAACGAGACTGTAACTAGGCTCTCACGTTTTGAGATCTTGTACCTATTACTCATTACCCTGCCCGTTGTCAGTCATGAAAAGAGGTGTGATTTATCGGTCCCTACGAGAAGGTGCAGTAGTCTGGGTTATCAAGCTTCTACAGAGCTCTCGGCCATCGGTCGGCTCCTGAAATTTTGTCCGCGAAGTAATGAAGCTCGTTGGAAACAACAATGACTCTCTCGGCACCTCGTTCTGCGTCGAGACTCTGTCTCAACGCGGAATGAGGTTCCGAGGTCTCGTCAAGATGAGGCAACCCAACAATGCTGGCAATTTACTTGAAGTCTGTGTGAGAAATATTCAGGAAGCTACAGAAAAGATCACTGTACGTCGTCTCCCAACCATCCAGTCTTTATCGCGTAGTTTGCATCCCAGCATTAGCGACTATGATGATTATCTGAAAGCCATCCTCTTCAAAGTTCAAACTGGTTCACTGCAAATTCGAATGAACGGAGCTCTAGGGTCGTGCATCAATTGCACTGATACTTACTCACTGTTGAACATATTTGCCTGTGTTAGAGCGTGACGTAGACCAGCTCTGCAAACACCACGCTCGCCTGCTATTATTCACTGGCACTTTGTGACATCTATCTCTGGAGGTAACGAGTAAGTGTTCGGGCCGAAGTTGGGTCAAGTGGACAGATGCAAAGCCTAGGCTCGCGGCACCCACCACAACTACAGGGATTAACTTGTCACTGATGTCCGAAGAGGCTACTGGAAGTTCTTGACGTTATTTGATACGATGAATCTACTCATCATGAGAGCTAATCAACGGGGGCGTTCAATTTGAACTAGGAATAATATAAAATGCGGGGCTCATTCGCAATTATGCATAACATTCGGAGTAATGTTTGCCAATGTGCCATGTATTTAACCTTTGGCCGCGTTGCACTGTCACGTGATCGCGGCCACTGTGATTAACATGTGGTACGGAGCCAAATATAAACAAATTTTGCGGTGAGATAAGATTAGATAATTTAATCTTCATCGAAATTTTGCAGCAGCAGTGAGCAGACTTACTAGAGTACTTCGACAACGCTTGTCCAAGCTTTTCTAACTGCGGTGAGATGGAAAGCTAGTACAGTGAATTGTTCGCCGCGCTGACATCATACAGGCATGCTCGTTCTCCCAGGTTCGTCTGCACTCTCCTCGTCGAAACGCCAGGCACTTCTTTGGCGCATCAAAACCATCAAACCGGATGTTATCTCTGTTGATGCAGTCTACATCCACCTTATAAACTCCCCGAGCCAATCGCTGCAGGATGATCTAGCTAAAAAGGCATCGCCACAAAGACAAGCTATTGATCTGCTGCTGGACTATGGTGACGACATCAGACTTCCGTCGACATCTGAAGCGCTTCACTCCGGACACAATGTCTTCTACGTTCTACCAAGAGCCGGTTCTATATCACCATGGTCCAGCAAAGCGACTGATATCGCTGGTATATGCAACTTATCACAGCACATAGATCGTCTCGAACGCGGGGTCGCGTTCGTTTTCCAGTTGGCAAACAATGACGATCTAGGGAAGGAAGATTTGACTGCGCTGTCCCATCTGCTTCACGATCGTATGACGCAGAGCGTCCATATGTCTCTACCTCACGAGAGCGTGATCTTTCAACATCACGCCCCAAGCCCCCTTCGGATTGTGGAGTTGAGAGGTGAAGGAGAGGATGCTGATGCTGATGCTGCACGTGAGAAGCTCTCGACCGCGAACAAAGCATTGGGACTCGCGCTTGCAACATCCGAAATCAATTACTTGGTGGAAGCATTTGTGTCTGGATCGTCACCAATCAACCGTAATCCCACTGACGCGGAGTTGTTCATGTTTGCTCAAGTGAACTCGGAGCATTGCAGGCACAAAATATTCAACGCATCGTGGACAATAGACGAGACGCTTCTCGACTGGTCACTTTTCCAGATGATCAGGAATACGGAAAAAATCAGTCCGCTGGGAACAATCTCCGCATATTCTGATAACGCAGCTGTCCTTGAAGGTGCACAAGTTCCTCGGTTCGGTTTACAGAGTTCCTCTACCGAACATATCTACCGAGCTTCTGTCGAGAACATGCCAATTCTCATCAAAGTCGAGACACACAACCACCCCACTGCGGTCTCTCCTTATCCAGGAGCAGCTACAGGCTCAGGAGGGGAGATTCGGGATGAGGGAGCAGTAGGCCGAGGGTCGAAACCCAAGGCCGGACTAGCTGGTTTCACTGTCTCTAACCTTCTCATACCGGGCTATAAGCAACCCTGGGAGACGGATTTTGGCCGTCCCTCACATATTGCGTCGGCCCTCGACATCATGATTGAAGGTCCTTTAGGTGCAAGTGCCTTCAACAACGAGTTCGGCCGTCCAGCACTTGCAGGCTACTTCCGTACATTCTCTGAATCTGTCCCTGCCTCAGAGGACGGATTAAAACAGGAGATCAGGGGCTATCACAAGCCAATCATGATCGCCGGTGGATACGGGAATGTCCGTCCACAGTTTGCGGTGAAAACGCGGATTTCCCCGGGGGCGAAGATTATTGTCCTGGGTGGCCCAGGTATGCTCATCGGTTTGGGTGGCGGCGCAGCATCTAGTCAGGTGTCTGGCGCTAGTTCTGCGGAATTGGATTTTGCATCTGTCCAGAGAGAGAATGCAGAGATGCAGAGGAGATGCCAACAAGTTATCGACGCTTGCGTTGGCTTGGGTGCGGGTAGTCCTATCCAGAGTATCCATGACGTGGGCGCCGGTGGACTGTCTAATGCACTTCCAGAACTGGTCCACGACTCAGGACTCGGTGCAAAGTTTGAGATCAGGGACGTACTTGTTGCGGACAGCTCTATGTCACCGATGGAGATATGGTGTAACGAAAGTCAGGAACGCTATGTCCTCGCTGTGTCGGCAGAGAAGGCCAGCGAGTTCGAGAGGATAGCCAAAAGGGAACGATGTCCATTCTCCATTGTCGGCGTCGCAACAGAGGAAGAAGAACTCATCGTCACCGACCGCCTCCTTTTGCAAGATGTCATTCACCTCAAGATGTCTACGCTTTTCGGGAAGCCCCCTCGCATGTTGCGCAAGGATACCACGCGAAAGATTGGTTTCATGAATTTTGATACTTCCCTTTCTAAATATCTTCCGAACTCGTCCACCTTATCCGACCGCTTGTCTCTCGCAGTGGACCGCGTTCTTCGTCTTCCATCAGTAGGTTCGAAGTCTTTCCTCATCACTATTGGAGACAGAACCATCACGGGCTTGGTGACTCGCGACCAAATGGTTGGACCATGGCAGATCCCAGTCGCTGACGTTGCCGTTACTCGGTCATCATACGGCTTTGATGTCCTGAGTGGTGAAGCCATGGCAATGGGTGAACGAACACCTGTAGCTCTGCTAAATCCATCTGCATCCGCCCGGATGGCTATCGCTGAGGCGCTCACCAACCTGGCTGCAGCTTCCATCTCCAGCATTTCCCGTGTCAAACTCAGTGCAAATTGGATGTGCGCCGCTTCTAAGGAAGGCGAAGGTGCAGGGCTGTATGCCGCCGTGGCCGCTGTTGGTATGGAACTCTGTCCTGCGCTGGGCATTGGCATCCCTGTCGGCAAGGATTCAATGTCGATGTCGATGAAATGGACGCAAGGAGAGGAACAGCGTGAAGTCAGTGCGCCGTTGTCTCTCATTGTCACGGCATTTGCGCCGGTGAACAATGTCGATCGAACATGGACACCTCAGTTGCGTACAGATATCAAAGAAACAACCGTGCTTGTCTTCTTTGATCTTGCTCATGGGAAGACGCGCATGGGTGGATCGGCGCTTGCGCAGGTTTTTAAGGAGATTGGGTCAGAGGCGCCAGATGTCGAGAACCCTCTTACAGTCCGAACCTTCTTCGATGGATGCCAGAAGATTAAGGAGTGTGAGCCTGATTTAGTCCTTGCATATCACGATCGCTCGGATGGAGGGCTCTTCACAACTTTGGTGGAGATGTGCTTCGCTGGTCGGGTAGGGGCTGTGATTTCCCTTGACACTCTCCATAGTGCTTCCAACCCTGTGTCGACCCTGTTCAACGAGGAATTAGGAGCTGTTGTTCAAGTACGCGAGTCTCACTTGGGTAAGCTCATGAGTGAGTTTGTCGACGTCGGCTTCCCTTCCACATCCATCCACGTCATTGGACGCGTCAACATTGACCCTTCCGACCAATTATTTGCCATTAATCATGAATCCAAGGTACTATTTTCGAGTACACGTCATGAACTTCAACAAGCCTGGGCCGACACTTCGTACCGTATGCAATCTCTGCGCGACAACCCTATCGGAGCACAGCAGGAATTTGACCTCATCAAGAATAGCACTCACAGGGGTTTATTTTATGACCTCACATTTGAGTACACACCATCCCCCTCACGAAGTCTCTTATCGCGGCCGAAGATTGCCATCTTGCGTGAGCAAGGTGTCAACGGACATGTGGAAATGGCTTGGGCATTTACGGCGGCAGGTTTCGATGCCGTAGATGTTCACATGTCTGACATTCTCTCTGGAGAACTGTCACTTTCGCGCTTCCGCGGGCTAGCAGCTTGCGGTGGCTTTTCCTATGGAGACGTACTTGGCGCTGGGAAAGGCTGGGCTCACTCAGTACTTTTGAACGACATAGCGAGGAAGGAGTTTACCCAATTCTTTGCAGATAAAAATACCTTTACTCTTGGTGTCTGCAATGGTTGCCAATGGCTCAGTCATTTGAGAGAGATCATTCCTGGCGCAGACCACTGGCCCGACTTCAAGCCGAACGCCTCTGAACGCTTCGAAGGCCGTGTAACCATGGTCGAAGTCACTTCTAATGAAGTGACAAAGGCCTCCGTGTTCTTGAGAGACATGGTTGGGTCAAAGCTTCCTGTTGCTGTTGCTCACGGAGAGGGAAGGGTGTCATTTTCGGACGATACCCAGAGAGAAGCCCTGCAAAATGCGGGCCTCGTCGCACTACAATATGTCGATTCTGCGGGTGAACCTACGGAGGTTTATCCATTGAACCCGAATGGCAGCCCCGACGGGATTACTGGTGTGCAGACCATCGACGGCAGAATAATGGGTCTTATGCCGCATCCAGAACGTGTCGTGACACTGGAGAGTTGCAGCTGGTATCCACCTGCGTTTTGGGACTCCTGGGAGGGCTCAAGTCCGTGGTTCAGGCTTTTTCAGAGTGCTCGCGCCTGGGTGAATTAGGAGGTGAGCATGTTCCCATGATGTGGTTAGCGTCACATGTTTATACTTTGTTGTGCAGAGCACGGAAGTGCGCATACTAAAGTGAAATTGAATTACCAAGAGTATCATGATGAGAAAATATTGCTATCACTAGCGGTTGCATACAAATATCATATCAATGAGACTTTAAGCTTTAGCAAGAGGCGCGGCACGGTCGAGACCGAACGACGTGACTCAGATGCGCCTGTGACTGGTTGTGACAACTACGTGACAATGAGCTAGTTGCTGCGTTCACATTGAGACTTGCACCAACGTTAACGACGACATGACAACTGTGTCGCCATTCGCTCGCAGCAGCGCGTTCGACGAGCCCCGCCTTGGCGGGCGCGAGCAGACCGTAAGCCCATCTTGCTTTTATCATCCCATTTCTGCTGCATAAACACAAGCAAGCGCTTCCCAGATCGAAGAAATGTACAGCGTCCCTGAGAGCTTCTTAGAAATTGAAGTTCGCAATCCTCAAACACACGGTAAGTGATACAAAACCTGCGTGGTGGGATCCTATCTTATAATTGAATAATAGGCTTTGGCAGAAAGATGTATACCGACTACGAGATCGTGTGCAAGGTGATATATACTGCCAGTGCGGCTTTCTAATCAGCCGAGTGCTGATCTTGTGCTGTCCTTATGTTCTGTAGACAAACATTCCTGCATTTAAGCTGCGCCATTCCCTCGTCCGGCGCCGTTATTCCGACTTCGAGGCGTTCCGCGATATTCTGGAGCGCGAATCCACCCGCGTCAACATCCCTCCGCTTCCTGGCAAAGTTTTCACCAACAGATTTTCCGACGAAGTCATCGAGAGTCGAAGGGAGGGACTGGAACGATTCTTAAGCATCGTTGCTGGTCACCCACTCCTGCAGGTAAACGATTAGATAAGAAACACCCTGTAAATGATCTGACGGCCTTTTCAGACTGGTAGTAAGGTTCTCTGCGCATTTATGCAGGACCCGGCCTGGGAGAAGTCTCAGTGGGTGTAACCCACCTACGGCATACTTGTAATGATCACCTCAGAATACAACCTTGACATGCGTTCTGTACTCCTTCTGTCACACTCTCTTCTTGTATATTTTACGCTGTTTGTTTATGTCTTGCCTCGTTATAGATTCAATCTTTATCTGCCGATCACTCAGCATAGACTGGAAGGACTACGTTTGATGATCCTCGTGAACAACAATATCTAACACCGATCTACCGCGAGTGTTCAGCCTGCTAACCAGGACTTCAGAAGACGAATCAAAGTTCACTTACCGCAGATCCATGGAAAATCCCGTCTCAATATCCGTGAGGCTAATAATCTCAACCGAATGCACACCAGGAGTCATTGCAAGGAAGTCCATTCTGACTGACTGGCATGTAGATGGACGCAGCGGCCTATAATTTCAAGAAGCATAATTAAACAACAACACAACAAATCATCCAGAAACGCTACATACCCAACTCGTACGCGGTTCTGCAACGGGAGTATCCCAGGAGGCATCATCACACTCTTCAACTCCTCGATAGTCGTCTTGCCACCTCGCGAAGCTTTCTCCTGCTCGATCTTCCGTCTACGTCTACGATCTGGATCCGGGCAGCTAATTTCGAACCTTCTGGTCCATGAACTCTGATTGAACACGAAGATGTCAAGTGTGAACTGATCACATGGATATAATTTCCTAGATGCGGCGGAACCTGAAGGAGGTGGGAGCAAGCCAACGGAGACGATTATGGGCTCTCCACCAGTAACTGGGGTATCTCGAGCGAGATCGAACCCGCCGACGACGGTTGGTCCAGGAGTTCTGGGCACAGCTGCCGTCATCCCGAGACCACGCTCCCTGCGAATTTCGATACTGGGCCCAGAGGCTCCTTGATGGTTGCTCAGTGGTGTTTGAAAGTGAGACGTTGCTGGAGCAGTAGCTGGAGGGAATGCAGGGTACGCAGGAGTTGGCGGCGTCACGAACGTTTGAGACTCTGGTACGCCATGTGGGCCGCCGTTGGATGTACTGACGCCTAATAGGGGCGTGGTCGAAGGTGGAATGCCGAATGTAGTAGACGATGACTTTAAGAAACTTTGTACAGAAACAGAAGGAGGAGTGTATTGTTTGTTGATGGGTGAGGCGGAAGATTGGTCGCGATATGACATCGGGCGGAAGTTAGCATTCGGGTTGACCGCACGTATAGCTGTGATATTGTTAGGGAAAGTATGTCGCTTGTTCCCAGTAACAGATTGCACTTTCGGAATAGCAGATGCCAGAGCCGCTTGCCCTGGGAAGGGAGACGCAGGCTCTGGCAACACGCTACGAGCACCACCAGAAGGGTCTGAGAAGTCAAGGGATTCTTCCGGTAATTTCGAAGAAAGATCCAAGACACAGTTCCACCGAGAGGAGAATGTATGTGTTGGGTAGGTCAGGGAAGGACCACCACCATCCTCAGATTCATGCTCACCACCTGCCTCCGACATATAAGGCTTGCCATAGATATTGATCGCCACCGCCCGCTGCAGATCTGAGTTTGCAAAGACGGCACCAGGCCGACGACCGACCAGCGAGAAGTCTGAGTCTGCAGAAGGCTTGAGGAATAAAACAGCGTATAACAAATTGTACTGTTCCATGGACCCGATTAGAAGTGGGAAGGTGTGCGTCTCCACTTCAGCTTCAAAAGCACCCTCTCCCCAACCAATCAGTTTGGTGGATGCACCTTCGCCGCCGATTTTCACATCTACCCTTTCCACTGAAAAACCAATACCTGGGCCTGATTCTCCAGAGTTCTCGAGTTCAACACAGAGAACGACAGTACGTTCGTTGTTCCCCGCCTCCCGTTCCTGCGCATCGCTATCATCATCATTAAAGCCAGTCCCCGGATTCATCTCCGGAAAGAGGATGTGGGGAACAAAAACGGTGCGCATCCGCACCCGAAATCCAGAGACTGTTTGAAGAATTTTGCGAAATGATTTCCGTAAAGTGGCATTAGGCGGACGCTTAGGGCTTGACGCAAGTGGTTGGGCAGATGAAGGTTGCACAGGTGGAAGACAGAATAGCTCTCGACGCGTGACATTCCCTAGGCGAGTGGATGGAAGCCAGAGTGGTTCCGAGCCGAGCGCAATATTGGATCCTAGAAGACCGCGGCGTAAGTGATCCCGCAACATCGGTATGGCATGAAAGACTACCAGCTGAAAGACCTTCTAGTAAATTGACTTCCTCAAGCCCAGTCTGATCATCCTCGCCGACATCATTTATCTCTTGGTTCTGTTGCTTCGAGAATAAGCTTATGCCAGAAGCAGAAAGCTTGGCGAGAATGCCACTTTCCGACAGGAATACAACAAATGGATGGCTTGCTTGTGACAGTGAAACTGCCTTCTCTCGTAATGTGGTTGACACGGTCAAGGACAGTAGAGGATCAGAAAACGAGAGGCGAAGAAACGCTAGAAGAATGTTTAAGAAAAGTGGTAGACACATCACTTACACACACTCACACACGGTCAGAGAAAGTTCATATACAGCCAGCCAAGCCTTCTTCGCCTCTGAATACAAAAGAGAAAACTTCTCTTTGGACAAATTCACGGGTCTGTGACCCCATATACTGGCAAGAAGAAGGGTTCCTTCCGATTGCGCGTACTTGCGGTCCTTCTCCGTAGAAGACGGTGTAGGATTTGGTGTATGGGGAGGGAATAAGGAAGGATGAAGTGACGTAGGTCGGGGTTTAGCTACAGATGAAGTACGCGGTGGAGCAAGGACTTTAGCAGTCTGGGGAGTCTGAGGAGTTTCAGGGAGAGTCGTAGGCGTTTGCGAGATATAAGTGGCTTCAAGCGAAACCTGCACGTGGGCAAAAAATTCGAGAACGAATGCAGGCGGATCCTTGGGATCAACATGCGCAGATGGACATGGTATCTGTGCAATCAAGAAAAGATGTAGTTGCTCATCTGAATCGACCATTTGATGAGCATCAAGACAGACGTGTTCGATGAAAACTTGTACCTTACCGAAGAACGCTTGTTTTCTTTCGATACCAGATGTTTTGAGCGCGACCAACCAGTCATCGGCAGCTCCTGGTTCAGGAAATTTTATAGAGGTATCTGGGGCTATGACTTCCAGAGTACATGACCCAAAAAGGTCCTCGAAGCTGGGAACGGACATGATAATGTCACGTCCAGAGATCTAGTTGAGCCTTTAAATGCTAATGTGAGTAATCAATGTTTGGGTCTAGAAACATAAGTACTAATGTGCTTTATGAAGGTTGGCGAAGTAATAAACGAGTATGGAACGATGAGAGCTTTGTTTGTGTCTGTAGCTTATGAAAACTCTCCGAAGAGCGAAACATTGACATGTAACAATACATACTAGATAATGCAGTTCCCTACGTCCGACCTAGTTTCATCTCATCGTCTGCTTCTGATTACAGATCAACTTCCAGCTCCAGCTGACTTCTTATTGCATCGATTCCTTCACTTGCACCTGAAGCAAAGCAGAACCGCGAAATGTATTGTTCTCGCTGTATCCGAAAGCCTCGAGCGTTGGAAATCTATAGCTTCAAAGGCCGTACGTCCAATCTTTTCCATCGTGTCCATCTGATAGTAAATGACTTTCCCAAAGAATACCAATCTAACTCATAGCGAATCTTTTCAATTCATAAATGTCTTCGATCAGCATCTGCCCTCACGAAACCATGGAGAGGGACATACGAATAAAATCTCTCTAAAGTACATCTATGATCTGCTATCAGTCAATTTGTCAGACTCCAGAACCAATGGCCAAATCCCGCTCGTAATTTTGGATGACATTACATCGCTCGAATGGTTCGGGATTTCGCTGGTTGATCTGTCCCGGTTTGCTCGTGCTCTAAGAACACTCTGTGTCAAGGTAAGACAATGTTAACTTTGAGCTATTACTGCTTTTACAACTGAAATATAGATGGATGCAGCATTGGTCGTCAGACATCACATCGTCACTCCACCAGAGCCAGATGCGCTCTTGCAACACTTGCTTCAACTATGCACCTATCACATTGAAGTCAGGCCTTTAGCCAGCGGGCGAAGCGGTGCAGTGAGTGGAGAGGTGCGTTCCATTGCATTGCTCCTGATGCATCAGAACTCATAAAACCATCAAGATATGCGTGCACCTAGGGCCTAGTATGAAAGATACGAATGAACATATCATATCTCGTACGTCGGCCTTACAATATCGTTTGACGGAGTCAAGCGCTGTATTTTTCGACAAGGGTACAAGTACAGGAGTTCTATAACTGTTGTGGAGTTGGATGACAGCGAGGGTATGTGCGATTCGTGAGATTGCATCATAGTTTTTGAAGCTGTGGAAGAGGTGGCTGCGTAGGCACCTCCGAGAATGAGAACGTTATCACAGAAAGATTCACCATAAGTTGAAGAAAAGCACAGCGTACGCTTATTACATATACTTTTCGAATAATTCGCGTGCAGCTCACCAATTCAACTATCCAGTATGTTTAGTAGGTTGAGCCAATATCGAGCCCACCTGTTTCTTCCAAGGCTTATGGGCAGACCGGATCACGCCATCATGGGGCCCTTACCCGTATGACCATCGTGGGAACACCTTGGGACGATGAATATGATGGTGATGCATCTAGTTATTCATCGATGGCTTTAAGCGATCCCACTTAACGGTTTTTCAGCTCAACCACAACGCCGCCTGTAGCGAACGACGAAAATCAATCAAGAAGTCGAACGAAAACTCAACAGAGCACCCAAAAGCGCAGAAAGAATAAGACGATGCTAGAGCTCATGAATAACCAACTCATGTCAGAACTCATGCAGCTCTCGGATCTCCACAGCCTCGAAACTACCTAGGCTTCATAAACAACCTATTCTCCCATCACGCAGTTCTGTATCATGCAGCCAGTAAGGGTAACACCACATGGAACGCGTAGCATGATATGACATTGCTCCCGCAAGTAATTGGGTAAAGTGTTACTATTGGCGCCAATAACCGTAAATCATCAAGATCAGGATGGTCTGTCGATGAGTTGCTGTGTGGGCGTCTTCAACATCAGCATAGCCCCTGAAAGCTCAGTGTTGAAGTGCTCATGGTCCGCTAGTGACTCGCTTTCAGATCAATCCCACCAGGCTTGTGCTGGACTGACATATTGTCTTGTGGTCAGACCTTGTAAGACGGCCCAGAAGACAGATGGTCATCCGTCGAGTTGTCTTCGAGTCAAGACTCGGAACTCATCACGTCGTTTCGATTGGAAGTGACTACTTGATTTTTCTGCTCGCTTTGTGTGTACCCTGGTTACCCCTGATAAATTTGGTACTGACATCGTGACTCAATAGTAAGCTGAGACATCTGCAATTACGTCTTATTGTTCAAGTTGAGTTGCCGCTCATTACTTTGATGCCCCCTGCGTTCTTTCCCGTTCTCAATTAATTTTATATATTTCATTACAATAACATGGCAGTCGGTGTAGAGCGGTCTTTTCAATGTCCCTCAGCAACCTTGCCTACACCCTTCAGGACAGATTCGAGCAGCGGGACGCTGTCTGACTTGGATGAAGCTATCAATTAAATTAAACTAAATTCGCACTCTGTCCTCAGGGCCATCCTGATCAATCGATGTCTCTGTACAAACTTGCCATCAGCTTCCATGACAGATTCAAGTACCGGAGCGCACGGCGCCGCACCGTCCGACCTGGATAAGGTCATCGAGCTCTATCGAGCTGCACTCGCACTCCGTCCCCTTTGCCATCCTGGTCGAACAATGTCTCTCAACAACCTTGGCATGAGCCTTCGAGCCAGATTCGAGTAACGGGGGGCCATTGAGCTGTACTCGCATTCCGTCCCCTTGACCATCCTAATTGTTATATCGGCACTGCGAACCGGATGTATGCATCAACTGGGTATACGATGGATGTGGTAAATAAGAATAAGTAACAGTACAACAGATTCTAACAGTCTTTCTTGATACCCAAGAAAATGCCCAATACATACTGCTTAAATACACGACGGAATGGAGATCATACAACTTATGACTTGCGTTTTGCCTTCCCCTTCTTCTTGTTCGTGGTAGTGGACTCCTTAAGACTACAGGTAGGAGATGGAGTACCAGGAGTTCGGCCCCTCGCCACAATACGCTGATCTTGATATTTTTCCTCGTAGAATCGGGCAGACCTTCGGCGCTCAATCTTTCTCGTGTCCCTTCTTGAATCTATCGAACTGCCGGACCGCCTCCGCCTTCTGTCATTCTCTAGGGCACCACCGTCATGATCAACAAGTGTTCTTTCATCATCCGGCCGGTCATCGTCATGTTTATCATCCCCCAGCTTAAAAGAGTGCGATGCTCCAGACGTCCCTTGTAGTCCCCAAGGATGCGCAAGACCTTGTGGGTACGCGCCCCACGGAGCTGTCGGTGGCGGAGGCATATGAGGTGGGCCGTATGTCAACATCGTGGCGGACAAAGCATATGACAATTGGTGCATTGCCTGGTAAAGAAGGAGTTGCGGTGGTTGTGTGGGGTCGACGGAGGGGGTAGCAAAAGGGTAGACTTGAGTGCGTGGCGTACGAGACGTAGAACGGGTGCTTGCTGCAGGAAAGGATGGTAAAGGTTTTTGCAGCGGAGAGGATGACGAAGGTGTTCGCAGTGAAGAGGGTGGCAAAATTTTTTGGAGTGGAGAGGATGACGAAGGTGTTTGCAGTAACGAAAGTGGCAAAAGTTTTTGGAGTGGAGAGGATGACGAAGGTGTTCGCAGTGAAGGTGGCGAAAAATTTCGTATTGGAGAGGATGGCAAAGGTTTGCGCAGTGGAGAGGATGGCGATGGGGAAGATTTTCTTTGGGAAGAAAATGGGGAAGAGTTTCGCTTTCGCTTTCCAGCTCGCGGGGGTCGCTCGAGGAGCGCAGCGAACTCCTCATCAGAATCAGCGAACTCGAGAATTTTTTGCTCACCTTCCGCAACGCCCTGTTCAGATTCATTGCGGGTGATGTGGTATACAGCACTAGCCTCGTCGTGCTGCCATATGCTATTGAGTTCGTCCTCAGACTCGTCTTCTGTGACGGCTGCGTGCTCTGAATCAATAGTCTCCGGTTTCTCTTCATCCTCTTCCAACTGGTGTAAAGCCTCTCGCAGTGCAGCAAGTTCTTCCATAGACATTTCATCTTCACTATCCTCATCCCCCAATAGTTCTCTGCGTCTCTTTTCAGCCTCCAAAAAGTCATCGAGATCATCGGCATCTGTTGTTGCTGAAAGAGGTGGCACCGCACGAAGCAACTCAGAAGTTGATGCCATAGTACCGTCTGTTCCAGGCGCGCGCCGAATGGGTAAAGTGTCCAATTCATCGACGTCATCATCCTGGTCCTGCTCATTGGGCTCCTGCTCCTGATCTTGGTCATCCTGACTATCATCAGGAGTACAATGACCAAAGTCATAGTCCTTTCCATTCTTTAGTACTCCTCTGTCGCTGATTATGGTGCCGCTGTAGAGGTCGACTATATCATCTTCATCGAGACGTTTGTTGTAACGTTCAGCGAGCTGAGCCCAAAAATTGAGAACGCGATGTGTAGATTTGGATAAACGGGGACGTTTCGTAGGTCGGTTATCTGAAGGAGCGACTGAAGGGGAGGCATGAGGTGCCATGACAAGCTTAAGGCCTTTGGGTTATCTTCTTGTTTATCACAAGTCCAACAAACAGTCGACTTAATTGACACCCCGACGTAACTCCGACGCTAAAATGGCAGGTGGACGGCTTGTTGATTGCAATAAATCGATCAATACTCGTACAGCTCAGTTGTGCGCACAGTGAGGCGTTATTTATTGTATGTGACTTGATGTAAAATGAATCAGAAATTGAAACTGGCCGTAGGCAAGATCACATCAACAACCTAGTAATATTTCTCTCATAGTACTAATAGTAGGAACTTTGTTTTCACACCTACTTCATCGACAACTCTTGGGCACTACCAAGTTTTGCTGGTTCAGATAATTTTTTATATTAACATCATACTTGTGAAATTATTAGGTCTATGGGGATCAATACCAGGCACCTCTGGAAAGGACAAGGACAAGACTCGCTCTAGATTGAAGCATAGTACAGCATATGTTAATTACATATACTCTTCAAATAATCCCGCAAGCTGTCCTGCGAAAATACAACGGTCTTCATCGCCCCCGCATACATGTTCCATGCCACATTTTGGAACTTGAGGTAGTCATCAATAATCGCCTCCTCTATATGGGTGACCAGCACAGACACCGTCCGATCATCTTCGAGATACAGTCGCAGTTTCGTCACGAATGACCGCAGATCCCGCTCGCAAGCTTCGACGAAGACTTGATGAAGGTTCTCTGCGACCGCTTGTTTTGCCCACTCTTGCTCCGTGAGGAGTGGAGCCTGTGGCCCCGACTCTGACGAGAAGGCTACGCGGGCGTCGTTAAACGCTCGTACACGGTCCACCCACTCTCGGAGAGGCTCGCAGGGCAATCTTGCACAGAATGAGATGACTTCCTGACAGGCGCGTTTTAGATCTTGATCTATATCCTATATCAATAGTCGATGTCAGCAGGGATGGAAAACCAGTGAGAAAGCGCATCGTTTACATGTCGAGAGTCCGAAAGGGTATCATGTCCTCGAGGCATTCCCAATGAAGCAAAAAGAGCATCTGGTAGCAATGCAGTCGTGCGACTCAGAACTGATGCCAAGGTATCTGTAATCGAGAAGGTCAATAGGATGGTCCAGTGTCATGAACAAACACTCACCGGTCATACCGCCTATATCAGACTTCGGCTCTGCATCTTTCGGGGTATAATCCAAATTGTTAGCAACCTCCTTCAAAATGAGGAGATGGCGAACGAGAAATAGCTGGCCGTCTAGCACGTTGGTAGAACTTCTCTGTTCGACCAAATTGGACGATGTGACTAGCGATTGACGGCAAAGGCTCACGGCCTCATGCGCAATGTCTTCAAAAATGGCGGGCTGCATAAACTCAGCATGTAGTCAAGACGCACAAAAGAAGTGACTACCTTAACGAAGTCATGCAGTTGAGATAATACCCACACAGTCTTTTGCAAGGTCGGAAACCACGTTTCTTTCTTATCTAATGAGGGCAACCGGAAAAGCTGGCTCACGCTATCCTTCTCCTTGACTTCGTATTGAGAAACAGGCTTCCGCGCGTCTGGCGGCGCTTATCAAACAGTGCCCAGTGCAGGCAGAATCATACACCTACCAACGAGCTTATCAGGATACGCCAAGTCTTCTGGTTTCGGTGTGTAATATCGAATATCGGCTTGAATAACTGACTGCGCTTTGAAGAACAACCGGGTTTGTGCATCCTGGAGGACCATCTGCAGAAGGTGACTGATATGGAGTTGCCCTAGACCTTTGGACTTTTGCTGATCAAAATCAACAATTAGGTTGCCTTCGTCAGATGGTTCCTCTGGGAATTCTGCCACATCGAGAACCATAAGAGCTTGAAGCACCGTGCATACTTCACAGAGAGTTGTGAGGCGAGTTTCATGCAATATCCGGGGACGGAGGTCATCGTAAAGGTGATCGCATAAGTTCTCTAGATAAGTGCTTGATGTAATCGATGAGTGTGAGCAGAGACAGCAAAAATGGTACTCACTAGAGCTGGTCCTCGCCAGAGTTGAAAAACTCTCGGTAGAGATTAAACTCGTCTGTGCAGAGATGTTTTAGATAACTGCAACCGGCATTCGTCTGTTCTCGAGTGAGTAAATCACCGAGCACAACCGCATGCGGCTCACTAATTCAACTAGTTCAGTGTGTGCCGGATCGAGCCCACGTATTTCTTCCATCAAGCGTCCCACCAGTAGATTTTTCCGTGCTGCGAAATAAGCAGAATGACATTCTGAAAGCAGTGCCGATAAGTCGTCTGGATGAGCTTCAGCGCGACGCTCTAACTCGCTAAGTAAAGGAGAAAGCTGAGAAGTGACACTGCGGAACCTGGTGTAAAGGAGATGCATTTGTGCTGTCGATGATACATCCTGAAAATCGCGGTGTCAAGAGACTGAGTATATGTAATTTATAAGTTTACCTTCTCTGACAATCTTCTGGAAACGTCCGCAGTCAATGCTCTTAACGAACCAACAAAAAACATCCTGATGAGTGTCATAGCTCTTGTCATGCACTGCTGAAAGCGGAGTAGGTATATCTCCGCTTCTCTATAATATCGCTGAAAGTATTCAGTCAGTATAGCATCTTGGCAATTAGCATAAGGACTCACATGAGCCTTGAGATAATCTATGCAAACATCCACACGCTCTACCATGTACAAGAAGTCGGTTTGAAGGACAAGAGACTCTCCAGGATGATTGAGCATGCGCGTTGCGTGTTCTAGTTCTTGAAAGTACTCGAGTCTAGTTCCGATTTCCTCAGTGAGTTCAAGAAGCCTGTCCTAGTGCGAAGGAGTCAGTGATTGGGATATTCCAGCACGTAGTTGCTTACTCTTTCCTCCAGTAACCGCTCGCACGCATCTTTCAGATTCTTTCCGCCCTCCTCTACGCTTCGCCAGCCTTCAAGTAGCCCACCAACCTCCCGATCAACTTCGTCTACACGCTCAATAAGTGTATCCGCTGTGTTCAGGTGTTCGGATACCACCGCGACATGAGCGCGGAAGTGGGCTTCCTGGCTATGTGCTACGGACCTATCTATCTGTGCGACCCAGTCATAGAATTGTTGGGGCGTTTGTACTGGCTGCTTTGGGTGCAGTGCATGACTGGCGAATTGACGAGTAAATGCTGGCACAGGTGTCGAAGGACGCGACACAGATCCGATCTTCCCTCGTAGATTTGGCGTGGAAGGACGCGAGGACTCGTCTTCATCGACACTAAACTTATGTGTATTCAGCAATAAGCAGTACAATAAATCATTCCGACTGTACTTTAAGTGGAAGAGGTGTATTCTCGCTGGCAGCTTTGACTACCGCAACGCTCTTGAGCGCCAGGTCACTGAGAGGTGCTTTGGCTTCCCATTCTTCAATAGTGAACTGTGCTTTAGGCCGTGGTGTCGATGCAGCAGGGATGCCTGCGCGGCGGGGGGGTGCAGGCGCCTTTGACATAACGTTGGTTCTCACCAGAACATGATGTCGAGCTCAGCTGTTCAACGAGTATAACTTTACACAAAAGTACTTCCTATTCGGGTTTCCACGATGACGAAGTCCTCTCTGTTTCCTACTACGAGTACCCCAAACTTTTCTATCAAGTGTTGATCCCGAGAATTTGCAAGAAGTAATACCAACAGATATTGAACTTTACCATCAGTGGAAGTGGCCCTCCTATGTGTTGTACTACCGACGAAGTCATATCTCCCAGGACTCACAGTACGAACTACGTCACTGAGTCTTTAGCCTCATCGTTACAGTGGACGAGAACGACTTCCGCCATATTTTGTAAAGTGTGCTGACCACCAAATCTAGAGCTCTGCAAGTCAATGTAATGATCGTTATGTCAAATGGTCGCGATTCATCATTTAGACAGATCACAGAGTATTCTGGAGGACTAAAGCTTGAAATAATCGAGGATGGGACTCATTAAACGTGCGCACGAAGGAAATTTTGCTGCCTCAGCATTTTGGATTTCATTATCCTCCTTGCAAACACTCTAGCTAAGCGCAATACGTTGAACCACCCAAGGCCAGTCCTATGTGGAATGCACTCTGAAGGACAACACCATAGTGATTCCCAGGAGAAGTGTCGAAGTGCTCAACAGGTGATGGCAATGGTGCGTGAGGTGTTTAGATGCATTCACCCTCGAATTTCCTTATGTTTGCACCCCCATCTTGCGTTGCGTGTGCACGATAACTAGCAACCAGGTATTGTTTCAAGTTTGCACAACTGAATCAGGGACGTACTGTTAATCGTAAGTCTAGGATAATCCTCACCTAGGAGAGTATCAAGTGACTCATTATGCTCCAGAGACTTGAAGATGCTTTTTGGGTTGTCTGCCAAGTGAGGTTCAGGTGCATGAACATTGAAGGGGATGGCATAAACAGGAACCAGTTTGTTATTTGTCTCCATTTCGGGGTGTTCACAAAACGCATGCGCTTTTTTTCTCAATAAGTTCAACAGGAATTAGGCGTATAATTTGTTGCGAGGGTATTCCAATGTTTCCTATGCTGATGATGATGCCATCTACGGAACGTATATGGTTATCTTTCTCGTGACAGCAGCACAGTATATGCGGACATTCAGGCTGTACTTGTGACCGAGGCCCACCAAGGAAACCTGCGAAATCTCACCTATCATTCACATACAACTATTCTTTACTCCACGACGCAGGTCATCAAGATTGGCTGATGAATAAGCCTTCTCGCCGCCCTTATGCATCCTAGCTCAATTCATTTCATTATTTTATTATGCCTTTCCTTCAACTGCGCATGTGAACTGACCATGATTGTTTTTAGCAACACTACGTGTGGACTGCGATGGACAGCCTATATACAATGCTGGGGGTGATGTTAAGCTAGTATTGGCAGGCTATTTGCCAAGCTTATGGCACTTGTTGGCTGACTGAGGGCATTCGGCGCCAGAAAGTGTGGCATATCCTCACCCCAACAAAAGGTCGTGGTGCATTGCTGGAACCTGAACCGATTTGGAGATGACTGTAATGATAGTTCAAAACCACGCATTGATAGCTCTCAGAGAATGCGTTACGCAAACCCCTACTTTATGCATTTCGTTCCCAGACGGGTTCAAGCCCGAGACTCTACAAGTATCCGTCCAGATCATCGGTCCAGTATGCCACGTCAATAATTATGTTCGCTTTGATAGGTAAATGAGATTCCTAGTATGGCTACAATAATCAAAAGTGAACATTACAACAAACTTCGAGATATATACTAAGATCAGCCCCAAGGGGATGGTTCATCAGGTATAAAGGATACTGATGTCGGGCTAGCAAAGCCCAAACTCAGGGGAGGAGAATCGTTTGAAAGGTTGGAGGTCGCTTTTTCCACGGATGGCGTTTTCCGGTGTGACGCTGCAGATCGAGGTTTTGGTGCTGGCTCAAGGATGAAATCTGTAAGATGCTCCGGATTGTCTGACGCAAAGGAGGCGGCACTTCGCAGGAGTGCCAAGGGTACGGTAATATCATCAACAGCTGGAGATGAGGGTGAAGGAGATGTTGGCGGGGACTTTATTGCGTCTCGCGAAGAACTTCGAGAATGTGAAGATGACAGTTGCGGAGTTTTATCCGATACACCTCCTACAGAGAGCTGCGCACCCCGAAGTCGACCATTTTCGACTTCAATTAGTCGCAGTGCTTCCCTGAGTGCATCCTTTTCTAATCGCACTTCTTGGAGTTCTTCCTCTGTTTCGGCGCGTTTAATGCGTTCGGTCGCGACCATCTTGTTTGCCTAGAATATATACCTAAGTTTGTTGAACGACTTGCGGAAAGCAAAAACTATACCTCCTCAAAGAGTGATTGTGACAAGGACTCTAGCTCAGCTTCAATAGCAGCCTTCTCTGCAGCCGCTAATGTATGTGCAATACGTTCCCGTTCGAGCTGCTCTCGAAGCTCCAAAAGTTCTTTCTCTCTTGTGCTAGCTACAAGAGTTGGCAAGGAAGGTGACGTTAAATGAGATGGGTGTTTTTGAACAGGATGAACAGCAGGTGACTTTGATCCTATATCGAGATTTAGATGACGAATGATTTAGGATAGATAAGCATACCACTGTTGAACCTGAATTTGAAGAAACGACCCTCCTGGTTATTCTGGGAAGCTGTAGACGAAGCTGCCGGAGAAGTGCTGGTTGGAGATAGCCCTGTACCATTGACAGCAATTGATAGAACGTTTGTGGGGTGGGATGGTGCGCCAGACTCATTCAAAGGGCCATAATCGAGACTCCTTCGATGTTCTTCCTCTGAAACACGTTGCATGTTCTGCGCTTCTCGTGCGCTCCAGCGCCGCCATCCAACATCTTTGGCGCTACAGGGGGTTTCACGCTTGAGAGCTTCCTCGAGCATCTCATTGTTGGACATCATCAGTTGTAAATTGGATTTTGCGACGCTCAATGATGTCTCCAGTTCCGTTTGAGTCTTGTATGCGATCTTGAGCAAGGACGACTAGCGAATCATGATCGATTGATTACTGCCACAGTGAAGCAGACCTGTCCACGCACTAGCTCTTCCACTCTCTTGATTACACGATCAAGGGCACATCTGAGATCTTCTTCCTGGCCATGGGAATGAACACGCCAAGCGTCACGGAGCTCGTCGTCTATGCTTGCAAACATAGAAGATGTGGATGTAGGGGAGGGATGAGACTCTTGAACTGACGAATGACGCGATTGAATGGTTGGCGATCCGAACGTCATATTTGATAACATGAAGGAGAACAGCCTGCAATGGCTCAAAGATAAGTATATATATGATTGCAGAGTTCAACTTGACAAAAGACTGCACTGTTCTTATTAGGTAAGCTGGGTTAGTGTACTAACGGCCACTGTGGCATCGCAACTTGCGAGTCGCACCACGGCTACCGGTCTCAGGGAAGACAATTTCGCCACAGTATTATCGACTAATCCGTCGCCGAATGCACAGCAAGAAAAATGCAGTGTTATGCACAGAACAGCTCAGCGCTCAGTCATGGCCGCCCAGCCTAGCCTAGTAGTTGGCAGTTGCATCACTTCGGCGCGAAATGATGCTCCAGTACTATCAGGAGAGGGCCTGGGTTCTTGTTTCTCATCTCAAGTCTAGATGGAGAATGTTAACGGCGCTGTTAGTAGTCAGTAATACTCTCACCAGGAACTGGTGGTATTGACCACGTTCAACAGGCTAGGATCTTTTCCATGCAAGTTGGTTCATTAATATCCGACAGAGTCTAATGATCCCACCTCTTGGCATCTGGAATTAGATTTCATGCATCGCTCGCTCGAGTACGCTCGGTGAACTATCAAGCCGTTCTGGCTGTGCCGGCGGTGATAATCAATTACCTTACGGTATACGTAGCAATCGCCCGCTACAAGTTGTTTTCAATTTTCTACTACTTCGTGGTCGTTGCTGTTGTTTTTGAACATACGTTGAGAAACTCACGTTTAATGTACACAGGCTTTTATGTAGAGCTCTGGGATCAATGCTCGGGTCCCAGAAACCTCCCGGTCCTTCGTTCACATTCCGGGGATTAGTCCTTCTCACACCCACGAAAATGTAGGCATCAGGGGCAGATCGCAGCTGTGTATGGGAATATGCGTAGAATCACGCCCCCCCTGATTTGATATTCATCCGGGATGATCGTGTTTGCTCCATGCTTTCGTGACGACCGGTCAGTCTCGCACTGCTATCTCATTTCTTTACACGCGATATCATGCGATAAATGTATGAAACCAGCAATCTCATTCGCACAATGACCGGTCACGTATCGGCGGCCCCCTGCTAGCTCATAAGTTTAATAACTTGCTGCTTCGCCTAACCTGTATCTTCATCACTTTCTTCTTGTTATACCTCTCTTGCGCTTCTCATTCTAACTATCCTCAACTGTCCTTCTAATGTCTCGCGGCGCACCAAAGCCCCCACCACCACACAAACTCAATTTTGCCACCAACAGCGTGCGCAACACTACGTTCGCAGAGGACAACAACAAGCTCTACTATGAGATTGTCACTCGATTTTGGCACCCCCACCTCACCAAAATCAATAAATACGACTATGAGGCTCGTGTAGTCAATTGCGTCGCAGAGATCGAGGATCAACCTGAGAAGGATGTGAAAGTCCGCTTCAATACCCCTGATGCAGAGGGAGAGTGGATGAGAGCTTGTGACTTTATCAAGAATGACGGTACAACAACGTAAGTTTTTGATTGCTAGGCCAGTGATCAACAATTTCTAACGATCAATGGCAGTGGAGGTACCTTTACTCATGAAGACGGTACCGAGTACCGCTGGAAAATACCCAAACGCTATTTACAAGTTAGCTATTTTTCTATCTCTTGTTTTCTTTATCTAACTATCCAAGCTACAGCTCATTAAGGCAGATGACGAAGAAGAGGTCCCAGTTGCTGAGTATCACCCACATAAACGACACTTTGGCGTCTGGCGCATGTCGCAGCGAGCTTTCCTTGAAGTTAAGCCTGAGGCATCTGCTGCTCTAGACAGGATTATCGGTGACTCATTTCCTTAAGCATTGATGCATCAAACATTGCTGACTAGAGTACCTTCGCTAGTGAGCTATCTTCTACTGGAAAGACGCAGGCGTCAAACTAAGATCAAAGTCAAGTTGGAGACAAAGTAAACACACCGACGTGGTTTTCTCCTCTATTGCATGACAGTCACTGCATCGCCCTATGTCGTACCGATTCGTAAAGTCAAGGAGACCGTCAGCCTCCGGCATCTCAAGGAAATGTCGACGCTCCTGCTTGGTAAATTGTTACAATAACCCTTTACTTCTATGCTATCTATTGCTGCTTGTAATAAATTTGGATTCATAGTCATATAGATATAGATTTCCCAAGGTGTAACAGTGGTACATATATACAACATCTTTTGCATACTATGATTGGTGGGAATATAGCAGTGTGCGGGCCATGTGGCCTGAGGCGCCGAAACAGGAAGTATGTGAATTCGAATCGTGGTCACACATGATCATAATGGCGTTATACATGCTGATCATGGCATCAATTCGAGCCCCCTTCGCTCTTCCGTTTGACTTGTTACCAACGACTTGCAATGGCAGCTAACTTCTCTAGTGTCCCAGTCCTCGACTTTGCTCTCGTGTCCGACAATGCCACGAAACCGGAGTTTATCCTGCAGCTCCGACATGCATTGATAAATGTCGGATTCTTGTATCTCAAGAATCACACCGTCTCACAGAAAGTTACCAATGATTTAATTGACTATATCCCCCGACTTTTTGACCTTCCCCAGGAGGCTAAGAACCAGATCCTTATGGCGAATTCACCGCATTTCCTTGGGTACTCTAAGTTAGGTGCAGAATTTACCAAAGGCAAGACAGATTATAGAGAACAATTCGACTTCGCGACACCTCATGAGACACAGTGGAAACCCGGTGCCCCTGAGCATCTGCGCCTGTGGGGACCTTCCCAGGTTAGGGTTCAGTATTCGACCATTTCAAGCAGCGCGAACTGAACTGAATTCACCCAGTGGCCAGATGAGGTTCTTATCCCAGGGTTTAAAAATACCATGGAGAAATATCTTCAGCAGGTTCAGGCTCTGAGCTACCAATTCATCAGCTTACTCGCGGAGGCTTTTGGCCTTCCTTCCGATGCATTGAAGAAGTTCTACGATACTGATGAATTGATGCAGCACCGCGGAAAGGTAAATACCAAACGAGTCACTATGTATTCTATGGAGATTGGGATTTATCTAATTTCAGGTCGTCAAATATCCCGCCAATGATGGTTCTCTAACTGATCAAGGCGTTGGCCCACACTACGATGCTGGCTTCCTGACTTTCCTTCTAAACGCGTCACCTCATCGCGGTCTGCAGGTACAGAACCTTTCTGGGCAATGGATCGACGTTCCTCCTATCCCAGGAACGTTCGTCGTGAATATCGGAAAGGGTAGGCTGAAACTGCCATGACACATTAATTTCAACTCTGACTTCTTTGCTCTGTCTAGCACTCGAGTTTGTTACCCGCGGGTTGGCGAGAGCCACATCGCACCGTGTCCTATCTCCTCCTGTGGGTTCGACTCCACGGTATTCTGTGCCATTTTTCCAGAATATCAGCCTGAACGCTCGCCTTGCTGATGAAGTCTTAGACTGTGAGTGCCTTCGATGAAATACTTGCCTTACATACCTTGATGGTGATTTTACAGTCCCATCCGAGATCCTTCAGCTTAAACAGCTCCGAGGAGATCCTGTTCAGACTGACTGTATGTTTTTCGTCGTTTATTCTTGTATTCTGAAAACACCGTTAATGCATGCTCTACAGCTGTCAATTTCGCAGAGTTTGACCGTGAGCCATCTGGAAAAGTGAACCTTATCGGGCGAGTGAAGTAAGTTCTCGGATTGGTTTTCTGTGGCGGCAATGTTTGAATACATCTTTTCTCCGTCAGGAGTCACCCTGACGTTGCGCAGCGTCACTATCCGGACCTTTTCGTACAATACTTCCCCAACGGCCTCCCAAAGCAAGTCAGCGCATATTAAGCTTGAGAACAGATCTGTACACTAGACATTGCCTCCACTGTACCAAATCAAGGAAACTTCAAATTGCAACACTGTATTTTCTTAGGCTATTACAAGCCTGAATTTATGAAGATCCTCGGTTTCTTCCCGCGGATATCGAGAACTTTCTGACAAGCGAGAGATAACAGTCCAACGTGCGAATATATTCATTGACTAGAACTACCAAACAAAATAACACCGCTGCAGGGAAATTAGATGCGAGTGAAGGGAGGGGGTGAGCAAGATATACAATGGGCCAGGAAGAAACGACGATCAGTTGTGAACATGCAATGGAATTTGGAATAGTTGATTGTATGAGTGTCAAGACGAAAGAAACAAGGCTTCGCAAGTCATTCTAAAACCCCTAAGCCTGCCTCCTCCGCCCAAGGGGATTGAGATGCAATAGCATTGCGTAGAGATGAATGAAATAGAAATGAAGCATATAATACACTAACGTAAAGCCTCCAGCATGACGCAACGTCAGAAGATTGGTCATTTGAGTAGGTCTGGTAATGATGGTTTGCGTGGTTGGCTGTGTGACGTCCTGTGCAAGTGAATCCTCATGCAGGAATGCCATGATAGGCTCTAAGATGGAAACATCAGGATCAGGTGCATCCACAGCAACGGGATCATTTGCGGAGAGTCAACTCGAGTCAGCAACTTGGATCCAAACCGCTTCAGGTGGAGTGGAGGGAGGTGGAACGTTTTCCTCGTCGCTGTCGTCATCGGTAGAGGGCTCACCCTTATTATCGTCGATGGAAATATCTGGAATGGGTAAAATCCCGTCCTTCTTGTCAGTTTCGGCCTTGTCTTTGGCTTCCTGTTCCTGGAGCTGCTGTCTAAGCTTGGCAAGCTCAAGTTCTTTCTTCTCAAGCTCAGCCTTCTCCTTCTCTTTTTCCAGGAGTTCCTTGCGCCGCTTCTCACGCTAGATGGAGTACGTCAGTTCAGGGGATAAACAGGAGAATGGCAGTGACGTCGTCAACATCCCGAATACTCACATCGAGTTTTTCCTTGAGTTCACGAGCCTCCTTTTCCTTTCTCAAGCGTTCCCTGAGCTCTCTCTCACTGATCACCCAGGCAGCAGCTCCGTTGGCAGCAGCTTCAGGTTGCGACTTGTTCTTGAGCAGATCTAAAGTCATGCAAAGATGTGTCAGCGCATGATTTCACCTCACTCACCACCCCGCCCACAGTAGATCAAGTAAAGCACGATGAAAAGGAACATCAAAGCACAAGGGGCGCCATAAAATTAGAAGAAACTCACAGCCTTGCAGCGCCGCAACGCTGAACTCATCATCTGGGATTGAATCTGCAAATATCTTCGCGAGCTGAGCAAGTCTGGCACCATCCAAAGGCTTGGCGGAGTGTTGGCATGCAGTGAGATGCTCCTCGACCGGAGGCGGCAAGTACGCTTGGTTTTTGGAACCAAAGCCGTCTCGCGGAGGCTTTGGGGACGAAGAGTCCTTGGAGGACGCCAGAGATGATGTTGACGACGAGAACGAAGGGGAAAGCGACCACAACGTTGAAGACTGCGAAGACGGTGACGGAGAGGACGAATGGGCCGTAGGCGTCGTGGGTAAGTCAATTCCCTCTATGTCCCCCTCTATGACTTCATTGTCTTGATCCGTGGACGGGAAGAAGTTGCGGAACAGAGCTTCTGCTTGCCACTTAGAAGAGTTCTTGAACTCAATCCAAACGTCCATACGGCCCGGACGTGAAAGCGCAGGGTCCAAACGCTCTAAATGATTGGTGGTTCTTTAGGTGCATATTAGGACATGCTAAACCGAATAAGGATTTCAAACTTACGCAAAGAGGATCCGACCTTCGGCAGCAGCCACACCATCTAAGGCGTTCAACAAGCCGCTCAAACTCAATGTATTTACATCAGAGATGTGATCCTTGTGACGCCTGTGCCTCGAGCTGCCGCTCGTCACCGGTTGTTCCGCAGCGCCCTCTTCTGAGCTGTTGCTTGACGAGTCCGGAGTGCCGTTGGAGCTCTTATCACGCGTGACGCTGCGCGTAAACGCCGCATCGAGATCCTCGAGAAGCACGATGCAGCGAGCTGGGACACGACCCATGAGGGTAGTCAATGTGCTATCACTGATCCACGAAGAAGACAGTGACACAACGTAGATGTCAAGCATGAGTTCGCCCGCAATGGCATGGATAAGGGAACTCTTTCCAGAGCCAGGTACACCGTGCAGCAAGTAGCCGCGGCGGAATGGGATGCCGCGATCCGCATACCACTGGATTTGTGAGCAATGAAACGTGGTTTTGATAAATTACCGAAATTACCTTCTCGGACTTCAAAAAATCACGCGTGTCGTTAAGAAGCATCTCCTTTACCCCTGGGTTGAGAACAATGGACGACATAGGGCGTTTATGACGAGAATCGGTCCAGCGCCAGCTGCCGTGCGAGTCTGCGAAGTAAATCTGGATCCGGTGAATTGCCTCTGCCTCGTACTCTTTCTTGGCTTGCAAGACAAGCTGCTTGAGGATAGTGTTATTCCGTGCGACAACGCTGTGATTCCAGCATATATTAGCCACGAGGCCAAAAATGAGTCAGAAGGGGAATTTGAATTTCACCTTATTGACAAGACTTCACATCCGCTGCCGTCCTGCTTTTTACTGCGACGGACCCTAAGCCAGTGACCCTTGTAATAAATAGTGTGTGTGGTGTCGAATGTCGGTTGGAATACGACACGTGTCTTGACTTTGCCGGGGGGTGAGTCTTCATCGCCCTCTTCTTCTTCGTCATCACCAAATGAATTGTCTGCTTGGCGAGATCCTGAGAAGCCAGGGGTTGTGGTGCGAGTAGTAGTCTCGAACTCCCTAGAGCGCTGCCACTCAGGGCGGCGTGAGAGCCACAGCATGAGCCAATCATAAGGATAGTCCTCTTCCGAGAAATGCGCAGTGAGGAAAAATGCTGTGTCAGGTAGTGGAGTGTCAGAAAATGGGGTCAAATGACAGGCGAATTCTTACAGTTGAGGAAATGAGACCTTTTGAGATGCGCTGTCGTCAGGAAGGATGTGTACAAGAATGATTCAGGACATACCAAGCTGAGCTAGAGGCTCTTCTGGCCGTCTCGACTGTTCCTCCCAGGACGACGAGCTTCATACCATCAATGACTGAGGAGCCTCCTGCGCCTCCGACGAGGGGTTGCACGAGCGACTTGAGAGCGTCCATGGTAATGGTAATGTCTCAAGGTAAGTGGACAAGCCAACGTTGCGAAGAAGGACACTTTGAGTGTAAATAGTGGAAACGTAGGTAACAAGGTGGGTGTGTGAGGATAAGAGGAGGATGGTATCTAATAAACGCTGTAAGGTGATATATAAGCTGTGTCTGGTGCAATAGGCTATAAGCAGCAAACAAGTTAGTTTAAGGCTATTAGCGATGTCTAGAGAACAGACAAACAAATAATCAGGCAACAAAATAAGTCGAGGACTGTCACGTAGTACGGTTCCGTTCTGACTGCACGAGGAGAAAGCGAGTCAAGTCTGAAGCCGCGTCAGCAAAACGTGGGTATTTCTTCTACTCCCAGAATTAACTTGGCGCCTAACTTTGGTCACGCCACCGCTAAATCTTCACAGGATTATGGTTCACAAGCTTGTCGAGAACGTCTGAGAAAAGTGAACGTCTACGTACAATAGATATACATGTGTACTCATAAGCAGAATGAATTAAAAATCACAAAACCGCCAAGTATAATCCTTCCACAGCAATGTTGGCCTGCCATATTCCCAGCTTCCGAACAATTCTGAGAACCATTGGTGCGGGAAACACCAGTACATATGACACAGGGACCAATACCAGCAGAGGGATTGTTAGAAACAAAGTGATACTTGGCTTGATAACCAAGAAATAAAATAACGCCCGATAGGATGTCCAGTCCGTGAACTATAATAATGGGCGGCCGAATAACGGAGGTAAGAGGGCTTTTGGCTGGAGGGGGAAAAGCGGATTGGACATACCATGGCTATCGTGTTTTTGTAGAATGAAGATTCGTGATACGGTGACCCTGACTCTAATTCATTTGAGCGCGATGGCCGCACCTGCTGGAAGATAGGTCGGGGCGGATACGGAGGTGGGTAAGCGAGAGGCCCATGGAATGTCGTTTGGAGGCCCAGCTACGAGAGATCCATATTCATATTCAATTTGAAATTTAAGATAGAAGCGAACGCACTTCTCCCCTCGCAAACGCCCTGGCACCGAGCAAATTAAGGAAACATAAGAGAGCGCCCAATGGTAATGCAATTAATAATGTTGTACCAGTCTATGAAGGCCGGTCAGAAATGAATACAAATTTTCAATCTCCAAACTGAATGCCAGGAGACCAAAAAATTAGAGACTGAAAAAAAATGCTTACCAAAGTAAATACAAAAAGGTAAACCCATGCAAGGAGGGCATAAGGAAAATTGAGCACTAGAAGATGGAATGTAGCTGCATGGTATGCTCTGCGAGTCATGGGTCGGAAGTAATGGTACCAGCGGTGCCGTGAAAGCAGCGGCCACCTGTGCGAGCTTCCAGACTGTGATTCTATTGGGGGACGTTGGTGACGCCTCTGATGACCATCGTGTGCACACGGGTAGTCACGGTCATCCCCGATCGCCTCATATATGTCCACATCAGACTCGATATCTGGATCAGAATGGAGCAGCGATAGCACTGTTTGCGCTAGAGAGGGCGCAAACGAATTGGAGGAAATAATTGTGCTCGACTGCGAATCTGTCCTCTGACGTCCCGACGAACGTTGGGCGGAGCCTTGCAGAAAATCACCAAGTAGTGGTGTCTGTTCTGTAGCATCTTCAGTGCGAGGAAACGAATGAGCTGATACTGATAATTGAGGGGAAACATATCCTGAAGCACGATCTGAATCTGGTGGAGCCTGTGGTGATAATGGCGCTGGTAGGCGATGCCTCCGACTATGTCGAGCGGCGCGCAAGCGCCGCTCTTGCAATGGATAAGGTGGTGGGGGATCGTAAATTGCAGCTGCCTGGTTAAAAACTACGTCTTGAACTCCAGAACGGTTACAGGACTCCTCGGCAGACATTCCCTGGGACATTGTTGAGGAAAGGGTCGTAGTCCAGCACGTGATCTAATAGTAATAAGAATTGACAAACGCTTATGTTAGCATAAAACTCTACCACATAAAATATTACATAATTTTATCCAGCGGCCTGCAACCTTGTCACTTGCTGTCACCTGTGGGCGGAGTCCCGTCAGCTCAAGCAGTGGACAGTTACCAGGGCTCTCAACTTTTATTTTCCGCATGATCCTTTTGCTTTACTCGCGGGGTTGGTACTATTCAATTTGATGACTCAGAAGCAGCGAATGCCATTCAATGGACCAGTGCGGTTATCAAAAACTAAAACTATATCATTTACAACTACCGAGCTACCAGGTACATTCCCACTAGGGCGATGACTTGTAGCTTGACATTTTCTATTTGCAGATATACGTTGACAGAACTACAGAAGGCCCCCGCGAGTTCTGGAGTGCTTGCCAGTGAGTCTAGACTGGAGTTGTGAAGCGATTTACATACTCTACTATGTGGTTATGGTACTATACGTAGCTTGCAGAAGGAAATCAACGTTAACATTAAATAATGGGATATGCTGTCATAGTTCTAGATGCCGAAGTACACTGCCGAGAAAATAATTAAGCAAATATAATAAATTCGGGGACAGTGGCCATGTTAGCGGTTTCTTCTTTTTGCTCGCTGACTTCCCACATCCGCTAATTATTGTTGGATCACCCGCTCCTTCGAAACTTTTGATCTCTACCTTTTGTGTCCTTTTCTACATTCCTCCTTTCTTTCTGCTTACGCACAACATTCTTTCTCTCTTTCTCAAACATGGGTTGTGTTCAATCTACTGGTGTTGACAACGAGGCCAAGGCTCGTACGTATTCATCTGCCCCACATCTGAACCAGACTTGAATGAAGCTGGCTTTTCGTAGGCAATGATGAGATTGAAAACCAACTCAGACGAGATCGAATGATGGCCAAGAATGAGATTAAAATGTTGCTGCTGGGAGCAGGAGAGTCGGGAAAGGTCAGTTACGCACTGACCACTCCGAACACAGTACTGACGCTTTCATAGTCTACTGTCCTCAAGCAGATGAAACTCATTCATCATGGCGGCTATAATGACTCTGAACGAGATTCTTACAAGGAAATCATTTACTCGAACACCATTCAGTCCATGCGGTGCGTGTTATAACCGGTCAAAGCTCGATTGTAACCCTGAAGAATTTTCTAGCGCCATTCTCGAGGCTATGCCTCAACTCGATATATCTCTATCGCCACAGAACGATGCTCGTCGTGCCGTAATTCTTGCACTTCCTGGCCAAATTGAGGGTGATGTGCTCCCAAGAGATGTTGCCGACGCCATTCGAGGACTTTGGCGAGATTCGGGTGTCAAGGAGGCTGTTCGTCGGTCACGAGAGTTCCAGTTGAATGATTCTGCTGTCTACTACTTCAACGCCATCGACCGCATGTGCGGACCAGGGTACATGCCGACGGATCAAGATATTTTGCGCAGTAGAGTGAAGACGACTGGTATCACTGAAACCACGTTCAAGGTCGGCGAACTTACGTACAAACTCTTTGATGTCGGAGGTCAGAGGAGTGAACGTAAGAAGTGGATCCACTGCTTCGAGAACGTTACAGCGTTGGTATTTCTGGTATCTTTGAGCGAGTACGATCAGATGTTATATGAAGATGAGAGTGTTGTAGGTCCCAGGCTTATTATAATAGTAACTCCTTTCAGACTGATTGCGCCCACAGAATCGCATGCAAGAAGCCCTGACCCTCTTCGACTCGATATGCAATTCACGGTGGTTTGTCAAGACATCAATTGTACGTACTTGTACCTCGTGGCGTATTACATACTTATTCCCTGTACAGATTTTGTTCTTGAACAAAATCGACCTGTTCGCTGAGAAACTCCCATATTCACCGCTTGGTGACTACTTTCCAGACTACACCGGCGGTGATAACTATGACGCCGCTTGCGACTATTTGCTCCATCGTTTTGTTGCGCTTAATCAGAATGCAGCAACCAAGCAAATATACGCCCATTATACTTGCGCAACAGATACTCAACAAATCAGATGTAAGCAGCCTCCTTTTGCTGCTGTATCTTACGTAGACTGACTCTGGTACCCTTCATAGTCGTGTTGAGTGCTATTCAAGATATTCTGCTGCAAATCCATCTTCGTGAGTGTGGTTTGCTGTGATGGCATCATAGGGCCACACTTTTTTGGTCTTTGTTTTATCCCATGCATCATCTGCCTCTCGCGCATGCAGTTCGCTCTACCAGCTTTCATCGCATCATACATTCACAACCTACATCTTGGCTATCCATCTCTCTTATTTTGAAATCCAACGTTTATAACCGTTTGTGCGCTCTTCTGAACATACGCGTTCCATGATGGGTCCGTAGGAGTGTGTTTTATATCGTTGTGTCACTTTCCTCTTCCTCTCCCGTTACCTTTTACTAAAACATGGATTGACCAAAAACTAGTATACCCTTCTTATACGATTCCTATGTAATTGGAGACCTTATCTTGGCCGCTCGTTAATTGTTTGTGGTTGAATTTATTAGCAACGCACGTGTTCTGGCGAAGGGTGATTCATTTTAGCCAAAAGTGTGAATGATAGGATGATATTATTGTAAAACACTGATATAATGGAGCACATGACAGTATTACCTAAGATAGAGAACCTCATCAGTCGCAATCGGGAGTGACCATGCTGAACGTTGAACTCTGTGGGATGATTTGGTTATCACAAGAGCGGTGCCCTGCTAGGTTACACCGGATCCAAGTATAGCTCCAATTTGATAAATATCTGTCATGGAATATCTTTTTTGTTCTCGATATTAATGGCGCAGCACTCTTAGAGTAGAAGGTGGCGAATTCTGCCACCTGCGGACGCCGTAAGCACTATTCCCGAGGAGGTATAGGACTTAGTTAGGCGCTAATGTCAGTAGGCAAGTAGAGCGCATTACCCAGGTATGGCAGAAGCTTATTTACCTTTCAAGCATAGTTGGACATCCATTCCTGTTCCAGACCACACGTTACGGGTCTGCTGATAGCCTAGTACCACTATATAGGGGAACGCCACTCAGCTGGCGAGCAGAATCATACCCACACATGGCAGGTGGTGACGATGTATCTAGGATAGCGCTCCGACGACTTGCTGGCGAGTCTAGATCAAATTTTTGTCAAAAAGGTATTTGTGCGAATGCAAGATAGGGTTGTGATGCAATGGTACAAGTGGGTTTGAACAACGATTATAGCAAAGTCGGCGATAGAGCTCGGAGATTTATCGATTTGGATAATAGCTATAGATTAGCGGGATTGGAAACTGAAGTAGGCATATCTGTGACACGTCCGACAATGTTGTAGCGTTTCCTGTAAAACGAGAATAAGCGCCATGGTACGTTTGTCCAAGCGAGTTGTTCGGGACGTACTCGAAAAACAAGTACCAGTCATTGAGAACGTTCTTCTCGTTCTCTGGTAGGTTACTGTAGTCTGGTATAGCGTCCTCTGGTTTCAAACTGGACATTCCGAGTCCCTTTGAGCCGTCCTTCCCGGCAAAGATGTTATATGATTTTCCGGGACCGTACACGTCGCTTTTACGTGTGACGTCAAAGACAGTACCTGCGAGAAATAAGCAGGAGAATCATCACCTCATACACGAGGACAAACCCTTAATAGACAAATAGATCGGCTTCGAATTATCGGAGCCGTCGAACTGCTTGAGCTGATCAAGGGTGAACGGGTCATCCTTCGGGGGATCGAGGTCATCTCTAGGTGGTTGCATGATGGTCTTGAGAGATTTCTTTTCTGCTGGTGGTGAATTTACTGGTAGAGATTGACGTGATGGCGATAAGGTGCGTCGTTGTACAAGGAATAGAAGGGGCAAGGCCAGCACGAGTCCATAAATCACCACTAAAAACATGACTGGCTAACCACTAATTCGGCATTTGCCGCCACTTACACTCTTTCCTGGTAGACATGCGGAGCTTCAAATTTAACGTCCATCCTGATCATTGCTGTCTGGGTTTCCTCAAAGCTTGTTGCTAGCCAAAGCACCATGAACTACTGCAGCCATCCACTTGGATCCCTTTATGTACCTTTTTTTCTGCAGCTTGGACAAAACTCGTCACAGTGCTGTGGCCTTGGTAGTTGAAGTAGCCACACCCTTGGACTATAAAACTAGGTCGCATCATGGTGGCACAAATCATCGTCTCGCAACCAACACGCCTGCTGTAGTTTCATTATATCCATCGTCGTTTCTCCCCTGTTTGTGCGCTATGATTCCTCCGTTTTCCGTGCCAGTCTACGAACCGCTTCCCTACGCCCTTTCAGGTCTCAGCTTTACACAGCTGCCAATACATACACAACGCTACTTGCTAGACATTGCACAGTCGGCACCTCTTCACTCGCCTGAAATGAACTTTATTTTGGACCAGCGCTCGATCATATCACTGGAACTCTTCAACGATCTCATAGGGAATGACACAGCCCTCGTTAATATGCGGTATGAGGCCATAGTCATGGCTCGCGATCTTCAAACAGGGATCTCGCCTCAGGCTACTGCAGAGTGGCACATGGCAGCACAGAACAAGCGCCTCCATATAGTCCTTGATATATTGCTGCCAGAGCGAGAGCTCATCTTCAATGAATTCATGATCAAGTTTGACGCGCTTGTCTGGCTAGATCAGGAAGGGCGCAGGAAATACACCCCTGAGGATTGGAAGAGGTACAGGGATGCGCTACTGAAACCTATTCTTGACCAGACAAGCAACCGGCTTGTCGCTCGGGACGAATACGTCAGGAATCTGCCGGTGATTAATGGATATAACTACCGGGCACCTTCCTTACCATACTCGCCGTTCGGCTCTTTGCTCTGACGGATGATCCTGGAGATCCGCTTCGCGTGGACCTGATTCCGGAGAGGATTGACCCCAGGGGTCGGATGTTAAACCGGCTTTCATAAAGGACTTGGCATCATACTACCCACAAATCGAATAATCGGACAATTCATTATCCAGCGAAGCCTGTTAATACATACATACTCCTATGTACACACTGTACAGCATCGTAATCGTTATCTCTCCAGTGGTATGGAGTATTATGCCGTGTCCGTAAGCATCAAGTGGAAAATCCAACTGCCCCCATGGGCTTCTTAATCCCCTGATCGACCTGTAGTGGTAAATCTTATCACTGCGTCGGAATCAAGAAGCCCTAAAAACATTTCGGCACCATTGAACTCGCCAAAGGTAAAAAATTTGTTTCGTCAAGTCATTTGCAGGTAAACTCGTCAATAATATTATTGAAAAACAGGCTGTGACAAGCTAAATGGGCAACCGACGGGGTATTGGAAATGGTACAATACAAAAAGGTTTCGAGACCACCAGGAGATGTAAATTATTGCGAAGCTTGACCAAATTATGGAAAAAGAAAGAGTAGGAGAGATCGGATACAGTAATAACCAAGGCTGCAGAAAGCGAAACAATATTGACATAGCATCTGGCGTAGACTAACAGGAAACAATATTTGCGAAGGATCATAGATGAAAAGGCATCGGATATGAGTCATTGAATCTGAGATTGTTATGGGCCACCGCGGAGAAGTGGAGGCAGCGAACAGTTGGGTGGTAACGGCGGAGGGATATTAACGTTATGGCAAGCCTCCGTCACCCGCTTCCGCAAGTCATCACACTTACTCAACAACACTAAGAACCACAATCAGATCAGTGATGATGATGAGAAACTAAATCACTGACTTGGGCAAGGCCACAACGTATTCAGCACGTCGACTGGCACTATGACGTCTTTAGCAACTTCCAAAGCATCAAGAAGTGACTTGTCCTCCTCCCACAAAGAAAGACATCTGCAGGTATGGTTTCTGTATTGAGCAGGTAAAGCTTCTAAATGCGCACTGGACTTACATTGCTAATTGGCTTGCAAACCAAGTAACCTGGAACGGCTGCCTGGTGAAAAGATGACCATCTTGATCGCCGAGATGGAGAATTGACATTTTAACTCTGCGGATGAAAAGGCTCTGGTAGTACACTACCGTTACCAACATCACAATCAATCAATACATCCCGAAAATAGAGCTACTTACGCCACTGCTCAGCCTGCTTGCGGTTGAACTGAGGGGAATTGCCAGCCTCTGCATGGCCACTAGATACGCCACCATCAGCACGACTGACGATATACCAAAAACGGATACTTACGCTCGTAAAATCTGAGTGATTATGATCTGTGTACTGCAGAAAAGTATTATCATCAATGAAAAACACCGAGGAGACAAAATAGACGTACTTGTACACGTACTCCCGACACATGTACAACAACGCCATATCGAGGTTGCAAATGTGGGTATCCAAGGCATCTTGGATTTCAAGGGTTTCCGACCAAGCTTCAACTGCAAGGTCGGTTGTCTCTGTGCTACTAAAAACATTTTTCCGGAGACGAGTGGTACAGAAATTCCAAAGGAGCATGCTGCGGCAATAGAGTGCCCATATTGATTCTTTCGGAGACTGCGCCTTGTGTTCGTTGGACCCTCGTGATATCTCACCAGGGAACAGTAGCCGGAACTGTACAACTGTCAGTCTGAGCTAGATGCATGGATAAGGAACAAACATTGGAAGGGTCGGTTAGGAAAAGATCACTCGGCTCTTTCTGCAACGCGATGCAATGTGACGTGTACCTCGCCACGAGGTTAAGGGCGCTCCAACATAGCCTCCTGCAAGATTCCTTGTGCATCTCCTCAGGGGTCCACGAGGGATCCCAAGGTGGTGTGAAAGACCATGAGGACGAGAATTGCTCCGGAGCCATGGATGAATTTGGAAGGGGCATACAGTCGCACTTGCGAGAGATTGCATGAGAGGTACGGACTCCGTCCTTGGGCATTTGGTCAAAGGGGCGGCGTCCGTGAGCGATGGGTACAGCGTTAGGGGTGAACGTCGACACATCTGGCTCATTGCCGTCCAGGAACGTCAAGCCTAATTGGCGGATAATTCCATCGAGGTAGGCCAGAGAGCGTCTCGCGCGTTCGGGAGTATAGAGTGAGTGAGCTGAGGACTCGTACACAGCGATGATCTGGATAGAACGTAAGCAACAATTGAGAGAAGAAACTAGAAGCACACGCACAAGAGCAGCCTTCGCAAGGGTCACATCTATCCATTGAGAATTCAATGACACTTCAAGCCAAGCCTGCGCCTTATCACGAAGCCAGACGGCGCGCTCGCGACCGGCAGATCCAAGTTCCATCTCACTCGATTTCATTAGGGTTGCTAAAGCTAACCCTGCAAAAACGAGTGAAGGTTGCATCAGCGAACGTTCTTCGGGGTTGTAGAGGCTGTGGACGAAGTCTGGAACGTTCACAAATGATAGCCAGTAACCACTAGTGGTGAACCTTGACAAAGATTAAACCAAACTAATTTAGTTATTAGTCGATGACCTACAATGTTGAGAGATCGGATGCTATGTCCTTTAAGCTGATAAATAAAGGGTCATTTAATTAGTCTATTCATGCAGTTGATAATGCAAATGACGTACGACTGATCCCGAGTAGCAGAATAGCTCATAACCAAATTATCCCACCACTCCTTGCGACTGTACTGTACGGAGGGCGTTGATGTGATGCGATATTTCTCCACTTGATGCTGGACAAAAAATGATCAAGTCAAAAGTTATTTGGAAGATGAAGAACCACGATGAGATAAACGTACTGGATAACTGTCATCCGAGGCTGCACGCGTTTGCATAGACGAAGAAAAGTCGCCAGTAGGTGAAAGTGAGGACTGAAGTCGAATTCTATCCCCATCAGGCCGCAAAGCAGGAACGTTGGGAGGTCCACGAGATTCCCGGGGAAGCTCGAAGTCGTCATTCCTGACTGAGGTACGTTTCCGCTTGGATGGAAGGGAAGGAGGGGATGAACCATCGGTCGGACGTTTCTTACATGAGCGCTGGCGAGTGCCTGGCCTTTTATCAGGCCCTCGCCGTTTAGGTGCTGCATCGTATTGGCATTCATTTGAGCGGCGCACACAATTATGACAAATTGGTCTTGTGGAGTCGCACCGAATTTTCCTTGCACGACTTAGCAACCATGTAAATGAGCAGCCTGAAAGAAGAATAAGAATGAACGCACCATTGCCGACAAGCTATCACTTGATTCGAAATTTCCCTGCGGGGTGTATCCTGGGAAGTAGATGCTGCTGGCTGTGGTTGAGGGGTTGACTCAGACGTTGGAACAGAGGATCGAGTGCTCTCTTGAGTTTGTATTACAGGCGGTTGTGCTGAGCCACCGCCTGATGAGTAAGATTGTGGGCGCAAGTCCTCTGCGGAATATCTTCGGCTTGGGGGGCCTTGGTAGGACAAATTGACGGCACTGCCATGAGCTGGAGGGGGTGGAAGACGAGTGTTAGGGTAGGCATGAGGGGGGATGTCAAGGCCAAGATGGTTTCTTGGTAGAAGAGGAAACTCGGACGGATATGAATTGTGGTGGTGAGGATGCTGATTTGAATGAAGAGTCAAAGGGGTTTCGAGAAGGTGAGGGTGCGAGTGGATGTTGATATTGGTGTAATCGAACTGAGAGGCTAGGATGCCCGCTGCATGTTGTATCTCTAGTTGATCTTGATGATAGCGGACTTTATTGTGGACAACATGTGAAATGACGATTAACGTTGCTTTGAAAAGACTACGAGTTTTGATAGGGCTTACTGTCTCCGTGCGGCTGAGGAAATTGAGCCCCGAAGATGGGCGAGTGTAGGCCGGAGCCATCCTCACTGGACTGAGGACCGTCCTCCATCATTATGCCTTGAGGAAACGGAGTATAGATATCGCTGTCTGTGCTGATGACCATAAGTACTGAAAGAAGGGGGATGAGAGTTTAGAAGGAAAATGGTAACTGGTAATACGGCACTGGTTTTCGATGCTTTGCCACGCGAGACTTGCTCGTTAAACTTGAAGGAGAAAGTACTTGCTAAGGGGAACTCATGCCCACGGCAAGCTGAATGATTATCAAATCCTGGTACAAACCCATATATTTTATCATAGATTTATATTTTATATTTTATGTTGAATATCGAAATATCTGGTGAAAATCTTCTACTATCCATGATGGGGTGCAACTTGCTTTTTTCCATCACATTCATACCCACGACGCAACTTCGGGGCCGCCTTGAGCACCGTGTACGCGTGCCTGGTTGTCAAGTGTTCCGAACAAAACTCTAATTATTTTCCTCCACTTTTGTTCTCAACATGGCTCATTGCACAAATTACTAAATTTGATCAACCCTTCTAATCAGAATTGACTATCTTGCTTAACCTTGCTCAATTTTCAATATCAACATCCATCATGTACATGCCGCGTAGGCTCAATCCGGGTTATCTCCTTCAATTGACAGCCCTGCGCATTTGATTTTTTTAAAATATTCATCACGGCGCCCGACCCACCTCTACTACACGTTTCTCCTCCGCGCAGGGTCACTTGACTGACTTCATTCTACTGTCAGTTGACCGCACCTTCCCGCGACGATTAACGACCGTCGGATGTCCTCACTATGATTGTGCCACGTTTGAAAACTTTAAAATTAGCCGGATAGCCGTGCTCAATTAGGAAGGTACCGTACGCAAAGCGCACGGATACTTGAGCGCTCGTTAAGTTACTCGTCATAAATCTGCGATTGAGGGGATTAGATACCCCACAGACTTGCGGTCACATCGCACCTCATTTCGATTGGTGGCTAGACCTGGCTAGACACGTCAGTGCGGGGGATTCTCTGGGAGTCTGGGATCTTTGGTGTGTGATGTCCCGACTCGGAAACTAATCCCAGATGTTGTTACTTACGTCAAATCCTATCCTGGTCATGCCAGGTGCGATCATCGTCCTCTCGTTAACTTTATGCAGGCCCGTGCTAGTGTGGCGACCTTGAAGGTCTTGGTACCCTCCAACTAGAGGTCCGTTCACCCAACTACGTATGGATCTCTATTTACAGCTCGGGTCTCTCCCGGATAAGGAGATGGGGTACTTGCAGAAATGGTCATAGAGTGAAAATGCTTTTCTTTGTAGCTACCAACCTTCAGGGCGGGTGCCGGCATCAAGCACATGCTTTCATGATAAGCCAAATTAGGATACTTATAGGTGGTGGCTGCGACACATGACCTTGCCTTGAACTGCTGTGCACTACAAGCTTTTGCATTTTTATTATCCTCGGGTCAATTCGATAGTTAGTTACTGACACGCGTTTCATGCAGCATTACCAAGCAGTTTCCCTCTGATTCCAATTGCCACCGAAATTACTGTATATGGTATCTTCTGTATTCGGGGATACAATAGTCATCGTGTCCCGCCTCATCCATGTTCAATTTCTTGTTCTCGTGTTGTGTTCGTCAGCGTCGCCGCGACTCAGTGTGTATAATGAAATCGGTCATGAATCAATAGGTCTAACAATTCAGTAGACAGTTCCCGATGAGCGCACCTTCCTAATACCCGCCACCACCGCAGGCGATGCTCCAATGCAAGTGTCCCACCCTTTACTTTTCACCGTCTCTTTCTCAAAGTCGGTGCAGGCCTCAGCCGCGCGTGGTTAACCATCAGAAGCTAAAAGAGCGGTTGGGTACAGTCGTACGGTCAAAAGAAGGGTGCGTCTCCTTTGTATCCACAATGGTTTTGTTTTCTCCTTCTACAGCAGGCTCTCTAACGATATCACACAGAAAAATGGTCAATGTGAATGCCGCCTTCCCATTCAACCTCCACAATCAGTCACTCGGCGACCCTCCCTCTCGTAGTGTCTCGGGTGGGACCCTGGATAGCAGTCGGCGGGCCTCCCGGTCTCCCGCACGTGATTCGCTACGCACGAGGTACTCGAGTACTTCACTACGGCGCGATGCGGAAGGCTCCGCTTCTCAGAGCAATGATCCAGTCGAAGGAAGAGGCGACCCGCACAAGCCGATATTAAATGTCAGGCTCGTATCAACTCCTATGAGCAATGGTGCAAACAGGGCAATCAATAGCATCTCTCGGGGGCGACCAGGCCGTGGGATTGAACATGGACGACTGATGGTTGTCAATGCTGACCACATTTATCATCCCGACGGGAACGACGAGGAACATGACAATGTAGCTGAAGACAATGACGCGTTGACACCTCGTCTACAAGCGCACACGTCTAATGGGGATGCAGATAATCCATCTGATAGCGTGAGCTATTAGTCTATGGTTGACATCCTGTGACTCTAACTCATTCTCTCCACAAGGACCCCTCCAAGCCGTCTCCCGATGCCAATGTCATACATACCGAGGATTTCACGATTCGTGACGCTGGCGCTATATCGCGTTCCTGGGGAGACTGAATACTCCGATACTTTGTTCTAAAATCATTCCGGAACTTGGTCGTCCATGTAGGGTAGTATATATCCCTGGCATGTATTTCCGGGCACTGCAAGGATTGTTCCGCACATCGATCTGCCGGATCTAATTTCATGCTACATCTGGTTGGTATTTATACAAAAAGTTCCGGCCCATTCATTGGTCAATGATTTCGTCGGAATAGAGGATGAGAGCCACATAGCTATCTTTGAATGAATGATTGGACGATACACTGAAATGACTGCAGATGGGACCACGAATTTCCTATTATCTTTGGCGGCGGACTGCTTGCTATGGGCGTCTTTGTCTTGGCGCCCGTGTGCATGGGATTAAGGGCCAACTCAGGTGCGTTCTTTGCTGAGTACTATACGTGTCCCTCTTCTGACAAACTTAAAATGAAGATATAAGTTACAGGCTGTTAAGGGAACGTCAGCCAGCCCTGGAGCTTCACAGGGAAAATCTCGCAGGTCCAGACTTGGCCCAGACCTTGCGGATCATTGCGACATTGAAGATCGCTCGCTCTAACTTCATTCTTGAACATTGAACCAGCATTTGAGTTCGTGTTATGGGGATTCTCTGCACCCTGGCATCCCCACGATCTCAATACGACGAAGTCTGTTGCCACGGCTTTTGCCGCAGAGCTGCAATCCTTGCTGTGACGCTGTGTACTCACGATTCCATATGATCGTGGCAACGCGCGCGTTCACCGTGAACTCCGCAGGATGCCGAAGCAGTTTTAGAGTTATGTCCATTAGGTCCCCGACTCCCTGGGTTTCTGAAGTGAGGCCTGTGAGTATCAGGTACGTAACACTGCATAAGAATACACAGCGGATCAAATTAGATCAGGTCATGACTTCTGCAGTCTCATGAACCAACCACTTTGTCAAGGGTGGAATGTATGACGAGAAGCACTCATCTCAGACTTGGACTGCATCAGAACACCCATTGAAACTTAGCTATGCTTCTGATATTCTAGTGTGGCACTCTATGCGCGTGTTGCGTCCTCCTTTGGCAACGAAGTCACCGGGCAATTTTTTGCGCGGTAAGTCTATGGGGTTATGTATATATGATTCATGAGCGCCCTGATACATCCGTAATAGGGCAACCTTAAACGCGGACGGGACATATGATCTGGGTCATATGCACTTGTGACTGGTCAGCAGTCTTCCCTCACCGGCAGAACCAGAAGGACGATGGTTCCTTATCATGACGTTCAGTACCTCAAACATAACACTGGCGTGCTCATCGCCAATCAAGAACGGAGCTAACAACACTTGGAATCCGAATTTCATATACTTGCACCTATTATACAGTTGCCAAATGACTTGGGTTTTCTTATTATCTCTCAGAACAACTGGGTGCGCTTCTATTTACGGAAGGTTGTTGCACCACTGCGAAACACCTTATGATCGGTATCCGTCCTCTCCGCATTACATGCATGCTTCTCGGCTGTCATCTTGTGGTTTTGTGGCATAACGATTTGGATTACGAGAAGATCTCAAATGATAGCTTTTTCATTCGCTCGGGAGAAACCCTCCGGGACTTTGCACGCGAATTCGTTTTGATTGGATCTCGAAGAGATGTAGAGTGAAATAGTGCCAGTGAGTCAATACAATTGGCGGATATGAAGTCACGAAAGAACATCTCCTAGGACTTGCTCCAGCAGAATATCACATTTCTTTACGCATATGGAATGATACATAAAAGGACTTCCAACGTTTCATCGAGCTCCGACTCGGAGACAAGTCAAATTCTTTTGTTGTGTATGAACAGGCAGTTACGATGATCCTGTCAGCTGGCATTGACTAAACAATTATTGCTCTACTCGAACTTTTTCAACAACATTTCATATTTCCGCCGCCTGGATGGATGCTATCCTGCTTTAATGATTGATCCTGCCGCTCTTATCGATCGTATCGCCTCATTATCGCCTCTAGTCATACTTCAACAAACTGAGCTAATCACTCATGTATCTCACTCTCTGACTCATAGGCGCCCAGTTCAGGTGCTTCCTAGCCTTCCCATTCTTCCTGCCAGCTTCGGTTCGTACTTGAATTATCGTCCGTACCCTCTTCCACTAATCGAAGCTTCGTCAATTCATATGCAGCTGCACAGATTACTCAGCACGGCCCGAGTGGTGGACTTGTTCTTATTTTGTGCAGGGGCAGGATTGCTCGAGGCCAATTCTGCTGACGGAATAATGCCATGAACACTATTTAATATCCACGTCTCCATTTTCCATCATAATGAGGAACGAGACCGCCACTGTGATTTCGTCAAGAGATTAAGTGGCGCAAAGTCCTTGGTTACCATGCTTAATTTCCCCCAAAACACCAACCTCGGGCAATACCTCGTTCCGTCGTTAAACATTTGTTCCCGTCCGGCGAGATCGTTGTCGAGCGTTGTTTTAGATCTTGTTGGTGCGTTAATATTCTTACTTATGAAGGAGGTCACAGGATGTCTAGGCGCAGTCATGTGTCTGACTTGAACTGTAAAGTTGATAATTATGCACCTAGATCGAGTCCTAACGTTCTAGTCCCCATAAGATTCTACTAAATGAATTACAGAAAAACTGGCAACGCTTTTAAAACGCGCGTTATAGGGTACACGGTGCCATTTTCGTATGGGCGGAGTTTCAACATGTATTGCTTGAGACTCGTGCAGTTCAACTTGCAGACGACCCCAAGACGACACATTACATTCCCCCCCTCTAAAGAACACGGTACAAACAACTATGGTACATATCAGATATGCACAACTCAAGATGATATGCTACAATTATACAAGAAAAAATACAAAGTGTAGTAGTACAGCTCCAAAATTCCAGGCGTTGATCCTCAAAGGTTATGGGCCACTATATGCCTCATTATTGTCAGGGACGCCAGCATCTCTGTACACTAAATCAATATTATGCAGTCATATAATTGAAAAATGGGCATACCGGCAGCGAGGTGCGGATACGCCTCCTCAATAGTAAGCACGCACCCAGAGGAGTGGTCGTATTCTGGTTCTCCGGGTACTTTCAACGAATAAGACGCGACTTGATTGTTACTTGCATTTGTGCACTGAAAATTATGCGTGAAATTTGAAAACGCGCGGGAGAATTACTACGTACTGTCCACTCTTCGCTTTGTGTGGTTCGCCATCTCCATCTGTATTGATGGCCATCGGACCCAGTGAACACCCTCGACTTTGCGCTGGATGACAGATAAGCTTAAAAAGAGAACGTGCGGTCGGGACTTACCTCCCATTGGGAGATGATTCTAGGAAGCTGCTCATGGGTACCTGCGGCCCAGACCCAAAGGCTATTGTTCCGAGGGAGTTGTTGGAGCCAAAGTTTAGGGTCACGACTGGCTCCGTCCCTGCCGTCGTGTTGTAAATTATGTATGTTGCGTGTGTAGACCCTCGGGTGGTGCATCGAAGCGTCAAGCGCAAACGATCATTGATGTCCACGAAGTGTGATCCTGTCAGGTTGCCTGTCTTGTCCTCCAAGAGGTATGGCATTCCATAGCTTGTCATGATGGGGAGCGAAGGATAGATAGGTTGAAAGGTTTTAGCGAGGGGAGATGAAGGAGGAATTCAGCTGCATCCCGGGTATTTCTGCAAGTTAGACATGGCAAGCCTTCAGCCTATTTCGGAAGCCATGACATGTCAGAACACCGTCATGGTATCCGGGCGATAGATAGGAGAGATTCGCGCTGGCGTAACAGCCGAGATAAAAAATATTTAGCGGTAAGTGTATGAGACGGGCACGTTGAATTCGGCGCGCGACATCGGACTGACCGATAGAGCCAGAAGGAGTGGAAGACATGCGAAAGAGGAAGCGTAGATCAAGGATCAGGCAAGGTGTTCGCCATGCACGTCATTCGCGAAGACCTGATGCTTAAAATTAATACCGTTCGTGCCTGTCATGACGTACCAAGGAGGACTAACTCTCGAGGGTCACTAGAGACAAAGCCTAATTTCATCAGGTCCACTTCGTTCACGGTCGATGAGCCTGAAAGCGTGCCACTGGCGTGGTTTTACCTAATCCTTATTTCATACGAAACAACACAGACCTAACACGTTTTTGCTCTAGTACCAGCACGTCAGTCAGGCGCTAGACATGCAACGAGGCAGAGTCAGGTGAGGCATCAGCCGGAACGAGTGATACGGTGTGATTATCGCATGGGGAATATCTCGAAATTGTATACAAATCTATAGTCAAAAATCTCAGGCATGACCGACATGCACGTCAATTCGTCAACCAGTGATGGCATGGATCAAGGCGCAACTTCACACCTTTTTTCCCCGATTGGCAGCCCCATGCTGCAATGGTGTGGCCCAAATGCGCATGTACTAGCATCCAGCCCAAACTTGGTCAATCTCAGAACGTACTGCAGTTGGAACTTCCAAACACATATTTCGTTACGGCATCACAGGTTCTAAAAATTGTGCGGTCATTAGTGACCGGTGATATGATTCTTTCCCGAGGTTGCGAAATTTGATGAGTTACTGCGGGGCAGATGCATTGTGAGGTTCTACATACGTGCGTAATATCTGAACATAAGACAGTCTGCTGAGGCGGCATGACATACTTGTTGAAGAAGGCTCTGGCGAGTTAATTTCGTTCATGACGGGTACTCAGCCTGTCCCTTTGATTCAAGTCCCATTGCCGCCGATCCCTTCCGCGTTCTCTTTCGCGTGCAACTTCATCATAGTCCTTCACATGTCGAGGAGCATGAGACGAACGGCTAGCTGGTAGAGGCGAACGACTGCGCCGCAAGTGACGACGCCTGCCCTGATCAGTGTCTTTGCTGGGTTTAGGTGAGCGCGAAAGGGTCCGATCTCTGCGGGAACGACGTTCGTAGTCAGCATAGCGAGACTCTCGATGTGCCTCTTTGCGAGCTTTTTTTTGTTCCCTCCGTTCGGCTTTCTTACGGCGTTTTTCCTCTTTCTCCTTTCCATCATCTGCGGTAAGGGTATCTGCCGGCCCTGACTGAACGCTTGGGGGGAGTTTGGCAACAGAAGTGCTACCAGATGGTGCAGCAGCAAAGCCACTGGGAAGGTCGTTTGATACCGGACCGACATATTAAGGACAACACTCACAGTGCTGCAGAAAGCGCCTCTGCTTCCGCTTCCTTGATCTTTCTTATCTCTTCTTCCCTCTCAGACTCATTCTTGTTATCTCTACTATACCAGTGAACATCCTTGTTCTTCTGCCATCTCCCGGTTGGGGCATTGATGCTGTGACCCAGATAGTTCTACTTGACGATTAATACGAATAAGATAAAAACACGTAACAGTTGACGAACCTCTCTGTCTTTGTCTGCGGAGACATCCGTCCATTTGAACTCTGCCTGGCCTCCTCGAGTGCCTCCCCGAATTGGTTCAAACATTGGAAAGAGAACGTCGAGAGAAATGGATTCGGATACACTGACAGAAGCACCGTGAGAACTTTATGAGCACTTCCTTCCATCTCGGGGTATTAGCTTTGAGTCGGAATTGTCGAGCCTCGTGTCCTCCTAGAGGTTCTATGTACAAACATGCTATCTTGACGCCGGTACCGCGCAAACCCGCTAGTTTTTGTCCACACCCGCGTGGCCCTGCGGCGAACGCTTTGATATGGTTATTTAAGTTCGAAAGCTCAATTTTATTTACTTTATTTAGTTATACAGTACTACGATACACACCGCGTAAAAAGTGAGACCAAAGGACACTGCCTAAGGGACGTCCGTACAAAGTAAGCATCAATAAATCAACCTATGTAATATGGTGACGCAAAAGGGCTGAATCTCACCAGGGCATGTTGCATCCTGCTGACCGAGGAACGAGGCCACAAGATGACGCGACGATTAGATCGTGATTAACACCATATCTGCAGTAGTACCTGCTCGCTTAGTATGATACTAAGTGAACTCGCGCGCTGGCAGTGAAACTAGCCTTTGTGAGTGCTGTAACTCACAGCAATATTTGAGTGACCCGACTTCTGGGTGCCCATTACTCCAGAAAGGATAGTATATGCTCTGGGAGATGCCAGGCCGGAGAGTTTAGCAAGACCTACGTACGCCTGGCTTGGGTCTGATGTCGAACCACATGTGCAGGTTATGTTTTGTACGGAATATCGTAAAAAAATCAGGCAGAGTCATGGACCGATCCATCTGAAGAGTCGTTATTCGTATGATGCGTCGGTCATCGTGGCTTTTGATAAACCACGCGACTGAGTGGCCTGATTGTACGGCGTCTGGAATGTGGCCCAAGCTTTAAGAAAGTGAGACTTTATGCCATGTGTCCGCCGTCAATGGTGTTGCGTTTTAACGGTTCAATAACACTGATTAACATTATTGCCATCATGTTAACAAAAGCTGCTCTAAGTGTATAACATGTAACAATGTATGCACGGACCTCGTAATGCCATATTTCGGTTGGAAGAGTGCTTTGCTCTAGGCTACAGGAAGATTCCCATGTAGTAGTAGGTGTGGAAGTTGTTTTGAGTTTTACAAAAATATTTTACTGCTTTATTCTCTTGTTGCTTCTGCCATCATACCCACTGGCTTCTTTCGTCCCAATATGCAGCTGCTATATAATTCGCTGGAATGGTCAGGACACAGATCTGGTGCAACGAATGTTCATTTCGAACCCGGGCCCGACGTGGCATTATTCCGATACCCCATCAAAGTCGTGCAATCGCAGCAAGGGGCACTGAGCAGTCTTGTATATCTACGACGTCCAATCACCATGCCACAACCAGTATCAACGATTCGCCCATGACAGTGGCTTCTATGAGGTTGCTGCATCACTGTCAGTGCCTTACGAATAACCACGGCCACTAGGATCTGCCTCTTCTTTTGTTTCGACGCGAGGTCATTTTTTGGGGTTGAAGTGAGTAACCAAACTATCATCTCATGACCCGGGCGTTCTTCACTACACGTCGTCGACGGTGCTAGGACGCTTCCCAGACACCAGGTTCCCCTGGTCATTTTGACTCAGCTGGACTCCATGATAATGTGCGGCGCATTCACTTATCCTCATCTAAATAAGGCAAGGTGTTAAATTATTCCAAGGTTTATCCGGTCGAACAAACTTCAGCGAAATTCTTGCACAATGGCATGGGGACCACAAAGTTTATTGCTGGACAGCATATAATTGTTCGATGCACTGTTTGCGTTGACCGGGTGCATGTTGCGTGCATTTCGATTCCGACTGGAGTTGTTTGCGGAACTATTTTACTGATTTGAATTGTCTATTTGTCATCGATCGGTCACGAGGGCGCACGGGCCCTCGTGGCAAGAAACGGGGGTTTTGCTGCATGTGGAAATAGCCGAGCAGAACCTTCGTGTTCTCCTCAACCATCGTTCATCTGTCGCGCAAACGTCGAACGCACTTCACATTCGCCTCTCTCACTTCTGCGCCATCCTTGACGATGAGCAAAAAGGGCAATAAACCACAGCAACCAGAGACTAGCTACGCAGAACGTGATATCGTGCTAGCCAAAGTACGCGGCTTTCCGCCGTGGCCAGGCATGGTATGTCGCGTCTTTTGAACTCTTTTGAAAGACATTCGTGCCAATGGCATGTGCAGGTCGTAAACCCTGACACAGTTCCCTCCGCTGTGTCAAAGGAGCGCCCAGCAGGCAAAAAAACTACATTCCACTGTGTCAGGTTCTTCCCTGCAGGCGACTAGTATGTCAGTACTTCTCGTTCTTTTTTACTTTGCTGAACTTTGGCATCCAGCGCTTGGCTTGTGTCGAAGGATATCTCCAAGTTGAAGCAACATGAGATCGAAGCATACATCAACGAACCTCACAAGAAATCTGGCGACCTTCTGACAGGCTATCGGATTGCACTGGACCCGTCGAAATGGGAAAAAGAACGTGAAAATGCAGATTTAGCAGCGGTAGAGCAGGAGGACAATGCTCCGGTTGATCAGCTTGACAGTGACAACGAGGACGATGGGACAAGAAAACCAACCAAACCCAAGAAACGAAAGCGAGAATCTGATGCGCCTCTCCCCAAGGCCAAGGTTAAACCCAAGGCTAAAGGCGAGAAAAAGGCTCCCTCATCTAGAGGGAAGAAGAATGGTACAAAATCGAAGGAAATGGTTGAGTCAGAGGACGACGGCGAGCCAGAAGCCGAAGCTGAAGAAGATGAGGAGGCAGAATCGAGTGCTAAGGTAGCCCCTCCCCCATCTAAGAAGCCCAAGCGGGAAAAGGAGGACGATATCGATCGTGCGTTCGGCGTTTACCATCACGCCACGCCCTTTGTGCTTATTTTTCCATTTAGCCGCCCTGGAAGGGGATACCGAAGCTAAGAAAGTTCGAGAATGGAGACACAGATTGCAGAAGTCCCTTCTGGGGAGCAAAGGGTTGCCTCCAGTTGATGTATGTTCTATTTGTTATCGGCCAATCAGTCGTTAATCAACATTATCCAGGACATGCCTGCTCTTGATCAACTTTTTTCAACTATCGAGAATTATAATCATCCCAATCTCATACTATACCTTTCAGTGCGTCCTGCATCCCGTTGTTCATGTTTGCAACGTGTATACTCATTACTTCTCCTGTCTAAATTTCCATGTAGTTTTCCAAAATCGGTAAGGTCATGCGTCACATTGCTGCTTTATCCACGGATAAGGTTCCCCGCGACGACGAATTCAAGTTCCGGACACGAGCGAAGTCAATGGTCGATAAATGGCACGCTATTCTCGGCGCTAGCAAGGGAAATGAGAATATGGAAGGCGTTGTCAACGGTGCACCGGCAGATGCGAACGCTGCTACAGAGAAGAAAGTCGATATTCCGCAGACGTCTCCAGTGGAGAATGGCCCTTCCACTGTTGCGGACACATCGTTGGGTGATGTTACGATGACAGAAGCATGAAATACTCATAGGCCTCCTCGATGCATTCAAGTGTTGTCCTTTGTCCTTTCATATTTTCTTTCCAGCGTGGCTTGTGCTCTGGCGTTCGAGGTTACGACGTCAACTGTATTACTCACACGCTCATCGTTGAAGCTATTTTACATTTTTACTTGACACATTATTTTCTCGTGACAACATATGCGGTACATATGTTTCAATGCTATGCTACGTCGTATGCTCTTGCGTCGGTTCGAGCGTTGATGTAAGCTGATTTCGTGCGCCATCTGCGGTGAAGCGCTTTCAAGATAATCTGCACACTAACATGATAACAGCGCTGAGCGTATATGGGTCAAAGCAGATATTATGCACCTAGTGCAGATGATGATCTGACATGGATACTTCATGTTTCATTCTACAATGTACGCTAATCGATGGTCTGCTGGCTAATGCAGACCAATCACATCCCGCTGGAGTTTGAATTTGAACGTTTGGGTATATTACTCATCCTCAAGCTTCAAGTACTTGGGCGACCATGGTCGACCGTTAAATGCTCCGAATTTGGACAAGACCTTTATATTACCCGCATCGTTTGAAAATGGGTTCTGTTATACGGGGCCTTCTCAACTTGCCCGGTCGACGCTTGTCCATAGCCGCTGCGCAGGGATCTTTGTATTCGTGTGTATATACTACGCGTTCAAACTGCCGACCGACAGTCGAAGTGGAAACATCATGGCGTCGGACGCGCATGCAGCTTGGTGTCCGAGGTTATGCAACATCATCTACCGACATCTTTGAAGAGAATAAATCAGAAGTGAACTCTGGTGAGCGGGTCGACTTTTGTTAGTTGTTAATGAGTTATGACCAGCCTGTCCCAGAAAGCATTCTATCTTCAGCAGGTATTATCTACGACAGCTTTGGAGGAATTTCCTGAAAACATTTCGTATGTTTAGACACCACCGTCTCGAAGCGACAGTCTGTGGTCCCTCTCGAAGTACAGGCTCTTCCAAAAATACCACCACTTCCCACTAAACCAACCCCTCACATAACCTCAGAAGACGTCACAACGTATATCCAACCACTAGTTTCGCGTCAATGGAAAGTCGGCCACATCTGCCCAGGAGTCGGTGAAAATGAAATACTCGAACTGAACAGACGTTACCAGTTCAAAGGCTTCGACGATGCCATGGACTTTGTTCGGGGAGTCGCAGTCATCTCACGGGCAGAAAAGGCGCGTATTAAAATCCCCCATAATTTCCAAGATAATTGAGTTTTTATATTCAAAGTAGCATCACGCTCGAACCGTGATTGAGTATGACACCGTGACTATTTTCTTGCACACGCATACAGCGTACATTTTCTACCGCATAGGAGAAGGAGAACCTGTGCCTAAAAAAGTTCCTGGGCTCACGCGGCGCGATATCCGATTCGCTATTCAGGTCGAGGAGTTGCATGAAACATTCAAGGAAAAGGGGCGCATGAAGAACCTTGCAGTATCAACAGGCCTTATCCATCTCCAGTACTGGTCTATGCGGTCAGTGCTGCGACGATATGGCGAAAAGCAGACGGACCCGAAAACGGAGGATGCCCACAGCACATCACCGAATAATTAATGTGATGGAGATTCAGCGCAAGACTTCGCTGAACGCTGTCACGTTAGTTATTGATCAATTATCAAGATTTCAGTAAGAACTCGTTTGTCGACTCTCGCATCACAATTCTGAATTTCTGGAATCTGCAATTAGAAGATAATCATATGCAGAAAGGGTAACGCAAAGCGTAGTACAGAATAGCATCACAATGTACCCGTCAAAGTATACAAGGGACCATTTTTAGATGCAAAGCAACATATAGATCTGAAGGCCGTACAGACTCTTGAGCTATGAAAGTCTCATATCCGGTCAGTTTCGTAAATGATTAGCAGGAGGATCACAAAATTACATCTGTTTAGCATGTCTAGAAATGGTGAAACATGTGTATATAGAAATAAAGGGCATCCAGAAGATCGTTAGAGCAAAAGCCACCATTTCCAGAAGCTTCTGTTTCATGCTGCCCCTTGAGCATCGACCTGATAGCGATCATGCCAGAGAAATTGTCACAAATTCTGGAAGAACTTCATAACTTCACAACTATCATTGTACCATTCTCTCGTTCTTATCTTCAAAATAAAGTAGGTGGTGCACAGCATGTGCTGTCTTCGTCATTTCCATATCAGCTCTTTAATTCTTTTATAATCGTCGAGCACCTCTTCCTTGAATACTATGCGCTCTGCAGCGAGATCTTGCTGCATGTGTAGTTCACTTGTGGTTCCACTGAGAGGGACGACATTGTTTAGTTGGGCAAGTTTGAAGAGTACCTGCGCGGCCGTGACATCTAGTTTATCGGCAAGAGAGGCGGTGTGCGAGTGTGTTAGTAATGCCGGGGAACCCGTCAGTGTCCAGAACGACCTATTTGATTGATTATCAATTAAACAGCTCCACGATCTAGAACTAACGCACTGGTAGATAATCCCATTCTCCTTACAATACGCCCAGACCTCCTTGTCCCAGGCATTGCCTTCATACCACCTGTTTTGTACAATCTGGACCTTTCTTTCTTTTTCTAGAGCTTTCAATAGTCCGACATCGTACACGTTGCTAATTCCAATGGTGCGCACAGTCCCCTCATCTTGCGCAGCTATAAGCGTACGCCAGGCTTCTATCGTTAAGGGCAAAGTTCGGAGAGGAGAGTGGAGGAGGTAAGCATCGAGATATGACGTATGCAAGCTAGCCAATGATTTTGAAAGGGAGCTTTTGATCTGGGCAGGGATGCTGTCTCGGGGGTTATATGGGAGGGGCTTGGTTGCGTCTTGACCAGAAAAGGGAGTGAATCTAAGGAAACTTCGCCTCAAGCTGTTGAGGAAACCCTCGACTGAGCAGACGTACTTTGTTTGAATGTGAATGTCTTCTCGCTTTATACTATGCTTATCTTGGAGAATTTCCAAGGCCTCCCCTACAAGATCTTCTCTGTAACATGCCTGGCATTGATAGATGAACTAATGAAGTACTCAATGCAATGCCTACCTGTAGTGTTTCGGCTGACATGCTACACAATTTGTTCACCATGAACAAAGTTCAGCGGACTTGAAGACCTACCTGTATCTACAGCTCGGAAGCCTTGGAGGAAGGCGCTTATCACAAGTTGAGTTGTCTTCTCTCCCTTCCTACCTGCCAATTCAACATGTTACACGCTCGTTAGCTGAAAGCTCACCATGCTGTTCCATAAATCAACTTTGGTGCTAGATTCATGACAGGATCCGGTCTTGTATAACTGCCAGCAGGACTCGGTATAGTACTAGAAGAACAGGCTCATAGGGCGGCGTTTGCATGTGGTGCATTATGGAGTAAGTTACCCACATCTGTTCAGAGTCAATATATCTCGTGACGACGTCATATTATAGTTCTCCTAGTAGTTAGCTTAGTCAGGAGGTTCTAGCCCTTTCCGCCCGCGTGGTTTCCGCTTGAGCAAGAACGACTCTAGTTGTGATATCCATAGGCTCGCTTCAGGCAAGCATCGAACCCAAGCCATTGCCGAATTTGCGAATAAAACAAGATACAAATCCGAAGTCAGTGGAAACTCGGTAATTGGTCTATAAGGCAATCCCAGAGTGTTCAAAAGTAAACGACTTTTACCTTCGCAGAGTTCCCGACAGGTGCCAAAACTTTCACCGTTCCTTGTGTACGATGCAAACTTTACATCAACCTTTTTCTTGGCTCTCTCATCCTTTATATCTATGTCTACATCCGCACCTGCCACACTTATATGACACTCCAAATGCCATTTTAATAAACTGCGCCATATACAACGCCAAGTGCGCGATACAGTGTACATTGCTGACTGCATGATACGCTTTATCTTACATTTGTGTAGCAACTCCTACCAGTAAACTGGATGGCCAAAATCTTCGAAGCTGGGCTCGACAAGCGAATATTTTTACGAGATCGTCAGCTGTACGAACGATGCATCAGTTGAGGTTTTGCTCGTGATTGAAAGCACTAACACGGCCACCGGTTCCGTTCCACTTCCAGTGCTCCTCAGATCTCTTTTGCTTCATGTAAGTTTCTGCGTGCACTATGGCAGAAACACTAACTGGGTCCATTTCTGAATTGCGGTTATTGAACCTGACCGATCGAGTCTGATTCAAAGTTCACATCAGGGAAACTGAGCCATTCACGTCGGTCCGACGTCCACAGTCCAAGCCTTAGGCCTGAGGACTTGTGGAATTCTTGAACCTGTTCTGGACCTCGTCGAAGCGATTTTTGTGCGCATACCGCAGGCGTAACCGGAAGGACCCGAGTCTCAGACATGCGGCGGCCTGTTATCAGAAAGCCAGACCACCATGCCCTGCTTCCAAGGCTTCCACTTCTCAGAACCTTCCTAGTAAGGTAAGTTCTTCCATTGGCCTCCGAACACCCTGTACGACCACCATTCTAATGTGTCATGTAGATATATTCCCGCTACCATAAGGTTATATCCTGTTTTACCACTGAGACCTTATTCAAATCGGTCGTCTTCCTGCATCTGTTGCTTTTGACCTTGAATCGTGTTCTCCTTCGATTGCTCGCTCGCTCGGCCATTTAAGCTCAAGCTCGCGTTTCGCTGAAATCCCCACGGCTTCAGTGATTCATTGCCGTACTCTCGATGAGTCGAGTTCGAGGTCACGTGTGGTCTCGATGTTATGTTTGGGATGAACTGAATTGCTGCGTGGCCATCGTTTTGTGGGAAGATGAGACACTCGTCCCCAATCCTCCATGTCTGGCCTTCAAGTTGGTGACAGTGTCTCATTGTCCTCGTTTTTTAATTTCTGCTGATTTTCTTCTGTGTTTCTAGAAACTTCATGTATACTTAGCGGTAATATCAATCATATTGAACCTGCTGCTGATAATGGTGAATTAGAATTATCTCAGTCTTCGTCCCTCGTCAGGGCAGTTTTATTGTCTCATATTCAACTTAGGAAGTCTCGTGAGTCATCGAGTGGAAAAGTTAAACGTCAAGGACTTTAGCCTGGCCAGTGTGGTTACCACAACAGAATTAAAATCTGTTGCTCTTGGACTACGCAGGTTCGAAACCTGCTGAACTACAGTTTTTGTTCTATCGGATCATTCATTCATGGTTGTTCATTGTAACTGGTCTTGGCCAGGTGGTTGCCATAACAGAATCAAAGTCTGTTTCCCTTGGACTGTGCAGGTTTGAAGCCTGCCGACGACAAGGTTTTTTCTATCGGGATACACCTCGATATTCACTCATGGATGATTTCTTTAGAAGTTCACTGCAACTGGTCTTAGCCAGGTGGATTCCGCAACAGAATCAAAATCTGTTTCTCTTGGACTGTGCAGGTTTGAAACCTGCCGACGATGAGGTTTTTTTTCCATCGGAACATGCCTTGATATTCACTCATGGGTGGTTTCTTTAGAAGTTCGCTCTGCTACAACAGAATAAAAATCTGTTGGACTGTGCAAGATCGAACCCTGCCGACGCCGAGGTCTTTTCTACCGGAACACGCTTTGATATTCACTCATCGATAAGATATGACTCAGTCATATACATGTAGATCACATGACTTTTCATGACATTTTCACTATAATCCCTAAGGATATTCACAGAAATACCTTTAGGAGAATCTGTTCCATCAGATTGTCCACATGCATGGTGTGGGCAATCTGATGGAACAGAATACCTTATTTCGCATTTGTGAAGGAGTAGTAGGCTATATAATGATCAAAGTAGTGACTACCATGTTACATTGTGGCTGTACAGTGTGACAATCTGTGTACCAACAACAGCTTAGCATTGCCAAAACCGTTATGTGCTGTGGCTTTTCAGTTCCAATGGTAGCATGCTGACACTATCCTATGCTAGGTTTTCGGCTCGCTCGTTGAGATTCATGGATGCTTATAGAAAAGGGCTAAGCGGCAAGCAAGCAGTATGGGCCTCAAAGAAATACCGTGGTCATCGAACTTTACCGGAATCAATCATGAGAGATCTGGCAGATGTGGGTTTAGTTAATAACATTGATTGAGTTTAGGCAGGTTGTACATACTCAAAATTCTGGATATCTACTTTGCATCGTTCCTAGTAGCCTTGGTTCAAGTGGTATCTATGATCGCGCTGAAGGTCACACAATGTAACAGAACGTCATAAGAATGTCACGTCATGTGATGTAGATGAGTATGAACGAGTCCTATCTTAGTATCTTTAGAAGTTCACCACAACTAGCTTGGCCAGGTGGTTGCTACAACAGAATCAAAATCTGTTTCTCCTGTGCAGGTTTCGAACCTGCCGACGACGAGGTTTTTCTATCGGAACATGCCTTTATCTTTACTCATGGGTGCTTTCTTTAGAAGTTCACCATAACTGGACTTGGCCAAGTGGTTGCCACAACAGAACAGAATCAAAATCTGTTTCTCTTGGACTGTGTGAGTTTGAAACCTGCACACGACGAGGTTTTTCTATCGGGACACATCTTGATATTCACGCATGGATGCTTTCTTTGGAGGTTTACTGTGTAACTGGTCTAGCTTGGTGGTTGCTAAAACAGAATCAAAATCTGTTTATCTTGAATTGTGTAGGTTCGAAACCTGCCACAGACGCCTTTTTTTCCAATCAGAACACGCCCTGTCACTCATGGATAGTTTCCTTAGGTTCATCTTAACTGGTCTTAGCCCCTGTGCAGATTGTTGTTGTAACATTAATATTTACTCCATGGCGAGTCGTACCTTCGTGTGAAAGATTGATCCTTTGGGTGAGGTTTGCAGTCCGGGATTTACAGTCCAAAAGGTGGCAAAAAAAACAAATTGGTTGGGTATCTAATACAGGCGAAAGTATCTGTTGGGTACAATAAGCGTAGGACTGCAAAGCCGAGCGGAGTTGGGACTGTCAATTTCCAAAATCTCGCGCAGAACGGTACAAATCCCACGCAGCAGTTTACAGCGGTTTTCATAATTATGCGAAATCCAACTTTTTTTTTGGGCTAGGACCCCAGAACCGCGACACCACGTGACCACTGAACTCGATATGCCTCCCTCAGGGGGCTATTTCGTCTGATCTAAAGCTTCGCATTCCTGTTCTTCGTCATGTACAAGGACTTTCTATCAGACAAATCTGTGAGGTTCTCGGCACCCGAAAATCCCTTGTATACCAAACTCTA
>MU172929.1:657073-692298 GCA_016695475.1 Suillus decipiens | reverse complement strand
TTCTTCTTCCCAATCGGTTTAATAGGGTTGTGCACCACGAGATTGATCAAGAAAACAGTTTTGAATGATGTATTCTCAGTCTCCGTTGTAGACATGGTGTATCAGCTATTGTGTCTCACTCATAATTTCTCGGGGTCCTGCCCGGATGTTTCCGACCAGCCCAATAAAAAAAGTTGGATTCCGCATAATTATGAAAACCGCTGTAAATAGACGGCCCGAGAAATTTGCAGTCCTTTCAAACCCCGCTCGCACTCCACATTGGTGGTGAGGCCTTGAGGTGTCGTCCAAGCTCTCTGCAGCGCGCTCACACTGCTGAAAAAGCTTCGGCAGCTTAACGAAGGCACATCATTGATAGCTCTACGTACGTAGACCGTTCGCAGAATTTTTCGCCTGCGTTCCGATCCACTCTTTGACCGCCCTTGCCTGCCAGACGTGCCTCCTCCACTTTTGGCAACGGTAAGCCTGTGCTCGATTGGATGCTGATGCGCCAAAGCTACTGTGTACTCGACTTGAAGATATTTGGAATGCATACGTTAGCCGGCAGGACATGCTGTGGCCAGCAGAATTACCTCCAAATAGCTCTGCCAACAACACTAGTCCGGTCCACACAATCATATCTAGGAGTCTTTGTGCTGTTAGCTTCCTTTTAAATTCTTCTGTGCCGACAGACGGTGTTTATAGTTTAAACTTTACTCCTAGAATGTTCAGCCAGGTTTTTAGGATATAAAAGCAGGCTATCTTCCTGCTACCTGGGACTCATTCGATCTCGAATCAATCCCATAGTACCTCGCACAACAAATGCATTTCTCCTTGTTCACCGTTATTGTCGCTCTGACAGCATTGATGTCTGCCAGTGCTACACCAGCTGTTTCCAGTACACAATGTCTTGAAACTGGTGTTGCTTGCTACACTGACAACCAGTGCTGCTCTGAATATTGCATTGGTGTGAGTTTTCTTTCGACACTGGCAGGATCCAACCTCGTGACCCACTGCCCTTTGCGCCTTGTAATAGGTGTGCGCTGGCTCCTCCTAATGTTTTGATTTCGGAGAGTTGTTATTTTGTCAGCTGAGTGAGTCATTCTACATTTGTATTGGAATTATCGCTCATGGCTTGATTCCTAGCCACTTGCTGAGTTAGTTATTATGATCGTTTTTGGGCCAATTTCACTGCCGCTTGAGCCATGAGAAGCTTTGAATATAATCCCATATATGATATTGACTTGAAAATGCAACATGAGTGAGCGAAGTTGTCCAGCGTGACGAAGTTCAAGTTGATAGCAAACAGTAGTAGAAACACATCCAGGCCGACCATAATGCTTGGGTCCAGATTTAAACCCACTTTCGTGCCAATCATGCAGGGTGCAGACATATGCTTCTGGGTGTATCTTAAGGTGCAAGGGTCGCAAAACGCACTAAATGGGGGCGACAAACTATTAGAAGTAGTATGTCCTGAGAACAAATTAGTACGAACTCTTGTATCAGTTTATTAATCAACGAGCAGATCCGGGGTTCCTGAGAGGTCATAAGGAAAGTCTATCTTCTACGTAAGTAAGACGACATTCAACCTGAATAAAACGCGTAATGACCATTTATTTTCAGTTACTTGGTTGCAGGAACGGGGCGAATCTAAGGAAGCTTCACCTCAGGTTGCTGCGGAAACCCTTGACTGAGCAGACGTACTTTGAATGTAGGCAATGTTTAGAAACACAGCTCACCTTTTCTGCGTCATAGGTACGAGCCTATGTTTCGGTCTGGGAAAGCCCGCAGGGCTTTCGCCAAGTAACATAACATTATCTCCCTAGAAAATCTCACAACCACTACCCATCGAATTTCGCATTGTACGGTTGCTCCTATTCATTACATTCGACAGTTTCTTCTAAGTCGACGTCGAGCTTCGAAAAGCGTATAGACAGGAGATTCCAGGCCTTGCCGCGTGGTTTCCGCCTGCAGAAGTACAAGAACGATAGCTGTGATATCCACAGGCTCGCTTTAGGCAGACATCGAACCCAAGTCATCGCCGAATTTGCGAATAAAACAAGATACAAATCCGAAGTCAGTGGAAACTCCATGATTGGTCTACAAGGGAATCCCAGAGTGTTCAAAAGTAGACGACTTTCACCTTCGCAGAGTTCCCGACGGGGGTGCCAAAAGCTTTCACCGTTCCTGTGTACGATGCAAACTTTACATCAGCCTTTTTCTTGGCTCTCTCATCCTTCTTTATATCCATGTCTACATCCGCATTTCGCCGCTTGAATGTGTGGAAGTCATCTTCATCCGCACCGGCACTTTGACCTGTCCCAACAAAAGTTGCAGTTCCAGATTGGGCTGCATTGCATGCGTGTTACTCAGCTGATTACCGTAGATTGGTTCCAAAATACATGCCTTGTTTTCTCAGTCCGCAGTCCTTCGCTAAATGAGACGTTTCGCCACAAAGTTTGCAGCAGCCTCCATTTGGATAGACACCCTTGTCCTTGTTTTGTGGGCAAGATGATGCCAAGTGACCCTTACCAGAACACACGAAACAAGATGCAAATGGAAGAGGATGATGAGGGTCCTCTGGGGCCCTGCATCGCGAGAGAGTATGTTGATTTGAACCGCAACTAATGAAACCGAGTCTAATCTGCAAATCGAAGTGATAAAGTGGAAAGAGGACGCACCGATAGCATATTCCAACAGTTTTTTGTCTCGCTACACCACCGCCGTGACCGGCTTCATTACGTATGGTTGGACAGTCTCTTGCAGTGTGTCCTTTTTGGCGACATGCAAAACAAGTAGTGTCTGCGTATTTCTGCGCGATTCGTTTCTGGCGTCTCGATTCGGAACGTTGAGCAGGATCTGGCCTAGCTGCAAGCGTTCAGTATACGGATAATTGCTCGTAACGAAAGATGTACTCTTCGGTTTCCGTTTATCCTTCGGTTTCTTCTCGGGTGCAACTTTCGCTGTCTCAGAATCACCCGTGTCCTGTGTATTGTCCTCACTTGGTCCAGCTTTTTCACTGCCATCATCACCATTTTCTTTTGGTTTTTTTGTCCGCTTTCTTTTCTTTTTTGGAGGAACTTGATCGTGTGGCTGGCTCGCGGACGGTAAAGTGGATGTCGAAGCATGTGGCTCTGCTGGTTCTTTAACGGGTTCTGAATCGTCAGGAAAGCCCGCTTGCACATGCGTGCGTTTTCGACCAAAATCCGTGATGCGCGTCATTATCAGCTAGTAGCTTCTCGACGTGCGCAGTGCAGATTGAGGTGTGCGCTTGATGTGATCGTTGCGCGAAAACTTAACTTATGTAAATTGCACTAATTTTTACACCCTTCGAACCTTTTGAGGAAAATACCTCCTAAATCTATCATAACGGCGCCAGCTCGACTGTCTGTAAGTGAATGCAGACTAGTGACTCCTTGGCACTTGCCATGTCGAAGCTTCCTGTTACTGATATTACATGCGTACGACCAAACTTCTAGGCATTGATATAGAGGTTGCCAAGCAGCTTGAAACTGACTTCGATGGGTCATGAAGTCAATAGCATATCGCAAAACACATCAACTGGGGCGATAAGCTAGTAGTAGTATGTCCTGAGAACAAATTAGTACTATGAACTCTTGTATCAGTTTATTTATCAAAGAGCAGATGGGGTTGAGGAAGGTATATCTTCATGTAAGACGAAGGCGTAAAGGTTTGGTTACTGCCAGATTACCGTGAGCAAATAGTTGTCACCTTCGCGGTTATGCAGTTGCATCTCATTGTTACAAGCAGCGTTCACCACTATGGCGACTTCTCCATCGGCGTCCCAGACCTGTATCAACATATAATTCCAAAATTCTTTTGATACCTACTTCCGTTTTGAATTCAAAGGCCTACAACGCTGTGAATTAACAAAGCATTCAAGAAAACTGCGAAGATGAGACAGAACACATCGACGCGCCATCGCCGGCGCTATCTGAAACTGGTAAGATACAATACGCTTCAGTGGTTCCGACATCCTGCTAAAATATGCTTCCACACCACACAGCTTGCGGCAATTGTTCGTGAGCTCATTGTCGCGGTTTAGCTGTTCTATCCCCAAACATAAGATTGTATTGAGACATATCTATCCCTTGGATTCGATGAAAATCTAGAACCAACGTAAAAAAAAAACTTGGCGTAAATGACTTCGACGCTAAAAAACCGAAGACCCGATTCTATCAGCCATACGAGGTCATCGACCTCAACCAACATTTATTCTAAAGCCATTCCTTAAAGGCAAGTTGATATAACGTCTTGGCAATATGCACGACCAAAGCATAGCCGGAGATCATCCCTACCAGGTACGCGTAGAACATGGGCTCAGGCGGAGTCAATTGCAAGGCGGTGTTGACCTTCGGCATGTATGGGATTGCAATGGCAATACCAGCGATACCGAAGGTGGTGCAGACGACTGAAATCGATGCGCGAGACTGGATGAAGGGGATCTTGCCCGTTCGCAGGAAGTGAATAATGAACAGCTATCCCGTGGTCATCAGTATGCATGTCGAATTTGTAGAACTTGACTAGGATCGCACCTGCGTCAGAGACCCTTCGAGAAACCAATTTGTCTGTGCAAGGGAAACGTGTGGGTTTTGGAGCGTACGAATGCCGTAGTGGAACCTGGAGGCGCCTGGTAATGGACTATTGTGGATCATGCAAGGATCTACTCACCAGTTGATACTGAAAGTGATGATATCAAAAGGGCTTGAGAAGGGACCCAAGCAAACCATGAAACGAATAATCGATTTCGCTCCCCACGTCTTCGGGGCTACCAAGTACTCGGGGTCAACATTATCCCTAATACATCTGATCAGGGTTAGATGTTCGACTAGATATGGTAACACATACCAGGGAATTGATGCCTGGGAGAAATCATATAGTAGATTCTGGACGAGGAGCTGCAGCGGGAGCATAGGCTGGTACGGAAGCCACGCAGAGGCAACTTCAAAGACCTATCGCATCAAAGGACATTGGTGAAAGACCGAGAGGACACATACCCAAGACCGAGAATACATTACCGAAGTTGGAAGAGGTCGCCATCTTGATGTACTTTAGTGTGTTAATGAGCCTGTGCCTCTCATTCAGCGTTTGGTGCAAATGCTCGCCCCAGATGCACTTACGTAACTCTCCCCTCGACCACACCGTCAGCGACAACAGCTAAACTCTTCTCAAGTAAGATCACATCTGCCGCTTCTTTCGCAATGTCGGTTCCTGAATCTACCGAGATTCCGACATCTGCGCCGCGTATAGCAAGAGCATCGTTAACGCCGTCTCCCAAGAAGGCGACTGCTCTGCCACCATCACCTGCACGTAGAGCTTTCACGACCTCAAGCTTCTGGTAAGGCGAGAGTTTGGCAAAGATGATGCAGCGATCAATAGCATCATTGTAGGCCTCTTTATCATCTGCAAGGGCCGCAAGCTGGATGCCAGTGAGAATGAGCCCTTCCTCCCCCTTAGAAGAGGGAGATGCCTCCACATCCTTCTCGTTCTCCGCAGTCGATGAATACTGGCGAGACGGTATAAGCCCGAGGTCACGAGCTACCTTTGCAGCTACCGCAGGAGCATCACCAGTAAGGATTCGGACCTGTTGCAAATCCAAGATTAATTGTATCGAAGCAAAGCGCGGAGAAAACACATACCTGCACGTTCAATGTGGCCAAATCTTTGATTGCCTGTGTGGCATCAGGTTTCAATGGATCAAGAAGCCCGATGAATCCAATAAAGGTAAGCTCGTTCTCGTCAGAGCAAGATATAGTCATGGGAGGCTTGATAAGTTGTTCTCGGCAAGCCACAGCGACAAGACGCAATCCCTCTTCATTCAAACGCTGGGCAGTATCAAGAATCTTTCGGCGTCCGTCTGCCGTGAGGATTGATGTCATTGAGGCGGATATATCCAAACCAAGCGGTGTCGGGCCATCTGAGGAAGGAGATAGCTGGCGGTTGTAGACTGACACACACAGGTCCAAGACTTCTTCCACTGCGCCCTTTGTGATCAACAGTCCTTCAGAGCCATCATCATCAGATCGGGAAACTAAAACCGACAGAAGGCGGCGTGAAGAATCGAAAGGAACTTCGCCCTGCTTGACCCAGCCGTCTCTGGGAATGTCTGCGAAGATGTCCTGCTCGCTTTTCTTGACGAAGTCAACGATTGCATGGTCGATCGGACTACGAGAACCGGTCTGCAGTGAGGAATTGATGTAAGCCAACTCGATGGGAAGCTGTGAAAGGTCTCCTGCGTCCGTTGTGGACATTGAAATGCGCACTTGGTCAGCGGTGAGCGTCCCCGTTTTGTCTGAGCAGAGAATCCGAACTGCGCCAAGGTTCTGGATGGCATCAAAACGCTTCACAATGACTTTTTTGCGTGCAACACGAACAGCAGACAGCGCAAGGTTGGATGTCTATATCACAAGTGCCGTTGAGAGCCGCAGTATCAAAAGTAATGTAGACATACCACAATCATTGGCAACATTTCGGGTGTAATGCCGACTGCAACAGCAATCGCAAACATGACCGCGCCCTTCCAGTCCTTACTAACAGCACCCTGAACGATGAATACAATCGGGGCCATAACCTGTTCAGAAGTCAAACCCGAAAAATACATAATATTTCGAAAATTGTCGACTCACGCCCATGAAGGCCATCAAGACATAACTGACTCTCTTAATTCCAATCTGAGTAGCGTTGTCCGGTCGTTGTTTGGAGAGCTCACTGGCAATGGAAGCCATGTAGGTATCCTTGCCAGTTGATACGACAAGTGCATGACCATTCCCTGTGACAACAGAAGTGCCCGCGAGACAGACATTATCATTGTGCAGTAAATCAAACGTTTCTCCAGGATGTGGAGCAGCAAGGCGCACGGTTTTCTCGACGGGCATCATTTCTCCCGTGAGGGAGGCCTGCGTGATTGTGATAGCCTCAGCCGTAATGAGAACACAATCACCAGGGAAGACATCACCGCCTATTATAGAACGTAGAGTTAAAATGACGACAAGGATAAATGCAGTAACCTACTGGTGACAGCTATGATATCACCTGGAACTACATTCCGCTGATCGATTTCAACCTCTTCCGAGCTAGAGTTTCGAGAACGAAGAACGCGGGTGTTCGTTGTGACCGACTTGATTAAATTGACTGCTTGAATCATGGACTTCAATTCTTGCCAATACCTGGGACACCATCAGACTATCACTGACAGAGACAGAGGCTACGAACCTTAAGCCGGTCGAAGCGAACACCATTGCCATCATGACGACAAATGTGGGGATCTGTTGAGTGGCAGCACTGACAATGGCGAGGATGGTCAAAAGGATGTTGAAGGGATTGATTATAGCCCCCCAAAGCATCCGCAGCAAGGCAAGAGGACGCTCCGCCACGGGCGTGTTAGGTCCATGAGTTTTGAGTATCAGGGAAGCTTGTTCATCAGAAAGACCACTAGAATTCCAAGTGGGTTCCAAGCTGAAGGAGGTAAGCGAAGATGTAAACAAAACGACACACGGTGGAAATGTTGGACATACACAAATATAGTGGAGACCGGGACCTGCGCGAAACGACTAAGTACAGTGCGGATGAGGTTCTCCTGCTCCTCCCTTGCGACCGATTGTGGTGGAATGGGCGACTTGTTACTCTCGGTGTCTGATCCGGAAGTGGGTATGTCAGGCCCATGCTTTTCCAAATTTCCAAGGGAAGAACGAGGGGAGAAAAGCTTTGCAAGTGAGGGCATCACGGAGGCTTCATCGTAGACAGCATAGTAAGTAGCTTGGACGGATCAGAACATCTACCTGGCACAAACCTTCTTTCTGGAGCTAGAACTGCTGAGGGCGAGAAGACCTACGAAGATTTTAATTATTCTTCTGAACGAATACGTCAAAGAGAACACTCACTATGTAGCGGGTGTTGGATGCGAGATACCATGTATATGGAACTAGTAGAAGGAGGAGAGATCGTTTTTATATCTGGGCTGGACCGGCATACTAGAAAATTTAATCTCCAATCAATTACTGATAATAGTCCCTGCAGGATTGATCAGGATTATCGGATCTCTGCTGAATTTTTTTGTTATCCAATGGGGAGTCCCGAGATTGGAATCAACCTGTCGATATGTCAACGGTCCCTGTTATCACATGTCGAAATGTCAGACATATCCGAGTCAACCCTCCAACATTTTTGTCAACCCGCGGATAAGTCGGATCGCTCACTAGCAGTGATGCCTGTGACTTCATACTAAAATAGATCGGCTCTTAGTTTCATCTGTCCTTGGAAACCAGTAGCGTTATTAATTAGTGAAGGGTTCAAGAACGTTCAACAGTTGACGCGGACGAGTGCCTTGTGCCCTTCAACCGAAGAATTTCGGCTCCCGAAAACAAGGTACCTACTGGAGTCACCTAGCAGATTTCCCTCACAGCTCAGGATCATATGTGCTCAGGTATGAACCTGCGCCGATACTACTGCCATACCCGCGTGCTCACTTTCCAGATTAAAAACGAGCTTTCCCCTCATACTGACTACAGGATAACCTTCCCAGGCAATATAACTTTGACGTTATGGCAGATATCATATCTGTTGTGCACTTCAATCTTCTTCTGAATCTTATCATCTATGTGGCAGGCGGAGGCAGGGTGGTCACTGGTGAGGTGCTCAGTAACCTTATACTTAGGTCTCGATTTCTGCTGTACCTTGTTCCTGTCAAGCGGCCGAAGTACTTCGGAAGGATATATTGCTTCTCCTAGCTTGCAGTTCCACCTCGTACATATACTCTACTAAATACCAATATATATACATATTCTTGTCATTAGCAGTCGTAGTTTTTATTGCATCGTCATCTTACCCGGCAAACCACAGACTAAGCTGGTTTGTGATTAAATTTTGATCGTTTGTAGCGGATATAAAACTAAAACTGTTCACTTGAAAGTCAAGAATGTCCATTGTCGAGTACCGGTCGGGTAGCTTGGCGGTAGGCATCTTGCTAAGGGGGCGTGAATGCAGCAGAACAGCAGTCCCGGGAAATGACCACCCTGGGGCTAATATACATTGACTCTAGCCCAGGGCTGGCCAGGGGACTTTGGCGGCTGGCTTCGGGCGGTGTTTAACCGTTGCTCGACGGTGGTAAATCTGTAGCTCTAGAATAGCGCGCGCTCGTCGTACGGTCGTATCATATCAATGAATTCTCAAATTTTGTCTGCTTCAGCCATACTTTGTACAAAATACATTAAATTTGAACTGCTCAACGCCTGAGCTAATTTACATCATGAACGTCATAATAGACAGATGCGGGAACACGGGAGAGCTCACATGAGTGGAAGACACCCGAGACATGGGTATGCAGGAGTACAAATTATGCACAAAGGTGGCCAAAGGCACAAGGTGCGTGTGAGGGCTCAGGGCTCATGAAGATAGTACAAGAGCACGCGAGAGACGCTCGATCGATCGATTAGTTATAAGAAGAACAAGAAGAACAAATGCAGGTGAGGGGACAGTAGGGAAGTGGTAGCATGTGCGCGAGAAGTTAGCGGGAGGCGTTGAAAAGCAGGAAGCCTAACTAACCTAAATATAGGGGATCACCATTTCCGCGAGCTGACAGGTAGGCGAAGTACTGTCCACTGAAATATTAGTGCAACAAAACAGCAGATGAAAAACAATAAAATAAATAAATTGATAGTTGGTGGGTACAGAAGCAGGTAGTAGACTGGAAGGTGGGAGGAGTAGAGCTCGAGGAGCAGCGTGCGGGAGGCGGTGAGCACATCAATATTGCAATCGCTCGAACGTAGCCACAGAAGCCCCTATATTTTGGCCCTGAAAAACAATGTCAGAGTGGCCAGATCCCTGACTTTCAGGGTGGTTGAGGTCTTTGTTATTGGTGTGATCGATGCATTCAGGACCCCATGTTTCCCACCCTGTTGGGCGATCTACCTCGAAGTGTTAAGAGCGCACTACACACTAGTCCGCGTGTTGGATGTCCGTGCTTTGTTTGTTCAGGGGTTGCAGGAACCGAGTCACAGATTCGACTGTTTACAGAGTGCCATGAACTCTACTGGTCCTGGGTTTTGAGAAACAACGTGTTAAAGAACGTACACGAGGTGACGATTCTGACAGGTTGACGCGAGGCTTGCACTGGATTATCGTGCAATCACGGAGATATTCGGATAACCGGAGGAGGCTACAGGCATATCACCAGTGAGCAAATCACGATATAATTGCGACGTACTATGAATGAACGTTTGAACGACCAGCCAGCAATGACTTTTAATAAACCATATTTGATCTTTCCGGGACTCCAATCTACACATCTATCACTGGCAGTGCTCTTATCTTGATGCCATGCATCCATTAGCATGCTGGCATCCCACGTCCCGGAACTCAAATTCTGATCCTAGATTTTGAGGTCAGCAGCTGTCGACGGCTACTCAGGCTGGGATCGAGTGTCAGTTGGTGCCGATGTGATCGCCTCTCACCTATGATTTATCGAAACCTAATGAAGAAGCCGGCTGACCGGATGACCCCATGACGATATAATATCGATTAGCTAGGATGTGGAGATGTTAAGATCCTGGTGGGTCATATTCTTGTCCACAGCTATTCGATGTCCGGCGAAACACCATCGAGAAGACATAACGGAACCCCGCAAAGTCCTGCTCGAAGAACTAACCTTGCCGATGGGTGTTTTCAGGGTTGAATTCTGCTTTGGATACCTTACCGAATCATCATGGTCCCGCAAAGGCCAGCAATTGCATGGTAGTCATCAATGTGAAGGACAACGCGGTAGACTATATATCTGCAAGATATTATATAGCAACACTTACTAAGACATGTTCAGAGGGAATGGCCGCCACAGAGCGAAAGTGGTAAATAGCTCGAAAGAAACAGTACGACGGTCAGATTCTTAACGGAAAATATAACGTAGAAAAAATGCAATGTGCGGAGGCCGTGCCCCATAATGGAGGCATTCTGTGCTTATGATTATGACGAGGTGCATACCTGTAGTCTATCCAAGCGCGTTGTTTGACGTGTGATCCTCTTTCGAGGCGTAAGATACCTATGCGACAAAATGTTCACCCGCTGACAGCTTCCATTGTCAGAGTACGATTTTATGACAATCGTATTAGTATGGCAATTTACACTAACCCCACCTACTGTAGAAATGCTTTCAACAGGTCGTAGATCATTCATCCAATTTCCAGTTATTCTCCTTCACTATTTTCTCGCGCTCAAGAAGATACTTTCCTATAGTACATGAGACGGTATTAAGATAGGATTTGTACAAGGACTTACCTTCCTTGTATTTCTGGGATAAATCGGCTGCCTTGTGATAATACCATCCAACACGGTCATTACACCCCATGCAGAAGATGTCCGCTACGGTGTGGACACCTGTGCTAGGGTACGAGGAGAGGTCAAAAGGGACAGAGTCCAGGTAGCAAAGGTTGCGTACTCACAGAAGTGGGCGGTCCTCTTTCTTTCCCAATTTCACATTAGTTGCTGAGTGCATGAGGCTGGGTTGCGAAAATCACGTCACTCATTCTGGTGATAAATTGAATTATGTGTAACTAACAAGCCTCTTCCTTCTCTTCCAGAGAAAGACTTGCTAATGACTTCGTCCTGCAACGCCTGAAAATGCACCATGAGTGTGCGGGCTTAGTAGCCTTTTCAACACCACGCACCAGTACCGCTGAACAGCTCACACAAATGAACCTGGGATGGTCGTGATAGGTAGAGATAACCTGGTTGCGGGTGTCACTGCTAGGAGTCATGTTGGAAGTCATTGGTGTCAAGCGCCATCTTCGAAGAAGGAAAGTATCACAGGAGTTCAAGCCGCTGAATTTGGCAAACCCTACTTGACCGGAAGCAATCAATTTGGCGTGACTTTACTAGTTGCCCGCAACAACACTGATAACGTGGAACAGCTGCTCTCAGCAGCTCCTCTGCAGGTTATTATTTCGCATGTCCACACGTTTGACGTATGGATGCCATGAGCACGCCAAACTTCCACAAGAGGTCGTCGTTGCAATCCAACGCATCCTCGAGCTCAATGCAGAGAACCAGAACGATCCTCTTGATGTTTTGTCTGATGAGTTTAATCCACTAGATATGTTAAACCAGCTTTTCCCAGATGGTATGTCACGTATCGAGGTGTAAATTATGCCCACTGAACAAGGTACAGAGGCTTCACTGACCCAGCTAGAAACAGTTCAAGCTAGATTATCTCAACATGAACGTGACTTGCAAGGCGAAATTGATTCCCTCAAGGAAAAGCTAAGACACGACCAAGATCCCAACCGTATGCAAATGATTCAGGAAATGATTTCGGTATGCCTGCCGGCCCAACTGCACTGCTCGAGTCCTTATTGAAGCGTCATGACAGGACCTCCTTGGGCAAATGTCACGCATTCGGGAGAAAGCGACGGAATCTGAGGCCGTTGTACGCGACATCACGAAAGATATCCAGGCTCTGGACATGGCGAAGAAGAACCTCATTCTCAGTATGACAACACTCAAACGCCTGCAGATGCTGGGTATGTTCCTTAGCATTGCCATCACAAATATTCTTGCTAATCTTTCAAAGTAAATGCACTGACACAATTGGAAGACCAAGCAAAAGAGAAGAGATACGGAGACGTTTCACAGACTCTTGCAGTGCGTTTCCAACTCTCATTTTGCAGCAACATCTTGATTTGTCTATAGGTTGTGAAGCAGATATCTACCTTCTTTAAGCCTTATACGTCCGTCCATCGCATTAACCAGGTCTGGAGACGGGCACAACAAATTCAGGGTGAGATTCGCACTCAACTCGAAGCTGAGTTTGATACTTTGTAAGTTACTTTCTAAGTTTACAGAGTCCTTGAGTGGTGAATCTATTCAGCTACCTCCAGGACCCCGCTAAACCCTCAAAACCTGCTCAGATCGTGGATGCTTGTGCTGTCGCTGATGTTTTAGGCCATGACGTTAGGACACATTTGATTGACCGTTACGTTACACTCGAGCTCAAGGAGTATCGGCGCATCTTCCGTGCCACAGATGAGGCAGGTCACCTAGACAATATTAGCAGGAGGTATGCATGGTTCAGACGTGTACTTGGAACACACGAGTTGGAATTGGGCCGCGTATTCCCTTCAGAGTGGAAGGTTGAATGGGCACTTTTCACAAAATTCGTGGTCATCACAAGGTTTGTCACGCCATTACACATGATGCACTTCTAATTATTATCCTTATTCTCTCAGAGATGATCTCGTAGCATTGCTTTCTAAAGCAGGTTCCTCTTTGACAATTCAAGCACTACTTGAAGCCCTACGGCAGACAATCGAATTCGAGTCGTCCATGGCCAAGAAATGGTTAACGCCAGTATGTCAATCTCAAGCCTATCGATTGCTCCTTTGTTAATGATAGACCTTTGAATAGCTCAATGAGATACTGGAAGCAAGTTCACCTCCATCTTCGCCGACCGTCCAGTTGATGTCATCTGCCTTTGAACCACATCTTGGTGTCTTTGTTGATGCTCAGGACAAGTCTGTATTTACTTCTCTTAATGTCTACATTTACCATATTTGCTGATCTACTAGAGCTCTTGCTGACATGCTTGCTACTCACCGAGCGTCGAGTTCAAAGGGAAAGCCACGAACATCCCTTGATGCCACTCCGCGGGATTCTATCTCTACAGATGCGGACGCGGCTACACCACAGACAGTACTTTCTTCGTCAACAGAACTGTTTTACTTTTATGGTCAGAGCCTCGAGCAATGCTCCAAGCTATCGACAGGACAGACACTGTTTGATTTGTGTATGGTACATAAGAAATGGCTGCGTAGATATGCCGGTAAGATAACCTGGGTATTCATTACCGTCTTATCTCTGATGTACGATGTAGAGGACGTCCTTGCACCACGGTCAAAGCGGTTTGTGACGTGTAGCTGAAGACTACTGTGTCAAGCATCTGACGCACCTGCAGGCCGACAGTACAAACACGGAGGTCATTGGACTCGCGTTTTGATGTTGCGGATCTGCAACAGGCTGCCCTGCTGATCAATACAGCGGACTATTGTCAAACCACGGCTCTGGAGGTTAGTCCACTGTAGCCGTGTGAAGCTTTTATTGAGCATTGCCCGGATGTAGCTCGAGGAGAACATCAAAGAAAAGATCCAGGACAAGTTCAAAGAAAAAGTGACTTTGCAAGCAGAACGTGACTTGTTCATTATGTATTCCTGTTATTTTCGTTGTTCATCTCTGATCGCTAATGCGCAACCAGTGCTATCTCCGTCTCTATCACGACACTTTTACGAGAACTGGAAAGTGCTTGTGAGGGCGCTTTCACCACGATGTCTCGCATGTCATGGGAGAAGCTGAACCAGGTCACTGGGCAGTCTTCGTATGTGGATGATCTTACGCGGGCTGTCGAGAGCTTTTGCGACATTGTAAAGCCATTGATCCAACAGAAGAAGTACCTGAGGAATTTCTTCGACAAGGCATGCAGGTTGGTCCTGTCACTCCGTGTAGGGAGAAATGCTGATAATTGGGTAATAAATAGTCTTGTCTTGACGAAGTTCACCAACGCTGCGGTGAAGAGCCGACCTTTGAGAGAAATTGGTGGGGAACAAGTATGTTGGAAGTTGTTTGATTTACTCTTTGACCTGACCCAAAATGTGCTAGTTACTGATCGACCTTGGTGTTGTCAAGTCTTACCTAATGCAACTACCGGGAGAAGCACTTGTAACGCAGGGGTAAGAATGATCCCCTGTGTCTTGAGAAAGGTTAGCTTATAAATTTGTTGCATAGATATACCCGTGGCCTTACGAAGAGCACAACGAGGCTCGAGGCTCTGCTCAAGGTCATTGTGACACCGGTGGTAACTACTTTTTTTCCCACCTGTGTTCCGTCGCTTACAAAATGTCAGGATCCTCCTGAAGGTTTCATTCTAAACTATACTCTCCTCATTGGCGATGCTTCATTTTCAAATTTCCAAAAGGTTAGGCCACTTTCATTTTTAGGCTGTTTCGTTCGTTAATGTCGTTATTTGCTGTGCTATCATTAGATTCTCGATTTGAAGGGCACACCGAAGACCGAGCAGAACAGCCTTCTTGATTCATTCCTCACTATTACGAGCACCAAGACAGATCTCGACAGTACATCATTTCTTTCTGCTCTCGATATGGATCCCCCCTTGACACTCAGTAGTCCGGGCTCCAGCAGAGTCACCCTTCCGCTGTCAACCACACCGATCGCTGGATCGGATAGTATATTTGCATCACTTGGGTCTCCACCCTTGAGTGGACCACCCACAGGTTCCAGCACCGATGGAAGTACTTCCAGGGGCCTGGAGCAGAAGCGAGAAGTCTTTGACATAAGGCGCTTTGTCACTTTCGGTTTGCGACGATCGGAGACCTTACCAACGTCCTGACTTCGCTTCTGACATTTTGTACTCGGACCGGCGGAAATATAATCACAGAAAACAAAAAAAAATGTAACTGTGAAAAAATGCAGTAGGTAGGGTACAAATGCGTAAATGATAACCCAAAGGGAGCGACAACAAGCTCGGTCCAGAGCATGATCAGTGCAAGATGGGGTATTTTCAAAAACCAATGGGTAAATGATAGAAGCATCAAATATATAATCCAAGAAAATGTCATCGTTGTCTCTGAGAAGATGGCAGCCTGTCATTGGCCGTTGCACGGCTCCACGAACCTTGCAAAGGCAAGTTTAATGATCCAGATGTCGAAGGCCGAGGTCTAGGACCAATCAACGAGCCCATCCGATGAGGAGCTCTGAGAGAATGTCCCAGAGGGGATGTTCCAGGTCGGAATACCCGTTCTGCAATTGTCGATGATGAATGACTCGCAGGACCTGCCGCAAGACGGGCTGCAGGAGAGTGTGGAGCAACGGGCGTAATTCCAAGCACACGCTGCACAATGTACGGTGGTGGAGTATTTGGCTGTGAACTAGGGAGAGGGGGGTGTGGAGGTAGGGCGGAGACTGCGCTTTCTCTCCGTGAATCAATGTCGGAGTAACTATGTCGGAAATAGACGTCAGATACAGAGAAGGGTACGCTCTCGGTGGGAGAAGTGGAGGAGTTTGCATCTGATGGGAGATCTGAATTTCGGGATTCTAAAAGGGCCTGCGCTTGCCGGGATACGGGGGATGATGATGGACGAGGGGGTGGCAAAGACTGTGGTTCACCGGGCTCACTTTTGCACTGATAGTCAATATTAAAGGGGTGCGGCATATGCGATGAAGGGGGAATAGTAACAGGGAAGGGAAACGAAGATCCATGAGTGGTGTGTGTAGCATGTGCAGACGGCGAAGAATCGGTATTAGATTTATCAGAAGGACTTTCGTTGTGAGATCCCTGAGACACAGTGGAAGGTGCATCGGGTCCAGAACGCATTGCGTCACCGGGTATATCGCGTTCAATGCGTACCATCCGTATGGACGTGCCATCGCTCCATGGTGTACAGACTCCGCCATGCCCCAATTCGGCCGCAGCTGAGCTTGGCGTGGTGGCCTTCGATTGCCGACGTAACGATGAATGTGACGAGGTGAAGTCGAGGAAGGAGTAAGTACCTGAGGCAGGCGCTTCCTCACTTGGAAGTTGTGTTGATCCCGGTCCTGATTGGAGCATAACTACTGGGACTGACTCAGGGCTGGGATTCTCAGACTTGTCCTCGTGGATGCTCTGCTTCCCATCGTCTCTGTGAGCTTTTCGGTAGAGTCTAGCACAAACCCGAGACCAACTACTACTCTCACTCCCAGTCGTCCGTCGCGAGTCGTGACGCCCCCTGAGCTGGCCGATAATAGCTCCAACGTCCACCCTGAACGGGGTGGTCTCTCTCACTTCCAAAAACCGTGAGTCAGGCCCAGACGGTATGGAGGACTCCCTGCCATCATTTTCCGTTATGGCGCCCTCAATCCCCGCAGTTGAGCGCACGACGGGAACGAAGAGGCCTGGCGCTTCCGACGTCCGCGGGCTAAGCGAAAGCATTGCAGCAAGCGTTTCATCTTGCCGTGACGTGAGCGTTTTGGCATCCGCATCATCATCATACACGTCCTCCGCACCCACCTCTTCTATACACAATTCCGAAAGCGTCAATTTGTGGCTTCCTACTTGTGTGCGTCCTTTTCCCATAGAGCCAAACGACGTGCGTGCGATAGGATTAGTCCAACCTGGAGCGAGTTTCTCAGATTCCGGTGGAAAACCAAAGGCAGTGAATTCCACGGTGAGGGTGTTGGTCGAGAGGCGCTTGTCGTCATCTCGTTCTTCAGGCGAAATTGCCACATGGGACACGGACCACGACCGTGTGTTGTCAATGTGATCGCTGCTACTGCCGCCCCCGTTTTTTGTTTTGCGGACGAAGGGGAAGGTGCGTTGCAGGCCGAGTCCGAATCCGTACCCCTTGCTGGTACTTAAGCTTGCCACTTCAGTCTCTTCTTCACATGGGGGTGGGCTAATGTCAATGACATGGCCCGGGTCCACTGGTTTCTTGGGGCAGGAGAGGGCCGATTTCTGTCTCCTACGAGCGCGCGGGCGAATAACAAATAGCCAGTACATGAACATACATGCTATAAGGACTACCAGGACAGCACCGAGAACAATAGCGGCAATAGTCCCAGCATATGTCGAGCTGCTTGATGAGGACAAGATGGTAGAAGCTCTGATGAGTCGGTCAGCAACCGAGACAACAGTTGGCACAAAAACACGACGCACATTGTGGCATTGCCGAATGCTGTGACGTTCATCCCACCAACTCTCATAGCAAATGTTGTGTTCTGAGTGTTGGTGAGGACGACTGTATGAGAGGTATCTTGAGACAATTCGGTAGCAAAGAATAGCAACGCATTTGAATTATTATATGAGGATAGAGCGGAGAAGCTAGTGGTGATGTTATCGATTGTGACAGAATAACTTCCCGAATATAAAGACACGAGGCCATAGACAGTTAAGGCCGACCCTTCGGAAATCAAATCAGGGTCATAACCGGTAAATGATAGAAATGACACTTACCTATGAATGTGGTCTGAGCATGGTCACCGGCAGTGTTGGACAAATGCATAGAATTTCCCGTGCTGTCCGTGACATAAGTCCATCTACCCACAAATGCGATGTCGTTATCGTCATCAATGGTCGTTGAGTTGGCCGTTGAGCTGAAAATAACATTATGAGCACACTAGGAACGTAGATCAGCACCCCTTGGCTATGGCTGTAAAAGCTCACTTGACGATACCAATGGGGGCTGTATAGGTGATGAGAGCCTTGTCGAAAGCTATATATGAGTCCGGAGTAGTTTGGTTCGTGAGAGTCGTCAACAACAGTGTATGGTTTGTGTTGGTTAAATCGTGCAAGGACGTAAGGATGGATTCCGAGTCAGATGTATTAGGAGAGATGTTGATTCCGTCCAAGGTTATTCGGTAGGATGCATTCCAAGCACTCCCCAAGAGATCAATACCAGTGCCTGGATAAGCGATGAGCGACCTAGTTTATGGTTTTGATATTAATTGATGAGAGCTGTGCTTACCGTTCCAATTTATCATAAAGCTTGCCTCATTGAGGCTGGTCCGATGTGTACTGTATCCTACACCAACTTGACCTGGAAAAGAAGCAGCACCTGAAACTGAGTAGAACTGCTCCCAGCCTGCAGAAGAATTGGGACTGAGGCTTGAGTCTACGAATGGGTAGTAGACGATCTGCGGTGAATCGTCCTCAACGTAGAACTGGGATGTACTACCTGCCATTCATATGACCGATTGGGATAACAGAGCTATCGGATGAGGGAGAGACGGAAAGGGAAATGAGGTGTGCGAAGAGAGCCGGTTATAAGAAGAAAATGGCGCTGAGGAGACTGAAGACGCTTGGTGACCATTCGGCTGCAAATTCTGCCTCGAGGCTCTAAGATATGATGAAATGCCGTGCGAGTTCTTGTCTTGGACCTGGAATTTTACTTAAAATAATGACTGTAGTGAATCATGTGATGGCCAGCAGGGAGTGAGTCACAGTGTGACCTTACAAAAATCACCATATCAACAACCATCCGAGTCTCCCGGCGCATCATCATCCTGTGTGAGTGTCGTTATTTTGATGGCGACAATCATCGATCCTGACAGTCTGCCACATCCTGGTTCCACTTTATTCCTGCCGTCTTTGCTTGCCCAAATACGTACTGCTGCTCCTGGTCTGCCATTCGAGCCCATCATTATTCAAGTTTTACTTCTTTGTATCGTTTCAGGGGACAGAAATCTTATCCTGCGAACCCGTGAAGAAGATATCGGTCTTGTGTCTAGACTGACGACTATCGTGAGCACACTGAAAATTGACGAACCAGCTGCATCTCAAATAATAACCCGCGCTTCAAGTCGCTCACATCTATCTTCGGTTACATCACCCACAAACTTAAATGTCATGTTGATGTCAAGTCTCAGACACCCGCTAGATTTCTGCGATCTCTCTTCATCCCACCTCCAACTGTCACCACTGCTGATGGCTCGATATCGCCTACACACAGGCACCATCGTTCATCCACAACTGTGCATAGCAGGAAGTCTTCTTTTCCGAAGCCCACGTCCTTTCCATGTGACGTTACGCGGTCCATTCAGCATACCTCACAACTCGTCTTTGATGATCTGACTGCCAGCGCTGATGGCGAACCCTCCACAGAAACCCGGTCGATGTCAACACATTTGAGCTTCCAAACTGAACCCTCAGTACCTAATCATGGTTCTAGTGGCAATGTGGCAGCCCATCAACGTCATACATCGCATGTCAACTCAGATGCGCTTAAGATACCATCCGCAGTTGTCGTCACTGGATTAGAACATGCTAGTTTACCTGCGCAACGTGCTCTCCTACAGACTCTTGCAGAGAAGAGGCTCATCGTGTCGGATAACCACTCAGGCATTGACCCAGGATTGCAGCTTGATCTCCCGCACGACTTTATCATGGTCTATGTATGTCGTCTAGATTCACATGAGAGACCACCTATATACAACAGCCTGGTATGTACCTTGTACACAGTGTCATGTATTATCTTATATATTTCAGCTCGACTCGTTTGCTATGAGTACGTCAATCAATGTTCAGCTATCCACACGAGCCGCGATGCATAATTATCAACCTCACCGTACCTCAGCATCATCCACAGCCCTATCCTCGCCCTCAATACCAGTGTATCCATTCCCCAACGTAACTATATCGGGCCCCCCAACCCCTCCTCCACCAAACAGCTCCACACCTATAATACCTGTCGCGTTCTTGGTAAGGCTAAAAAGCCTATGCGCCACCGAAGTTCGCATGCGCCCACAGCTAGAAATATACCTAGCAGATTTATTTACTGCCACGCGACATTTTGGTGCGCTGGACGCTACGATGCTCACTGCGCGTGCGCGCCAAGACGCGGAGGTCCTTGTGCGGGCCGCTCGAGTGCTCGGGGTCGATCAAACAGGGGCAGAGCTGATTAAGGATGTATCGATCGGTGATCTAGGGCACAGTGATGAGGACAGCACCGAACGCGGGTATCCCCGCTCCAGTACGAACACCCAGAGCTTTGAAGCGCTTATCGATGGCTCCGCACTGCCATATGATGTACCTGACGTGACTAGCGTGCATACTCACCGTAGTATGCGGAGTGTGCAAATCGGAGATGAGGAACTAGAACTGGATGTGTCTGAAGCGGATGTGGCGAGAATCTTTCCTAGGGTGGTGTCTCATCGTATCAGGGTAAGGGAGTCGCCTGTGGATGAGGTTCTGAGTAGCGCAGTTTGCGGAGCTGTGAGTCGACCGGGGGTCATACTTAAAGGTATGAATTCAGACTGGGAAGAGGGACCCATTGATGTGCATGATCCGAATACCGTTTGGGAACGTGAAACAGTCAAAGATATTTTGGTACATGTGCTTGCCAGAGTATGACCTATCATCGCCTTGTTGGTACTGTACTAATCTACCTGTCGGACCGATGAAACATCTTCTATAACCATATATACCATGAGGCGATGACACAAAGACAGGACCATATGATTAGTGGCGCAAGGTAAGCACACGCCGTGTGACCAGTAAGAAACGAATTTTTTCTTTCTTGGCTTCGGTTACATAACAAACTTAACAGACCTCTATTTCTGGCCCGCGAGCTTTTCCGGAGACTCGAATTTGTTATTCAAGCACTTAGGACTGCCTCATTTTGACCCCTGACTACGGCAGTGATTCTGGGAATGAGAAAAATATCATATGCGTGACAGTATGTTAGTGCTCATAACAGAAACCTAAATAAGAACAACAACAATTGCGAATTCCTACAGCTCCAGGTCAGAAGGAGAGAAAGTTGGAGTCCAAAACCGTACAAGATCGATTCCCCACGATGACAATGCAGGGAGCTGGAGATCCTGCAACTAGTGCCATGTATACAATCAGGCCTGTTAACGATTACGGCGAGAAATTCTTGATGTATATGCTTGTGAAACATGCTCGCGGTTCCGGAGTGACGAATATGTGAATTGCACGCCCTGTGATTCGATCATAGACTCAAACCGTGAGACTCGGCCAGCGTTCAACGAGGAAGAGCATTGATTTTTTTCATCAGACTCTCCGCATCCGCCACCTTTAATTCAAACGGTTGTCAAGCTTTGACGTTGCCGATACTCATAGTGCTGTGAAACGCCATTAATGAGTAGCAAACTCAAGGTGTATATATAATACGTATACTTACCTAGTAGTTACCAGCTTCGAGCGAGATAATGACCCAGGTGAGGGAATTTTGAACGTCGATATCATTATGCGATTGTAAAGGCTAACAAAACAATTTCGCCTGGCCTACAGACCCTTGGAAATGAACTTTGAGATGCCTCTGCGCTGTCGATGTGAATGTTAGTAGTGCGTTCCGATGATAAGTTTTTTTAATAGAACTTCTCGGACACGAATCCGATTTGAACGTCGGCGACGTCTCTAGTCACTGCCTGACAATGAACCAACGTTGGTGAGAACCAAGAGGACTCGGGATTTACCGAAAACTTATGTAATATTAGTGTGTTCTTGCAACAAACCACCAAGCCAATTTGGTCACGTAACTGTCTCTTAATTACATTAACATGTTCGGAGCAACCTGGTAGTTTTGAGAAAAAGTATAGATGCGTAGTAAACTGTAGTACCTGTAATACTACTACTGTTAGCTGATGGAATAGAAATAGAGTCAGCACTATCCAAAATCTAAACTCGGAATCCGGATCACCACTTTGAGTCCCTAGTATGGAAACGGACTACTGACTACTCTGCACCAATTTGCAGAACAGCTACATCGGTTGTAATTCTTTGACAGATTCCGGTAGAAGAACCCACAACCATGACAAATGGTCCTCCGCCCTCCCAAGCAGGTCCCTCGCAATCATATGAAACGTCACAACAGCCGGCTCACATAGTCCCTGTTCCACCGTCTAGCACGACTTCACAACAGACAATAACAGCAGGCCCTTCCCCGCAACTTCAGCCTGTACAGTATGGGCCTGCGACTCAGGGACAGAATCCTCAAGGCTACTACGCGATGAGCTACACACCAGGCGGGTGGCAAAACCCGTGGCAGGTCTCCTCTTACCCGTACATCGCGTCCGGTAGTGTACCAGGCCAGCAGACACACTACACTCAGGTTCCCTATGCTCAATATCAACCTCCTGCTGTAAACTACCAGCCGCGTCAGAGGAACAAGGTTGCACAAAAACCGCGTTCACCCACCCCAGAGCCTGAATTTCATCGTCATTGGGATGAAGTGATATGTTCATTCTTAAAGAAGGTTGGAATGAACCAGGCTTTGAAGGGGTTCGAAGATGATATGATAGTTATGAATGCGGATTGGGAAAGGCAGAAGGTTCCTGGTGCTATTGGAGATTTAATGAAGGATCTTATGGTACGCGCTTCGCCCCTTTGCCACGCTACTTACCGAACTAGTTTCCCCCTCAGAACTTGGGGAAAACGAAAGGCAGCGAAACGCTCCCAGAACGACCACTGGAGGAGCGAAAGCTCGATTATGTTCATCTCTCTGGTGGTGCCGAGCCCCAGTCTCAGACGTCGGTGAGTTTTTTGTCTATTTTACTTTCATCGCAGCTTTTGATTCATTCTAGATAACAAAATCAATATCTAAATTCCTCGCGCAAAACCGCGCGAGGAATGACGCCTCTAATCGCACAGAGTTTCTCGAATCTCTCGCCCAAAAGCGACGGCGACTAAATCTTGATCCAGACAGTACCGAACCCATACCATCCTGCGCCCGAACAGATGCGAAGCACCTTGACCGCGACGTGCAGATGAAGTATGATATTGCAAAGAATGAAGACGGACCTCTTCGACGAACCATGAAAGGTGTCGCCGGTGATAAGGGTTGGCAGAAAGAGCTTCTCGCGCTACACGATGATGCAGAAGGCGAACAGCAGCCTGCAACAGACCAGCGGGTGAAGAATATCGAGGAACATCTTGCCATCCGCTATGGTAGGTTATATGGTATATTGTATGAAATATCCTAAAAAGAGACCTAGTTCCTGCTCCGCCACGAACGCTCCTGTCCCGTCTCCGACTGCTTGAGGACCATCTCATACAGCTCGAAAAGGATTACCCGCCGTGGGCCGCTCTACATTTCAACCAGCCAAATCGCGGTGTATGTTATTCTTTTATAAGATATGTCAGACATTCACTTATTCGGAACCCAGTGGCCCCCACCTCCATGCCAGACACCGATTATAGTTCCTTCGCACATTACAACAGCAACGAAAGAGTCCAAGACTGATACTCCACAACAGGAGTTACTATCTTCCATCCCCATCGAGGAAACGCCACGGACAAAAGTGAAGAACAAGAATAAATCTAGTTTGCACCGAGCGGTGATGGAGAAATTGGAAATACAAAAGGCGATGAGTGATCTTGCAGGGGTTCGCAAGTCCAATTGACACTACATTTGTCAAAGAATTGACCGGGGTAACATTCACCTCGTTAGTTCCACATCCGATCCGCAGTCAGTGTCGCCCCTGGTCGCATCGCTCTCGAGAGTACACCCAGTGTCGTGTTCTCTCATTCCGCAGCCAGTAACCCCTTTCTCTTTGTTTAACCTTTGTTTAAGCTGTGAGTCGGGTGATGCCGACAAACACCTTGCTTACTCTGGGAAACATAGTGACCGGAACACTTGCATGACATGATGCTTAGATGGTTTGAATCTAATGACATCTATCCATGACCGTTACGGGGTACCTTGGCTAGTCAGCCTCGTGGTAGATATCTGAGTTACTCTGCAATCAATACATAAATAGAGTGACATGCTGCGCACGCAGCACCAATAGGAGTTACAAGACGTGGCTGCAAGTTGGGTGTAAGTACTAAGCATGGCACCGAATTACCTGAATTTCATGGCGATAATTTACCTTCCGGAGATACATCCTACTTCTCTGAGGACTGAAATAGTACCATCACTGTCCCCATTTTTCCAATGTCAAGGCGAAGACTTCACTTAATACTGGTCACCGAACTGACTCTTGCTCAGATCGGAGACATTTGCCAACGTGAATTATTATTCCTGCGGGAAAAAAACTCGTGATACCGTAAGAACTATCATGAATAACGTTAGGTAGCTTGAAACGACTTGATGGGGCATTTCCATCAAATGCCCTCACAGATAACCGTAGAAGAACCACTCGTTCTCACAAGTTGGGAGGGGGGAACTGAGCAATTTGACAATGGCTTATCAGGCAGACGGGGATGTAAATCAGTGCGAACCGAGGAGATGGATTAATCGCTGCTCGGGTGCCGACATCATGTCGGTAAGGGAAGTTGGTGCATGGGAGTACCGGACATATGCACATTAAAGCGGGTTCAACGTGTCTAGAACGAGGGGGTCAATGATACACGACGGGTATTCATGAACGAAAAGATGGAAGAAGGGAAACACGAATTATGCCGTCACGGTCAATACGACAAAGGATCTGGAAACCAGACTACAGATGCAGGACGTGGACACAGCGGTATTTACTACATCATTATTCGATGGACACAGCAACCGGGTGTGGCCAGTTGCTGTATCACCAGATGACAGGGTAATTGCGAGCGGCGGAGGCAATCATCATCATCGTCAAGAGCAGGGGGAGAGTATTCGATCCTCTCGTGAAGCATACAGACAGAGCCTTTGGTCTCTCATGTGCAAGAGTCATGACCATGAGGTCAGCCTGAGTCACCTGCAGATGGTGCAATTTTATTCATTTTGAACGTACTGATGCTGTGAGGAAATACAAACTGACCGTGATCATAAGCGACTGCGACCGCCAACGCGACTGCGCCGAATGCAAACAAATGATAATTGAGACTTGGAGACTAACGGCCAGTCAACTGCTCCCTTGACTACGCGGCATAGATGTAATGACCGCTGGTATATCTTGATATATGCCTAGGAAGTTTCTGGTTGTTTTGATCACAACTTGACAGCATGAGTCTGCATTGTGTGAAGAGCATATATGGAACATTGAGCTGGCAGAGGCTGGCAGCTGCTAACGCAACTGAAAACCTTGTATCCCGGGCCGAACATGTCTTCCTCGGTTTCACGATACGTTCCACACCCTGAAACTGGATTGAGCTCGTAGACGGGCAGTGCCGGAGGGCAAGCCCGTATCGACGTTTGGGTCATACATGCATGAAGAACATATCTTCCATAAAACCAAGTGCAATGACGTGGACAGGTTTTTCGGCGGTATCTAGTATGACCAGGTTGGAGTGTCGTTTGATACGACAGCTGAATAGTTTGCCAGGGCCAATCATTAGGAATATGAACAGTGTGGAACGTATGTGTCGATTCACGCGGTATATGATACACAGCCAGAAACTTTTGTTTGTTAGGTGATCTATGATAAATGATAGAGTTAGTCCAAATCCTCATCAAGAAGATATCCGCAACAATGAGCTCAAGTAGTTGGTATCCTATTCTATTTCCGAAAAAAGACCAGTTACTTGAGCTCCTGAACGGACTGAAGTACGTTGTACACGAAAATTAATGAATCGAAGCATCAAATCAACGATACGTTTGATTATTGACGCTCATAGTGCCCAGAAATCAATCAGAAAAAGTCTGTAAACAAAACAAGACAACCAGTATGATGAGAGCTCACGTTCCGAGGCCATTGAAAGCAGCAGGTAGGTTCCAAACTAGCTTGAGGTGCCAATGGAAAGATGAACACAACGTAAATCCGGAATTTGTCGGATAAGCCCGAAGTCAACGAAAAAGGAAAAGCGGGACACCTAATCATGATGGATAACCGATGGATGATGCATTAGCCGACCAGGCCTTGCTTGCTGTGCAGTTCTACACTGACTGCGATGACCACGAACCCTTCACACATTTTAATCGCGCGAAATTCAAGAGGGCCAAACAATATAAATCCATCCGCGTCCCTCAGTTCACCTACAGAAACCCATGCAGCTGCTTCAGGTATATTCCGTTCCTCGGGCTCACCTCCATGGTTGCTTGAGGAATGCGAGACTGACGATCTGGTCACTGAACTGAGTTTGTATGACTCTGAGGAAGGTATAGAGATCGACGAGACATTTACTCGCAAAGGAAGATTTCCCGGAACTGTCAAGATTGTAGTCGAAAGCACCATTTTCTGGTGAGTGGCACTTAAACTGCTATGGCCTACGCGCAAATATTCATTCACAAATTTAGGGCACATAAAGAAGTCCTTATCTTTGCGTCACCCTTTTTTGAAGCTGCGCTGAGTGGCAGCTGGGCCGAGACGGGAAGACCACAGTCAATGTCCTCAGTCATCACTATCTCACAGCCTCCCCCCATTCCAGGGGAGAAAGGCATTGTCGAGACGCCCACGGAAATGACATTCACACGCGAGGATTCATCTGATACCGAGTCTCCTGTGGAGATTGAAAACCCTCCGAGGAGCGATACTGACAGCGGTATGAGTGATAGTGAGGATGGCGAATTTGACACCAAGGCTAGTGCGCGCGACAACAGTCTTGCAAAGCTGCAGGGTGCAATGAACAGTCGAGAGACCTTATCAAGTCGTGACACGAAAGGGAAGCAGCGAATGGACGAAAGGCCATCGATTAGACGTGGATCTCAGACAGCACATGCAACCGTGAAGCGGCGCCGGCGTACTAATTGTCATGACGCTGTCATAGTTCTTAAAGAAGAGAAAGTGAGTTCAAAGTTGAATTACACGTGCAGGTTACTTAACTCACGCAGGCTAATACCTTTCACGATTTCCTGAAGTTCGTCTACCCTCAGTGAGTAGTGTCTTCATGGTTACCCTTCACACCAATCTTTTCTCAGTCTCCAGTGCACTATAACCTGGAAGAATGTAGAAGGCCTTATGAACATCTCCCACAAACTTTGTGTTCCGACACTCCAGCAGGAATGCCTCACTTTCCTCTTGACCCACGCCGCCGGAAAACCTATAAAGGCCATGCGAATAGCAGAACTTTTTGAGGAAGAAGAGCTCTACCGCGAGTCGAGTCGCTTCGTGCTCGACAATCCAGGCGGGTGGTCCGAAGAAGAGCTTAGCACCCTTAGCCAGGAGACTCTGCTGAAGCTAGAGAAACGGTGGGTTTTCTGGGTAATGTGATCGTGCACACCTGATCTTATGATACTTTTACAGGAGAAACTGGTTCCTCGAGCGAGTGCTTAAACTGGGATTAACTCCACTTGCGAAGGAATATCAATGTGTAAGTCTCCGTCAGACATGCGATTATCTTATTGACGCTCATTAGTGCGCCACTTGCCCTGATTCTGCGATTTGTGCTCGTCTTCTCGAGGAAAAATGGAGACAAGCATACAATGCTGTTTTCCGTTTTGGTGGGTTGACATCATGTGCGTATGTATCGCGTGCTCAATGCATCCTTAGGTCCTTGTCAACCCTCTATGGTATACCGCTATTTAAGAAACCTGGAGGGTGTCAGTCCACCGCTCGCCCTTACGCACCTCACGTGTCAGACAACAGCCAAAGCTTTCACTGCAACTCGTGCGTTACGCTCTTTCTTATGAATCGCATTAGTTGACTACTTGTCAGTTTTTGATAGGATGTTCTCTCTGGGCATCCGCAGTGATGCCAATGTTGCACCTCTTGGTGCGCGTGTAGCTGCAGTAGCAGCCGCAGCTACTACTGGTCCTCGTCGTCACTTTCTCTTCTGCACTCTGAAGCCCGAAAAAGCTGCCCCTCGCATTAGACGGTCTCGAGAATTGCTCTAGACACAACTCCTCGATCAGTTTCCAGTGCCTCCTGCCTTTCATATCTGCATTTCTTTCCACTGTTGGAATCTATTTGTAATCTTCCATCTCATCGCTGCTGGAATAAGTGCCATAGCCCCGTTACCATTCCTTCATATGACTTATGTATTCCACAGAATCTTTATGTATTTTCCTGCGTTCCACGTAATAGAAACTGAAATTAAATACGCTTCCGTATTCATGTAATGGTTGTGTTATGGACCAGAATACATGTTACTATCACATCGGGGTTAGCGACATTTAGGAGTAGTTTTTATGTTGTACGAAATGTGAAGAAAATATTTAAAATTTAGACCGACATATAGATAGAGACAACTTCAAATTTTTGCAGTGCTTTAAATGAAATACAAAAGTTCAAGTGTTGGTAACCATATTTCCACTGACCACATGTCAATGACAATAAGAAATTTAATTTAATTTTCTGTGTTTGCTCAAACTTGAAGTTTAATTCTGATATAAAATGTCGGACAAAATGTGAAATTTAGGACATGACTATATGGCCGCTTATGTATAAAGTTTGGTCCAACAATTGAGATTCCCTCAAAATTTGAAGTTTATGCTGGCGGCAAAATGTGATGACAAAACTTCAAGTTTTGTCTGCAGGCCAAATAAATCGCCCAATCATCACCCACTCATCGCCTGCCCATCGCCCTCTATATGTCGGTCTAAATTTTAAATATTTTCTCCACATTTCATACAACATAAAAACTACTCCTAAATGTCACTAACCCTGATGTGTATGTAAGCTGGATGCTTGCTACATGCTTACCAAACCATCGTCACATGACCTTTCCCCTTATATTCTGTCACACACTGTCACTTAAGGACAGACTCGGGTCTCATACCTACTATCACCTACTCAGTTACATAATGCTCAAGAAATCCACAGTTTCATCCTGTTATTATTGTCTGATTTGTTCAGTGTTCCTCACTGATTCCACAGCATGGTCACACTTTTTTTTTAACAGAAATGAAACTTGTTGATCCCTTGAACTATCATAAACGAACCATACTCTAAACTGCTGGGCCTCCCACCCACCATCTGATCTATCAAGCTGCCTTCTACATGAAGAAATCCCACTGTTCCTAAATCCTTACTCACATGACAATGCGCAAGAAACCTCAGACCATGATCTCCACTGAGACAACTCCCAGAACCATTTGTATCTCCTCTAATCTCCATACTCCCAGATGACGTACCTATCAGACCCACCCCTTCCATAAATAAATATTATGATTCTTCCTCCTCAGACTCAGACATTGATAACATGCATATATCCTGTCCTCACATAGACAATATGATCAAAACAGCCAGGGTGGAACAATCTGCCCCCAACAAACCACCTAAACTCCTGCCTAGCAAACTCACTCCTGAAGTTGCATGTGATTGGAACAATGCCTGTATGACTTACTTCATGCACAAGGGAATTGAGGCCACAGACCAGGTAAAGACGGTGGCATCAGGAATGTTAGATGCATGACTATGTAGCTGGTACATAACCCAATGTGCCATGCTAGATGAAGGGACATTCAAGGCATATATCACAGCTCTCAAGGCTGCTTGGCTTGAGAGCCACTGGGATACCAAACTTTGCAAAAAGGTCCTGGGATCTTGCCAAGGAAGCTGCCCATTCTATGAATGGGCTCTAGAGCTACAAAACCTCAATGCACTATTACATGAAGAAATGGTACACTTGAGTGACCTCCAGCTCTGTTGCCAACCAGAGGCAAATGTCTGCAATGAGTTAACAATTCCTATACTCAGAGCAAACTTTGTGCATGACCTTACCCTCAGACAGTGGATCAAAGGGGTTAAACACTTCAATGACAAATGTATGGAGGATCTTGCCACTCATAAAAAGATTGCCAAAGACCTTTACAAAACCACTAAACAATTTGTACCTACAATCAACAAAACCTCATCCTCCAGGACATACACTCCATCCTCTTGTCTAGGAGCTCTGACAGAACCAGAATGTGTACTGTTGATGAAACATGGAGGATGCTTCAAATGTTGCAAATTCTATGTGTCGCACCAATCAAAGGACTGCACTGATGGCATGCCCAATGACCTGCAAGAAACTTGTTTTGAGCATGGTCACAGAGATATAGGATATAATTCTATGGGTATAAGCTACTTGGAGGGTAGCTCTATATTTCTAATATTTTACAGTAGTTTTCATATTATAGATTAAAGGGTAAATGAATTAATGGCATAAATTTATGATTTATGATTGCTATTAAATGGTTTCAAAACCCTTAATTATGTATTACTAAGCAATCTCCCATGCCTTTCAGAGTTTTTTTGTATATTTCCCTACTTATCTTTGAAAGTTGGCTAAGTTAGCATTTTGAAAATTGAGTATCTAAATGGATTATAGATTATGTAATGGACTATCTATCAGTATTTGTCATTGGATGTTTTTGACTGTGATGTGTTGTTTGTGTTCTTATGTTGTGTTTTTATTTGTTTTGTGTTTGGACTAGTTCCAAAGTTTTGGTAGCCAATCTGTGGACTTTAGGATGACTAAGCAGAGTGAGTCATAATGAGTCATATTACCTTATTTAGTCATTAGCATAGCCACGTCCATAATATAAAGGGACTACTTTTCCCCTCTGAGAAATAAGAAACATATTACCATTATCACTGAGTATTGGTGTGAAATCTAAGTGAATATCAGGTTATTTCTTCACTTCCTTTGTCACTGTTTCCCACAACATTCTGAGATATCATCTTTACATTCTATAATTGCACTAGCTAGCACATGGTTGTTAGTCATCTAGTGTAGCTCTGCTTCATTCTCTTTACTGACACAGGAAATCATTTCTGTGGGGAGAATTATCATATTTTTCACTGATTGAGTGACAACAAATAGGACTTATACTTTATTCAACAATATTAAGAACCTGGTTAGCTTTAGGACTACATCAAGAGGGTGTACTCTGTTCTGATTCTGTGTCATACTCATCATGAGTGCCTAAGCAGCAGAGAAGTTAATTTTGAGGCCATGTATTGATTGATTCCATGGTATTCAACTTCTAGTTTGCTCTCCTAATCATGAGAATAAGAAGTAGTCAAGATATTGTTTTGACACATTTCATATTGTCATTTTGTTATTCGTAGCATCATAGTACTGCATCAAGCCAGTTATTGATTCAGCTACACTTTGTAATTCTGCCTTCACTTTTCTCTGAGTTATTCAAGTATTACATCAAACCATTTAGCAGTAACTATCTTCCTAAGTTCTTGAATTTTGATCATATCAAATTAGTGGACACTAACCCTGAGATTTTCCCACACAGATCTCTACCCTTTTAGTCATTGGTAAATTGCCCAGAAAAAATGCAACATTGTTTCTGCACCCCCAACAAATGACCACATTATCAACTGTTGGTATTTGTCTGAACTATTGACCATGGAAGGACTGTGGAATTTGGTGATTTACTTGCCTTTCACATCCTAGTAAGACAATGCTGTTGTGACAGTCCAGCTGGTGCTGGCCTTGCATAGGTTCATTTCCATAATTGTCTAGCCCCTATACCATATAGCACAATGTGACAGTCTAGCTGGTGCTAGCCTTGCATAAGTCCATTTCCATTATTGTCTAGCCCCAATACCACATAGTGTGACAACCCCTAACCCTAACACTATTGATATAAACAGTTACTGAGGTTACTGCACACTTGCCGGACTACTGTACCACAGTACCGAGCCATGTTCAACAAGCTAATGCCCATGCCATGCCAACTAGTTCCATTTGGTGTGTAGTATATTCCCATCTACTGCTGCTGATCCCATGGCAAGCTTTATTACATGTAGAACATGTGCTGCAGCACATGCAGCACTATTACATATCACTACAGCTAAGCCTCACTTACTCACTACTATTCTCACCTATCGATTCTGTGTACTTATGATGTATGATAAAAGACTGCTGACTTCTCCTCCGTTTGACACTCCCCTTCTACCATACAGTGGTAGGAGAAGTCACTTACAATCATTTTCTTATATCATATCATTCATTTGATGGGATTCCTGTACCACTATTGCTATTGCTATACAGAAATACATCTTCTTTAAAATCCAAATATCTCTAAGAATCCTTTAACGGCCTTCATTCTCAATGCAATCATCACTGCTATCATTGCTAAGCATTGGTATTATTGTTGTCATGCTGTCGCTCTTTGCTGTCCCTTGGCATACAGTGCTATCACAGTTATCGGTACACACTATCATAGTGCTCCCCATGGTATCATCGGTATCACCAGCATCGTCAGTATCCATCTTTCACCGGGCACTTAGTGTTGGCATACATGGAATTCATAGCACTATCAGCAGCATTGCTACCGCTATCATTGGCATCACCTTATAGGGGTATCACACATCTCACATCAATGCTTGATGAAGTATATTCACCAGCAACCCCTTGGGTCGAACGTTCTTGCCTCACAAGTATAGCAGCTAGGTAGACTTCAACATATACTAGCCTAGGTGATAGTTCGCTATCATACTAGCTAGATTGTAGTCTTTACAATGACCACCCCTAACCCTACCACTATTGATATATACAGTTACTGAGGATACTGCACCCATGCTGGTTACTGTGCTGAAGCACCAAGCCACATTCCACAAAGCTGATGCCCATCAAATGCCTATGCCATGCCCACTAGTTCCATTTGGTGCATAGTTTATTCCCATCTAATGCTGCTAAATCCCACAGCAAGCACTATTACATGTAGAATGTGTGCTGTAGTACCTGCAGCACTATTACATATCACTACAGCTAAGTTTCGCTTACTCACTACTATTCTCGCCTATTGATTCCGCTTACTTATGATGTATGATAAAAGACTGCTGACTTCTTCTCTGTACTACACTCCCCTTTTACTATGCATAAGAAGTCACCTTTTACCTTCAGTGTACCACTCATGCACTGGAGTATCCATTCATTATATCTTACATTGTATCACTCATTTAATGGTGTGACAGCCAAACTCGCTATAGGCTTGCATGACCCTATTTTCATATAGGTATCAAGCCAGGAGTACTCCCCTATCATTATCCATATCCCTCAGCTTCTCTGTCCTTTACCAAGTCCATTTCCCATGCATTACCCCTATCTCCAGCTCTGTTCCGAGCTCTGGCAGCCTCATTGCTGCTTAGTGGCCACCCTATGGCAATTTTCCTGCACCACATGCAGCTCCTGTGACTTGCCAAGACCCATTAGGCAACCTAAAGGCTCAAGAATTCTGTTCTGTCCTATGTCCACCTAGCCATGCTGGTATGTAAATTTCCTTGCCTTATGTTTTGTAACATGTAGTACATCCTTATTACATGTCTACTGCATGGTTTTCCTATCCCTTCCATCTCCATCGCTATTAATTAGGTATATAATTTCCTACCTACTGAGACTCGTACTTTACTACCCTTCTACTGTATACTCAGTAGGAGAAGTCACTATTACCTTTTGGTATAGTTATCAATCCTTATACAAAATACAATCATTATCCAAAAATCATAGTAAAATCCTTATCCTGCTGCACACAATACCCTTGCTATACTGCTATACCGCTCTACTGCTGCTTAGTAATATTTTCCCATGCCATGCACAGCTTCAGCATACATCATGCTACCCTCGGAGACCATCGCGGCAACTTTGGCAACTTTCTCGCTATCATCAGCCCCTATCACACTATATTAGGCAACTCAGACTATATCCAACTAGCATCCCCCTCAGGTTGAATGTTCTTGCTCTGCAAGTATAGCAGCTAGGCAGACTTCAATATATACTAGACTAGGTGGTAGTTTACTATCAGCCTAGCTAGATTGTAGTCTTTACAATGGGATCCGTTGCCAGTGGATATACTCTGTCAAATGCTACTGTAAGATGCATGGTGCTGCTATATGAAGTTGCCGGAGGTAGCAGTAGCAATGCTGCAGATACATAGCATTGTGAATACTGTGGATGCTGATTGTTAAGACCGTACTCAATAGGTGAGAGATCTGAAGGGCTTTGGCCTCAGTTCATGCACTGTGCCCCTTTCCCAAGTACTACCCTTTATTTCAGAGGAGCAATCTACATCTGAGGATTTGGAAGTGCTTGCATAGCAGATCTGAAGGTCTGAAGGTATCGGATATGGCATGTCCGAAGTATATCCAAAACATATGGATGGAAATAATACATCCAGAGTGCATGGATGGATTCAAGGTATAAGGCTAGTAGCAGACAAGGTCCGTACTAGAAACTAACAGATATAGACTACTGGAGGTAGAGTCAGAAATGTAGACTATAGGAATCAATCCTAAGTCTCGGAAGATACTTAGAGCTGGAAGAGGATCAGGTTCAGATGAATGGAATGAGCAGAATCTAAGATGATATTTGAACTAAGGTTCTCTAGAGTTGTACATGTAGTTTATATACTGTAGGCAGATAGTACGGATAATCAGTGAGTCTGGAACCAGAGAGCTATGCACAAAGTATAATGGAAATCTATTAGTAAATGTGCAGCGGATCAGCAAATGTGAGTCGGATATGAAGCACAGGTAACAGATCAGTAAGCAGGACAGGAATATACACAGCCAGGACACCGGTACAGGTAGATCACCAAAAGGGGATAGAAGCAAGTATGCACAGTGGACTTACAGTGGCTCAAAAAACTGTCCACATGTTGTGACATTTCTTGCTATCTATGATATTGTGTGAGAAAAAACAAATGCCTCAAGAATATGCTAGTACCACATTGTAGTATGGCTTCAGGGCTTCCATTTGAGCCCTACACCGTGGGAATCGGCGGAGATATGGTGGAGATATAAGGCTTACAAAATGATGACTCATGCGGACAGTTTTTTGACTCAAGTATTTTACAGTGATAATCAGGTATTCTAGTACTTTGTGTGACCTCCCTTGGCTTTAATTATCTCCTTTATCCTTCATTATATTATTTTCAAACTATATCTAACTATATAAACCAGAATATCTCATGTGTAATAGTTGTAATCACTATGACAGC
>MU172929.1:483937-655478 GCA_016695475.1 Suillus decipiens | reverse complement strand
GGACAGCAAAGACTGTCAAGGAATTCAGAGGTGATAGATTTCAAAGAAGGTGTATTTGAATAGTGATAGCAGTAGCAGTACAGGGATCCCATTGTGACAGTCTAGCTGGTGCTAGCCTTGCATAGGTCCATTTCCATTATTGTCTAGCCCCTATACTGCATAGCATGACCACCCCTAACCCTAATGCTATCGATATATACAGTTACTGAGGATACTGCACCCTTGCCAGACTACCATACCACAGTACCGAGCCACGTTCAATGAGCCAATGCCCATTGAATGCCCATGCCATGCCAACTAGTTCCATTTGGTGCATAGTACATTCCCATCTACTGCTGCTAATCCCACAGCAAGCTTTATTACATGTAGAATGCATGCTGCAGCACATGCAGCACTATTACATATTGCTATGGCTAAGTCTTGCTACTATTCTCGCCTATTGATTCCGTGTACCTACAATGTATGATAAAAGACTGCTGACTTCTCCTCTGTTTGACACTCCCCTTCTACTGTACAGCGGTAGGAGAAGTCTTACAATCATTTTTCTTATCATATCATTCATTAGACGGGATTCCCATACCGCTACCACTTTCGCTATACACAAATATATCTTCTTTAAAATCCAAATATCTCTAAGAATCCTTTAACGGTCTTCACTCTTGACGCTTCCCTTGCCGCTATCTTCACTAAGCACCAGTATTCATCAGTATCATTGGTTTTATCACCATCACACTATTGCTCTTCACTGTCCCTCAGCATACAGTGCTATCACAGTTATCGGTACATGCTATCATAGCACTCATTGTTAGCGCTCCTTGCGGTATCTTCAGAAACACTGGCATCAACGGTGCCTATCTTTCACAGGACGCTTAATGTCAGCATCCACAGAACCCGTAACGCTACCAGTGGCAATGCTACCACTAGCATCAGCATCACTTTATAGGAGCATCTTGCATCACATATCAGCGTTTGATGAAGTATATTCACCAGCAACCCCTCAGGTCAAACATTCTTGCCTCACAAGTATAGCAGCTAGGTAGACTTTCGACATATACTAGCTTAGGTGGTAGTTCACTATCAGCCTAGCTAGATTGTTGTCTTTACAATTGGAGCCCACCGCGAGGGGTTCTTTGGTATATTCCTGTCTTTGCTCAAAACCGCTTACCACGTATTTCATGCTGACAGTTCCAGATATCAACCCATACCAAGTGCTGATTCATGACTACATTCTATATGCCATTATGCTGCATGCCAGCAGCACCATTGTAAAGACTACAATCTAGCTAGGCTGATAGCGAACTACCCCCTAGACTAGTATATGTCGAGTGCTTGCCTAGCTGCTATTCTTGCAGTGCAAGAACATTCAACCTGAGGGGTTACAGGTGAATATACTTTGTCAAGCGCTGCTATAAGACCTGTAATATGCTTATAAAGTGATGCCTATGCTAGTGGTAGCGATGCCGCAGATAGCGCTATGTATTCCGCGGATGCTGATGTTAAGCGCCGCGTGGGAGGTAGATACTGATAGTACCGGTGATACCATAGATACTGTGAGGGGCGCTAATGAAGAGTGTGATGATAGCGTAAGCCGACAACCATGATAGCATGGTATGCCAAGGGACAACTAAGGGTGATAGCGAGAGAGTGATGAATCTGATGATGCCAATGAATGCTGGTGCTTAGTGAAGATAGCGGTAAGCGAAGCGTCAAGAGTGAAGACCGTCAAAGGGTCTATTAGAGATATTTGGATTTCAAAGAAAATATAATTGCATATAGCGAGAGCAGTAGTGGTATGGGAATCCCATCTAATGAATGATATGATATAAAAATGATTGTAAGTGACTACTCCTACCACTGTACAGTAGAAGGGGAGTGTCGAATGGAGGAGAAGTCAACAGTCTTTTATCATACATCATAAGTACACAGAATCAATAGGTGAGAGTAGTAGCAAGTATGCAAGACTTAGCCCTAGCAATATGTAATAGTGCTGCATGTGCTGCGGCACGTGTTCTACATGTAATAAAGTTTGCCATGGGATCAGCAGCAGTAAATGGGAATGTACTATGCACCAAATGGAACTAGTTGGCATGGCATGGGCATTTGATGGGCATCGGCTTGTGAAATGTGCCTTGGTACTGTGGCACGGTAGTCCAGCAAGGGAGCGGTAACCTCAGTAACTGTATATATTGATAGCGCTAGGATTAGGGGTGGTTGTGCTATGCGGTATAGGGGTTAGGCAATAATGGAAATGGACTCATGCAAGGCTAGCACCAGCTAGACTGTCACACCGTCCAAGGGTACCATTGTGACCAGGCATCGCAAGACGCCTGAGGGAGCTATTGAGCTCTCTGACACAGAAGATGCCATGGTTGCCTTGCCGCCGTGCCTGGCTAAGGTAGCAAGAAAGGAAAGCCTTGCTGCAGTCGCAGAGGCCAGGGAGGAGACTCCCACTGACTTGGCACTATTCCAGCAGCAGTTGAAGGAGCTGATGGAAGAGGAGGACTTAGAGTTCTTGATGGGTGCTGAGCTGGAGTGCTTGGAGGTGTGCTTTCTTCAGGCAGAGGGCCTGATGAAAAAGATGGTAGCTGGGATGAAGTACCTCTGTGGCTGCTTGGACCGCCTTAGAAAATAATTAGAGTACTTAGTCTTTTTCTCTTCTTTCCTCCTTGTACTATAGAGTAGCGCTTAGGATAGCGTGGTCCTTAGTAATGATAGGTGCTTATAGGCTTGCCTGAACCCTATGTGTGAATCCTAAGTGTCTGTGGTCCGCTTGAGTCCTAATGCCATAGAAATGCCATGTCCAAATGCTGTGCGCTAGTCCATTCGGCGCCTAAGGTAAAAGGGAACATAAGGTAAGTGACCACTCGTGCATAGCTAAGATAAGAAGAAAAAGAATACTGGAAGCCGCGTGAGGTACTGCTTGTCTTGTCTTCATTGCTACTTCTGCTGTCATCTATTCCTGCCTTCAGGATACTGCTGATGACTATTGGTATACTTCTTTGTCTGTTTAATAATGAATGGGCGGGGTGCGCTGCCTTCGCATAGAAAGTGAAAGGTATGGTAAATGTCAGTGTGCGTTATTAGTTAGTCTTTGGTGGTCTTTTGTGTAAGTATATTGTCTCTGCACTCATGGTGAGTATCATATGTGAGTGGTGCCACATAGGCATGATATATAGTGAAATGAAAATGGTCACCGGTCAAAGCCTGGGGTAGAACGGAGAGTATCGTAATTGGGGTATATTATTTTCTTTGTTTTTGTGGTTTTTATGAATGAGGGTGGTATTAGCGAGTGTCGGTATAGGTGTGGGATGGTGCCGTTGGGTTACCGCTGGCGGGTATATGAGTGCTGGGACTGGCACTACTCTTCTTTTTCAATTAACTCTTTCTTTGGCAATGGAAACCTCTTGTCCTGCGTTCATACCATGATAGCGTTATGCAGGCATGCAATGGCCTGTCATACTGTGAAACAAATATTAATGGGTTGCTAGCATGCTGAGGGCAGCGCTTCACTTCCTGAGCCAAATGCTGATGCCAGTGACCGGTGATAAACCTGTTAGCCATGATATGGCAAATGATACTATAAGGCCAAGGGTGGCCATCATTGGCATCTGGTATTTCTTCTATAAGTGCTAGCCTGGGTGCGCATGGCAGCTGTGGGTTCTGCTGCGTAGTCTCTATCTGTAATGGCAATACTTCGATTAGCAGTGGACATTCAGTAATGGCTTTGGTGATTGCATCTATGAACGGAGTTGCTTCAATATCAATACTATACCTCATTGGTAGACATTCATGCTCTATCTTGGTGGTGTCTGCTTCGTCAGTAGTAGCATTATAGGTAATGGTAATCACGCTCTCCAGGGGGATAAGCATTTTGCTATGAGAATTGTGTATGGTATTGTCAGCATTGCATATATCATCTGGTAACAAACTTGGTTCGCTATGTTGGACTGGCGGTAGTGCTATGTAGAGTGGTGATGCCGCTGGTACTGGGACTTCATCTTGGCATGCTGTTGGTAAGATTCTGAACATTAGCGGTGTTGTCATGATGTCAGTAGGTGTCGTTTGTTCTTTGGTGTCAGTAATAGGGGATATTACAGCATGACATGTATCTGCATCAGAGTACCCAATAGCATCCTCCTTGTAGGAGTCCATCAGCGGAGCGTCTGCTGGGCAAGCTACCATGTGCTTGAACGTTTCATTGCCATGACCTGGATATGCGTACAAAACTGTGTTAGCGAATTCTTCATAATTGTTACTGTTGTATTCTTCTAAACACTCCCATAGCTTGGCTTCATCAGGGTGAGCATACCATGTGGCCGCGTTGATATGCACTACCTCTGTGATACCGGCCATGTTGGCTAGTTGATCTACCATAATGAGAAACATTAGCAAGTCTGCTGGGTTACCGTCAAAGAATGGTGTGACAGTCTAGCTGGCGCTAGCCTTGCATGAGTCCATTTCCATTATTGCCTAACCCCTATACTGCATAGCACAACCACCCCTAACCCTAGCGCTATCGATATATACAGTTACTGAGGTTACCGCTCCCTTGCTGGACTACCGTGCCGCAGTACCAAGGCACATTTCACAAGCCGATGCCCATCAAATGCCCATGCCATGCCAAATAGTTCCATTTGGTGCATAGTACATTCGCATTTACTGCTGCTGATCCCATGGCAAGCTTTATTACATGTAGAACACGTGCTGCAGCATGTGCAGCATGTGCAGCACTATTGCATATTGCTAGGGCTAAGTCTTGCATACTTGCTACTACTCTCGCCTATTGATTCTGTGTACTTATGATGTATGATAAAAGACTGTTGACTTCTCCTCCATTCGACACTCCCCTTCTACTGTACAGTGGTAGGAGTAGTCACTTACAATCATTTTTATATCATATCATTCATTAGATGGGATTCCTGTACTGCTACTGCTCTCGCTATATGCAATTATATTTTCTTTGAAATCCAAATATCTCTAATAGACCCTTTGACGGTCTTTGCTCTCAACACTTCGCTTACCACTATCTTCACTAAGCACCAGCATTCATTGGCATCATCAGATTCATCACTCTCTCGCTATCACCCTTAGTTGTCCCTTGGCATACCATGCTATCACGGTTGTTGGCTTACGCTATCATCACGCTCTTCATTAGCGCCCCTCACGCTATCTACAGTATCACCGGTACTATCAGTATCTACCTCCCATGCGGCGCTTAACATCAGCATCTGTGGAATACGTAGTGCTATCTGCGGCATTGCTACTGCTGTGCCAGTCAAACTCGCTATAGGCTTGTATGACCCTATTTCATATAGGTATCAAGCCTGAAGTATTTTCCTATCATTACCCATACCCCTCAGCCTCTCCATCCCTTACCCAGCTCATTTTACCTGTGTTACCCCTATCTCCGGCTCCGTTCCGAGCTCCAGCAGCCTCACTGCAGCTTAGCGGCCACCCTATGGCGACTTTCCCGCGCTGCTCCCATGACTTACCGGGACCCATTAGGCAACCCAAAGGCTCAAGAATTCTTTTCTGTCCTATGTCCACCTAGCCATGCCGGTATGTAAATTTCCTTGCCTTATGTTTGTAACATGTAGTACACCCTTATTACATGTCTACTGCATGGTTTTCCTATCCCTTCCATCTCCGTAGCTATTACTTAGGTATATAAATTCCTACCTACCAAAACTAATACTTCACTACCCTTTTACTGTATACTCAGTAGGAGAAGTCACTATTACCTTTCAGTATAGTTTTCAATCATTATACTAAATACAATCCTTATCAAAAATCACAATAAATCCTTATCTCACTGCATGCAATACCTTCGCTGTACTGCTATACTGCTTCACCGCTGCTTAGTCATATTTTCCCATGCCACATGCACCTTCGGTTCAACCACGCTACCCTCGGAAACCATCTCAGCAACTTCGGCAACTTTCTCGCTATCATCGGCCCCTATTATGCTATATTAGGCAACTCAGACTATATCCAACTAGCATCCCCCTTGGGTCAAATGTTCTTGCACAGCAAGTATAGCAGCTAGGCAAGCTTTTGACATATACTAGCTTAGGTGGTAGTCCGCTATCAGCCTAGCTAGATTGTAGTCTTTACACCACTAGCATAGGCATCACTTTATAAGCATATTACATGTCTTATAGCAGCGCTTGACAAAGTATATTCACCTGTAGCTCCTTGGGTCGAACGTTCTTGCACTGCAAGAATAGCAGCTAGGCAAGCACTCGACATATACTAGTCTAGGGGGTAGTTTGCTATCAGCCTAGCTAGATTGTAGTCTTTACAATGGGCCAGGCACTGTGATCTCCACCACAGGAACTCTAGTATGACAAACTATAGAAATGAGTTAGCAAAAGTGCAAAGTCCAGAAAGAGACAAAGAACACTCACCAGTGTTATGCAAGCACCTGTGTTTAGCACGGCAGCATGGCATGCACACCTTGCCAGGCTCACTGATGCATGCTAAGTCCCACCTAGCGCAATTGCTACACTTGGTGGGCAAGTACAGCTCCTTGCTGTTATTGGACACATGCATGCGGCCCACCTTCGGCTAAAAAACAAGACCATTAGCAAATCTAGCCAAGTATAAGCAAAAAAGGAACTCACCATAGGCTGTTCAACCTCTGATTCCACTACCGCTGTGCTCTTCTTGGTGGTAGGGCATGCCTTCCTCTTTGGTGCAGAGGCCTCTTCTTCATTCTCTCCATCAGCCTCAGCACCAGCCTCTACCACAGCAACAGTCTCCTCCACCACCTTCTCCTTTCCCTTCCCCTTCTCCAAGTTCTTCACTGCTTGCTCCACAGCTATCTTCTTGGCACGCAGCTGATGGCATACCTGACCAGGGACAGTCAGATTTCAAAGTCCCCAGGGGATGTGACAGTCTAGCTGGCACTAGCCTTGCATAGGTCCATTTCCATTATTGTCTAGCCCCTATACCACATAGCGCAACCACCCCTAACCCTAGCGCTATCGATATATACAGTTACCGAGGTTACTGCACCCTTGCCGGACTACCATACTGCAGTACTGAGCCACATTCAATGAGCCAATGCCCATGCCATGCCAACTAGTTCCATTTGGTGCATAGTATATTCCCATCTGCCACTGCTAATCCCATGGCAAGCCTTATTGCATGTAGAATGCATGCCGCAGCACATACAGCACTATGACATATTGCTACAGCTAAGTCTCACTACTATTCTTGCCTATTGATTCCACGTACTTATGATGTATGATAAAAGACTGCTGACTTCTCCTCCATTTGACACTCCCCTTCTACTGTACAGTGGTAGGAGAAGTTATTTACAATCATTTTTCTTATCATATCATTTGTTAGATGGGATTCCCGTACCGCTACTGCTTTTGCTATACACAAATATATCTTCTTTGAAATCCAAATATCTCTGAGAATCCTTTAATGGTCTTTGCTCTTGACACTTCCCTTGCCGCTATCTTTGCTAAGCACCAGTATTCATCAGTATCATTGGTTTCATCGTCATCATGCTATTGCTCTTTGCTGTCCCTCGGCATACAGTGCTATCACAGTTATTGGTACATGCTATCATAGCACTCGTCATTAGCGCTCCTCGCGGTATCTTCGGAAACACTGGCATCAATGGTGCCTGTCTTTCACAGGACACTTAATGTTGGCATCCACGGAACCCATAACACTACCAGCGGCAACACTACTGCTAGCATCAGCATCACTTTATAGGAGTATCTTGCATCACGTATCAGTATTTGACGAAGTATATTCACCAGCAACCCCTTGGGTCAAATGTTCTTGCCTCGCAAGTATAGCAGCTAGGTAGACTTTCGACATATACTAGCTTAGGTGGTAGTCCGCTATCAGCCTAGCTAGATCGTTGTCTTTACACCAGAATCAGATTGTGGCATGTGCATGGCCATCAAGACAGCTGCTATGTCTGGTATGCATTGAATTTCATTGAAGGCATCAGCTGGTGTGGCAGTCAAACATTCTGTGACCTGCCAATAGTCATTTTATGAAGTTTACACCAAACCCCATCATTTCCAAGGTTTTGGACCCTCAGACCCACAGTTTCCAAGATTCCCGCACTTCGGAAACCTTCACACTTGTCCTCCCCATGTCCAGTCCAGTCCCAGCTAGCTCCACTGGTGCATAGTCATTGATATTCCCATTTCTGATGCATTGTGTAGCATTATTACATGTATTCTCACAAGTCATAGTACCTCATGGCTTATTACATAGAATTTCGGACCCAAAGCAGACTCACCTACTTTTGCCTATAGTACTCCAGACTTTCACATAGCATGTTATAAGGGACCCATAGACACTATTCCATACCGTCCTGTAGAAGGGGGATCACCCCAGATACTTGGTCCCTGTCTAACAAGCCATAGGCAGGCAATATTATCATTCATTCATTATCATTGTGCAAAATACTATCCTCATCATCATATCGACCCTCCCATCACATCTATACCAACCTGAAATACTTGCACTCTTTTTTTATCCTCCCAGTCATTACCAACCCACAGACCCAAAATTCCCGTGCATCGGACTTTTGAGTCCCATATAGTGCACACTTTCTTTTACCTCAGTAGACAGCAGATCCCTTGGGTTGAATGTACTTGTCCTACAAGTGTAGCAGCTAGGCAAGACTTTGACATATACTAGACTAGGTGGTAGTTCACTATCAGCCTAGCTAGATTGTAGTCTTTACACTGGATCGACAGAGAGATCATGGAGACCCTATGGGCATGTCTCAACCTGATTTCCCCTGCTGCTCAGGGAATGTCATCACCACATCGACAGGAATGTCTTGATTATCAGATGAATGATTCTAATTTCTGCAAAATGATCCACATGAAAAGGACTCTTTTCCAGAAATACAAGCTGGCTAAGAATGGCATTGCTGAGAGTGGCAGGGCATTTGACAGGCTTGATGAAGCAGCACCCAGCCATTTAAAGACAGAATGGTTAGCCCAAGAGAGGATTGCTCAGTCCAGCAGAATCAGGGATCCTGTAGTGATGGACTTATATGACATCAATATCAAGAAGGGTGAGTACATTCTTGGCCTCCTTGAAGGTCTGAATTCATTTTGCACTCAGCACCTAGCAAAAAGGAGATGAAGCTCAGACTTCTAGAGGATGGTAATGCCTGTAATGCAGCACCCTCTCACAGATCTGTTGCAATGTGGATATCCATGGGGTTGGCAATTGAAGAGGCTCAAATTGCATTGCTGATTGAGATTTGACAAATGGGAAGAAGGCCAATGGAGACACAGAGACTAGATATCGCCCAGCAATGAGATCACCTTCAAGGCCAAATAGATAGATTCACTTGGTCTGCTCTTATGCATCTTGGAGAGGGATTCAATGCAGATAATAATCCTAACAACTTCAACATAGATATTCTTAATGATCTTGAAGATGACCTGGCAGATTTTACTGAGACATTCAATGTATGGACAAACACCCCTGAGCTCACCATAATTCCATTGCCATCAAACCTTGGGGTTGATCAATGCAGACTCTGTATGGCAGATGATCTGATTCTGCTGGAGATGTTGCTTCACGAAGGGCAGGCCCTGGTTCTGGTCCATCAAAGTTGACTTGGGGGGTCCGAATCACTCATAGAATGAGGAATGTGAGTTCCAGCATGCTTGACATTTCCTGCCATGACCTGACAGGACCCATCCAAAGTTTACCAAGTTCATTGGCTTCAGGCAAAGGCACTGGGATCAATGGAAGGAAGAAATAGAATTGGTCCAATTGGAGATAAATTGGACATGCAACTTTTTCTTGTGGAAAGCAGGCCAATGGGGTGACTGGATGCAGGAATCATTGGTGAAAGATCTTCCAGATTATGCATGCCACTCTGGAAGGCAATCCCACATGTATTCATTACTGGCACAGGATGCACAGGCAGCATTTCAAGCCCTGCAGATGGTGTCAATGGATGCTGATGATGAATGAATTTGTTTTGCTGATGATTTGCAAAACCAATTTCCATCCAAAACCTGAGTGCCAGGAATTGTCTGGGTCAGTCCACCCAATCTTGACTCCTGGGAATTGTCTGGATCAGCCCATGTCTGAGTTTGAATTTCTTATCCATCCATCAGTGACTGCTATCTGCATATCTGAAACAACTGTCATTGTCATTGCTAGTGTCATAATCCTGCATCAACCATGCCTGTATCTGCTGCATCCACTACTCATACTGAGACTTCTGGTAATCATTATCAACCCCTCACCCTAGATATGGCAGATATTTCCTGTACATTGGAAATGGCTGCATCATGCATCTGTCATGAATTCCTCATACAAACCATTATTCTTTCCTCAATTTCCCTAAAGCACCCAAACCCAGCACTAAGACAAACCCTAACCCTATTGAAATCCCTACATCCGCTTCTATAGTTGAACTCCCTGATGAAGATGAAGAAGTCTTTTATGATGCTATCAGATAAGATAAGATAAGATAAGATAGTATCACATGACACATCACATGACCTTAGAATCTTCTAGAATATGATGTCATTATGATGTCATCAACAATGTCACAACATCACATTGTACAATTCTCATTTCTATGTTCTGATTGGCTAGTAGTTTCAGACTCAGTTTGTATCTCAGTTTCAATATGTCTATATAGTTAGCTAGTTTTGCTGTAGTAGTTCTTTAGTTCAAACCTCTTGTATCTACAACTAGTAGCAACCAGACATCACTGCTCAATCCCCTTTCTGTTGTGATAACCTTTGTTTGAGTCCTAGTCTCTGCCCTTGTCTTAAGTGATTAAAGGGGTTGTGACAGCATCCATGCATATATCTCCCAATATCAGAATGAGGCTGCCAACAGCAATGTTCCCTCTGCTGCCTGGATCATGCACTTCAAAGCTGGGCTGCAATGGGAGATCAGTGTAAGCGACTGATGACCTGATGACTGGTAATCAATACTAATATTTCCAACAGACATTTGTTACCCATCTCCTGCAGTATTCAGCTGCAAGGCACATCATTTCTGTTGTTCCAACCCCAGTCACTCATATCCTTACAATGTTTCCCATGCTCACCTGGAACACAGTTCCAGATGACATTTTCTCATCCCACCTCTGTCAGTTTGATGATGCTGCAGTTCTGGGTCATCCCTCCTGGATTGTGTCTGACTACCATGCTCCATGGTGGATGAGAGACAACACAATCCCAAATGAACCATGGCAATGGAATCAGATAATGGTTGCCTGTGTGTTTCACTACCAGCATTGGGAGGTAAGCATGTTACACCATGTCCTTGAGTGATGACTCATCTGTTTCAGTCTGTGATTGAGGATGATTTTTTGGTTCTTCCTGAGCAGGTGGATTACACTTTAGTTCCATCCCTGATGGGACTCAGGTGGATTAGAGAATGCCTGGTTGCATTACATGAGGAGCAAAGTCAGGGCATCCATGAGAAGATGGCAGAGGTGAAGGTGTACACAGAGATGCTAGAGAAATTGAAGAGAGGCAGAGGAGAGTAGTCCAAATCACTCAGTTAGCTACATATGGTGATATCCAAATTCCATACATGATGTAAAATATGATATGGCATCCCAAAATAGTCCCACATCCAGAATATCAAGCTCCACATGTCAACTCCTAAGCACCGAGCCCCCACTATCAAGTCATGAATACTGAGTACCGAGCACCGAATATTGAATACAGAATACAGAATGCTGAATATTGAGTCCTGAATATGAAATACTGAGCATCAAATACCAAATACCAAATACCAAATGCAGAGTATCAAATAGTAACTACTAAATACTCAGTACCAAATACTGAATACTGAGTGTCAAATGGTGAATATTGAGTCCTGAGTACCAAATACCAAACATCAAGTGCTGAACACCAAATACTGAGTACTGGTGTGACAGCCTAGCTGGCACTAGCCTTGCATAGGTCCATTTCCATTACTGTCTAGCCCCTATACCACATAGCGTGACCACCCCTAACCCTAATGCTATCAATATAAACAGTTACCGAGGTTACCGCACCCTTGCCAGACTACTGTGCTGTAGTACAGAGCCATGTTCCATGAACCAATGCCCATTGAATGCCCATGCCATGCCAACTAGTTCCATTTGGTGCGTAGTACATTCCCATCTACTACTGCTAATCCCATGGCAAGCCTTATTACATGTAGAATGCATGCCACAGCACATACAGCACTATTACATATTGCTATGGCTAAATCTTGCATACTCGCTACTATTCTTGCCTATTGATTCCATGTACTTATGATGTATGATAAAAGACTACTGACTTCTCCTCTGTTCAACACTCCCCTTCCACTGTACAGTGGTAGGAGAAGTCACTTACTATCATTTTCTTATATCATATCACTCATTTGACGGGATTCCCATACCACTACTGCTATTGCTATACAGAAATACATCTTTGAAACCCAAATATCTCTAAAGAATCCTTTGATGGTCTTCGCCCTTGATGCTACCTTCACCACTATCATCACTAAGCATCAGTATCATTGTCATCATGCCATCACTCTTTGCTGTCCCTTGGCATACAGTGCTATCATAGTTATCAGTATGTGCTATCATACCGCTCATCGTTAGCACTTCCCACAGTATCATTGGTACCCATTGGCATCATTGGTATCCATCTTTCTCAGGGCACTTAGCATTGGCATCCACAGAATTCACAGCACTATCAGTGGCATTGCTACCACTATCATTGGCATCACTTTATAGGAGTATCATGCATCACATATCAGCACTTGACGAACTATATTCACTAGCAACCCCTTGGGTTGAATGTTCTTACCTTGCAAGTATAGCAGCTAGGTAGACACTTGACATATACTAGTCTAGGGGGTAGTTCACTATCACTCTAGCTAGATTGTAGTCTTTACACCAGGTACCAAGTGTTGAGTACCCAATGCTGAATATTGAGCACTGAGTACTGAGTACCAGATGCCAAGTACCAAATGCCAAGTATCAAATGCCAAACACTGAATACCAAGTACTAAACATCAAGTGCCAAACACCAAATACTGAGACTCTGCTGAGTGCTGAGTGTTGAATATTGAGTACTGAGTGCCAAATACAGAGTACCAAACCCCAAGTACCGAATGCCAAATACCAAGTATCAAGTACCAAACATCAAGTGCTGAACACCAAATCCTGAGTACTGAGTACTGAATACTGAATACCAAGTGCTGAGTGCTGAGCACCAAGTCCCAAATGCCAAGTCCTGAATATTGAGCCTCAAGTTCTGTAACCTACTGACAGTGTTGAGTTCTGGGTGTTGGCTGGCAATTCCTGAATGTTAGCAGGTTGGTGCAGGATGCTTTATCATTCATCATTGGTATTCCAGAGTATGTACTAACAAGTCTAACTACACTTTCTACTTTGATCACTCACAGCTAGGTGTCCCATTGACCCTAGCCCATCCACATGAGGGAACCTCTGCATAGATATGAACAGAGTCCCTCATATACCATGCCCATGCAATCTGATCCCCTTCTACTGCATGAACCCCATGTCTCACAATCCTCCCTGAAAACCCCAGCATACATCCAGAATTACATGAACTCCAGTCAAAGGCTTGGCATACTCATCTGAGCATTAGAATAGTTCCCTATTGTGGTGAGAATATCAAAGCATTCTGGAATAGATAAGTGATCCTGATGATTGGGGGTTTCTTGATTGGCTATGATGGAGAGGCTGTTAAACATGGATGCCCAGTACTGGAGGGTCTCTGACATCTTGGGCAGTTCCTTGCTTTCTGCCTTTTCTTCAAGGCTTGAAAAGGTTTGCAACACTGCCCAGTACTGCTCTGGATGCATCACCTGGAGTGCTGCTGATGCAATTGCTGCTGACCTTGCTATGGATTTGAGTATGGTCTCGGCAGATGGTCCCTCCAAAGATGCAGATACCTCCGGATCTGACATGTGCTATGGGCATTCATCAGTTTCACTACCAAAACCACCATTTCATCACATCCTACCTTGTGCCCCTGTTGAAACCATGCTGGAGATAAATTTATGCATCTGGTGTAAAGACTACAATCTAGTTAGAGTGATAGTGGACTAACACCTAGACTAGTATATGTCGAGTGCTTGCCTAGCTGCTATACTTGTAGTGCAAGAACGTTTGACCCAAGGGGGATGCTAATTGAATATAGTCCAAGTTGTCTGATATAGCATGATAGGGGCTGATGATTGTGAGAAAGTTGCCGAAGTTGCTGAGATGGTCTCCGAGGGTAGCATGATGTATGCCAAAGCTGCGCATGGCATGGGAAAATATTACTAAGCAGTGGTAGAGTGGTATAGCAGTATAACAAAGGTATTGCATGCAGTGGGATAAGGATTTATTATGATTTTTGATAATGATTGTTATTTTGTATAAGGATTGATAACTATACCAAAAGGTAATAGTGACTTCTCCTACTGAGTATACAGTAGAAGGGTAGTGAAGTACTAGTCTCGGTAGGTAGGAATTTATATACCTAAGTAATAGCGATGGAGATGGAAGGGATAGGAAAACTATGCAGTAGACATGTAATAAGGGTGTACTACATGTTACAAAACATAAGGCAAGGAAATTTACATACCAGCACAGCTAGGTGGACATTGGACAGAACGGAATTCTTGAGCCTTTAGGTTGCCTAATGGGTCTTGGCAAGTCACAGGAGCTGCACACGGCGTGGGAAAGTTGCCATAGGGTGGCCGCTAAGCTGCAGTGAGGCTGCTGGAGCTCAGAACGGAGCCATAGATAGGGGTAACACAGGTAAAATGGACTCGGTGAAGGATGGAGAGGCTGAGGGGTATGGATAATGATAGGAGGGGTACTCCTGGCTTGATACCTATATGAAAATGGGGTCATACAAGCCTATAGCAAGTTTGACTGGCACACCAGGAGTTAAACCTACATTTTCCAAGCTGTTTTTGAACCACTCCTTATTAGTCTGCCGATTGCCATCAGCCTTTACACTTTTTTCAAGGCTTGGAGCAAGAAGCTCAGAGGCTGCCCACATTTCCTTCTGTAGTTACCATTTGATATTCAATATTCATCAAATAACAATATATACTACACACCTGGATGGCATTTGTCAGGGCGTCCAGGAGGTACCATGCAATGATGGTACCATATATATCAAGGATTGTGGCAGGTTTGTCAATCAACATTGTACCCTCATAACCAAGAGGATACCTCTCAAGCAACCTCTCCTCTCTCTCTTCATTATGCCTGGTGTCCTTTGTGGATATCAATTTGCTATATCTTGTAATATCCACCTGCATCTGAACTATCATGAAGGAATTAGAATGATCAAATTAATTTCCTGGATCTGCAGGAAGACTCACTGGGATTTTTATATGCCTTTATTAGTATGTCAACCAAGCAATCACATGCCATCCCCAGATCAGTGTCTAGGTGAGGAGAAGGTATGACTGGGTCTCCTCCTGTTGTCTCTGCATTAAATTTCTGTTCAGTATATTCACATGCCTCAAGAGTGACAGTCAGGGCCCAAGTCCTGCATAAGGTTATTTGATCTTCAGAAGTGGAAGAAGAATTCATGATTGAGTTGATGGAGAATCAAACCCTGAGACCTGGGCATCCTGACTTTGCTGTTACAGTGGGTGGAGATAGTGAGGATCAGATAAGGGAGCCCTTGGATCATATGAGCTTTCAAAGATTTATTATCATTCATTGCTCAATGAAATAGCAGATAATTGCAAGTGTCCTGGATATCTGATATTCCCTTCTCAAGACCTGGGTCTCGGAACTCGGTATGCCCCACCCAAATTTTGGTAGTTGGAACCTCCAGCTGGCATCTCATAGTGCAATTCAAGCTTTGCATGCTGATTTTTACATGCTACAGGACAATTTGAGTGCCATGAATGTCCCTGTCAAGAGAGTACCTGCTTCTGCTGACACTCGGTATGCTTTACCCAAATTTTGGCAGTTGGAACCTCTGGCTGGCTTCTCAGGGAAATGCAAGCTTCACATGCTAGTTTTCACATTCTGCAAGTCAACTCAGTGACTTTGTGTTATGAACTGGGATAGTTCTTAACACAAAGGCTGCACAAGAGAGGCTTCTCGAATGTGGATTTGTATACCAAAGCAAAAGAGCAATGGTTTGCTATATGAGACTTAAGGTAAGTCAAGTATAGGATCAAGGGTTCAATAGATGATGAAGACAGATGAGTCCAAAGAGAGGACTAGACTGGCTGAGTCGAATATGAAGATTGTGTTCAGACTAAGATTTAGGAGTGCTAAAGCTTAGAAGACGATTCAGACAACTAGAGTTGTAAGGCTCTAGCAAAGGATGTTCCAGGTAAAACCCAGTAAGATTAAAGTAAAGAACAAGAGACAAGTACACTGTACTTAAATAAGGTAGCTATATGTGCACAGACCAAGACTGCCTAAAGAGGCATAGGAGAAGGGACATGAGAACATAAATGTGTATCCTAAGAAGGAAGGCAACAATAGTACAGACATGTTGAAACATATGATATACAAGGTAAAGATTAAGTAAGTGAAGACATAGTGCAGAAAGGAAGAAAAATGAATAGGGGCATACACAATTGTAACACTTTGAATTATTACATCCTCCAATTTGGATGATATACAACTACCACAGTGGATTATACACCTGGGCCTACCCATCAATATTATATGCCACCCCTGGCCCACCCATCTAATATAATATTTTATATAACACCCTCGGCCCACGTGTCTAATATAATATTTTATATAACACTCTTGGCCCACCATCTAATATAATATATGATATATCACCCATGGCCTACCCATCTAATTCAATGTATGTCTGGGCCCACCCGGATATCTGATAACAAATACCCTTAGCATATCCGTCCATCTGCACATCTACATTGGTACACTCATCTACATTATATTCAACTACCTCAGCCCATCAGTCTATAGAATATTCATGTATATCAGCCCACTCATCTACTCTACACTACATCAGCACACCCACCTCCATTGGAAATAATATTTATCCTGGCCCATCTGTCATAGTCGAGGATATTTCTACTACCATGGGCCCATGATCTGCTGGCCATATTAGACGGGATATTATGCATGTCCGCTGACTCATATAATACAGAGATGAGTCACTGTAGTATGTGCAAAGATATGTAGCATAGTCTGTGTTGCTAATTTTCTGATGTGTCTTCAGCCATCCACCAATAATGGTGAATTTATGCATATATTGTGTCCATTCTGATAGAGTCTTGATTGGTTTCTTGTTCTGATGAACCACAAATCTTACCAAATCTTTTGGCTTGTATTGCTTTGTATAGCGATCTGCATCAAAATTATTCAGCAAATCAGCTTTGAGTTGAAGCCAGTTGTGGTTGTTGTAACTTTCTAGCACCTCAATTAGGTCAGCAACATGATTAGAGCAATATTGGGTAATATTCTCACAGAGGTCTCTGGAAGAGGTTACCTGATATTGTTGACAAAGTTTCTCATATTGCTTAATGAATTTTTTTACTTGAGTAGACTCACCCTTGAATTTAGGTGGTGCATGTTTTGCTCCTGGGTATGGGAGAATCAATGGACCCTGGGGCAGATTAGATCCAGATGTAGTTGCTGTCATGTTGGTGGGCCTGACTGGTAATGATGTTGCTGCCAAGGTAGATGCAGTGTTACCAGCAATAATGATAGGAGGTGGATGTTGAGTTCCAGATGATGATCAAGATGAGTTGTTGCTAGAGTGGATGTTTGTCATGATGATGATTGGAAATAGGTGGTGAGATAGGGTGCTAGATAGATAGATAGGTGGTAGATGTTGGTCCATGGGTGATATGAAATTTATATGTGAACAGTCAAAGAAATGTGCTCAGAAAAACAATTTAAACCCCCTTGTGGTGGGCTCCAATTATGTCTTACTAGGATGTGAAAGGCAAGTAAATCATCAAATTCCACAATCCTTCCATGGTCAACAGTTCAGACAAATACCAACAGTTGATAACATGGTCATTTATTGGAGGTGCAGAAACAATGTTGCAGTTTTTCTGGGCAATTTACCAATGATTAAAAGGGTAGAGATCTGCATGGGAAAATCTCAGGGTTAGTGTCCACTAATTTGATATGATCAAAATTCAAGAACTTAGGAAGATAGTTACTGCTAAATAGTTTGATGTAATACTTAAATAACTCAGAGAAAAGTGAAGGCAGAATTACAAAGTATAGCTGAATCAATAACTGGCTTGATGCAGTACTATGATGCTACAAATAACAAAATAATAATATGAAGTGTGTCAAAAAAATATCCTGACTACTTCTTATTCTCACAATTAGGAGAGCAAACTAGAAGTTGAATATAATTGAATCAATCAATATGTGGCCTCAAAATTAACTTCTCTGCTGCTCAGGCACTCATGATGAGTATGATGCAGAATCAGAACAGAGTACACCTTCACTCAGTGATAATGGTAATATGTTTCTTATTTTTCAGAGGGGAAAAGTAGTCCCTTTATATGATACTATGGATGTGGCTATGCTAATGACTAAATAAGGTAATATGACTCATCATGACTCAATATGAGTTATTTTGTATAGATCCATTTCCTTAATTGTCTAGCCCCTATACCACATAGCACAACCACCCCTAACCCTACTGTTATTGATATATACAGTTACTAAGGATACTGCATGCTTGCCAGTTACTATACCAAAGCACTGAGCCATGTTCCATGAGCCGATGCCCATCAAATGCCCATGCCCTGCCCACTAGTTCTGTTTGGTGCATAGTTTATTCTCATCTGCTGCTGCTAAATCCCATGGCAAGCCCTATTACATGTAGAACACATGCTGCAGTACCTGCAGTACTATTACATATTACTATGGCTAAGTTTTGCTTACTTGCTACTACCCTTGCCTATTGATTCCATGTACTTACAAAGTATGATAAAAAACAGTTGACTTCTTCTGCATACAGCACTCCCCTTTTACTGTACATTCAGTAGAAGAAGTCACCTCTTACCTTCAGTGTATTATTCATGCACTGAAGTATCCATCCATTATATTATACATCATATCGCTCATTAGATGGGATTCCTGTTGTGGCAGTCCAGCTGGTGCTGGCCTTGCATAGGTCTATTTCCATTATTGTCTAGCCCCTATACTGCTGTAAAGACTACAATCTAGCTAGTATGATAGCGAACTATCACCTATGCTAGTATATGTCGAGTGTCTACCTAGCTGCTATACTTGTGAGGCAAGAACGTTTGACCCAAGGGGTTGCCAGTGAATATACTTCATCAAGTGCTGATATGAGACGTGTGATACTCCTATAGGGTGATGCCAATGATAGTGGTAGCGATGCCACTTTGATAGCACTGTAAATTCCATGGATGCCGATGCTAAGCGCCCTGAGAAAGATGGATACTGATGGTGCCAATGGGTACTGATGATACCATGGGAAGCACTAACAATGAGCAGTATGATAGTGCATACTGATAACTATGATAGTGCTGTATGCTGAGGGACAGCAAAGAGCAATGGTGTGATGACAATGATACTGATGCTTAGTGATGATAGCAGTGAGGGTAGTGTCAAGAGCAAAGACTGTCAAAGAATTCTTAGAGATATTTGGATTTCAAAGAAGATGTATTTCTGTATAGCGATAGTGGTAGCAGTACAGGAATCCCGTCAAACAAGTGATATGATATAAGAAAAATGATAGTAAGTGACTTCTCCTACTGCTGTACAGTAGAAGGGGAGTGTTGAACGGAGGAGAGGTCAGTAGTCTTTTATCATACATTGTAAGTACACGGAATCAATAGGCAAAAGTAGTAGCGAATACACGAGACTTAGCTGTAGTAATATGTAATGGTGCAGCATGTGCTGTGGCACGTGTTCTACATGTAATAAGGCTTGCCATGGGATTAGCAGTGGTAGATGGGAATATACTATGCACTAAATGGAACTAGTTGGCATGGCATGGGCATTCGATGGGCATCAGCTCATTGAACATGGCTCAGTACTGTGGTATGGTGTAAAGGCTACAATCTAGCTAGGCTGATAGCAAACTACCCCCTAGACTAGTATATGTCGAGTGCTTGCCTAGCTGCTATTCTTGCAGTGCAAGAACGTTCGACCCGAGGGGGATGCTAATTGAATATAGTCCAAGTTGCCTAATATAGCGTGATAGGGGCCGATGATAGCGAGAAAGTTGCTGAAGTTGCTGAGATGGTTTCCGAGGGTAGCGTGATTGAACTGAAGGTGTGCGTGGCGTGGGAAAATATGACTAAGCAGCGGTAGAGTGGTATAGCAAAGGTATTGCATGCAGCAGGATAAGGATTTATTATGATTTTTTGGATAATGATTGTATTTCATATAAGGATTGATAACTATACCAAAAGGTAATAGTGACTTCTCCTACTGAGTATACAGCAGAAGGGTAGTGAAGTATTAGTTTCGGTAGGTAGGAATTTATATACCTAAGTAATAGCAACGGAGATGGAAGGGATAGGAAAACCATGCAGTAGACATGTAATAAGGGTGTACTACATGTTACAAAACATAAGGCAAGGAAATTTACATACTGGCATGGCTAGGTGGACATAGGACGGAACAGAATTCTTGAGCCTTTAGGTTGCCTAATGGGTCTCGGCAAGTCATGGGAGCTGCGCACGGCATGGGAAAGTTGCCATAGGGTGGCTGCTAAGCTGCAGTGAGGCTGCTGGAGCTCAGAATGGAGCCGGAGATAGGGGTAATGCAGGTAAAATGAGCTTGGTAAGGGACGGAGAGGCTGAGGGGTATGGATAATGATAGGAAAATACTTCAGGCTTGATACCTATATGAAATAGGGTCATACAAGCCTATAGTGAGTTTGACTGGCACAACAGTAGTTCGGCAAGAGTGCGGTAACCTTGGTAACTGTTTATATCGATAGTGTTAGGGTTAGGGGTGGTCGCACTATGCGGTATAGGGGCTAGGCAATAATGGGAATGGACTTATGCAAGGCTAGTGTCAGCTAGACTGTCACACCACTTAGTGCGACCACCCCTAACCCTAACACTATCAATATATACAGCTACTGAGGATACTGCACCCTTGTCAGACTACTGTACTGCAGTACCGAGCCATGTTCCACGAGCTGATGCCCATCAAATGCCCATGCCATGCCAACTAGTTCCATTTGGTGCATAGTATATTCCCATCTACCACAGCAAGCCTTATTACATGTAGAACATGTGCCGCAGCACATGCAGCACTATTACATACCACTATGGCTAAGTTTTGCATACTCACTACTACTCTCACCTATCGATTCCACATATTTACAATGTATGATAAAAGACTGCTGACTTCTCCTCCATACTACACTCTCCTTCTACCGTACATCAGTAGGAGAAGTCACTTATTATTTCTTACATCATATCACTCATTTAATGGGATCCCCATACCGCTACCACTATCACTATTCGAAATACATCTTCTTTGAAATCCATTATCTCTAAGAGTTCTTTGACAATCTTCACCATCCTGCTATCATCATTGCTATCAGCAGTATCACTGCTATACTCATCGCTATCACTGTTACCATTGCTAAACCATTGGTATCATCATTATCTTGCTGTCGCTCTTTGCTGTCCCTTGGCATATAGTGCTATCATAGTCATCAGTACATGCTATCACCCCGCTTATTGTTAGCGCCCCTTTTTGTACCATCAGTATCAATGGCATCATCATGCTATCTGTGGCATTGCTACTGCTACCTTCAGCAACATCTTATAGCAGTATCATGCATCTTACGTTAGCATTTGACAGAGTATATCCACCAGCAACCCCTTGGGTCGAATGTTCTTGCTCTGCAAGTATAGTAGCTAGGCAGACTTCAACATATACTAGCATAGGTGGTAGTTTGCTATCATACTAGCTAGATTGTAGTCTTTACACCATACCACTACTGCTACCCCTATTTGAATATATCTTCTTTGAAATCCATTATGCCTGAATCCTCAAAGGTCTCAGCTGTCTTGCTATATGCATTGCTATCACCACTATCATCGCTATCAACATCATTTCACCATTGCTCATTGCTCATTGCTTAAGTTTTGTTGTCCCTTGGCATATATCACTATCATAATCATCAGTGCACACTATCACCCCACTCATCACTAGCATGACCCCTGGTACCATTGGTATCACCAGCATTGTCAGTACTCATCATTCTCAGCACACATTAGTATTTGCATCAGTGGCCTTTGTAGTGCTAACAGTGGCCTTTGTAGTGCTAACAGTGGCAATGCCACCGCTACCTTTGGCATCATCTAAATGTAGTATCACACATCTCACATTGGCAGTTAGCAGAATATATTTACCAGCAACCCCTCAGGTCAAACGTTCTTGTCCTACAAGTATAGCAGCTAGGCAAGCTTTTGACATATACTAGCTTAGGTGGTAGTCCACTATCACACTGGCTAGATTGTAGTCTTTACACCAGAGCTTCAGTAGTTCCACAAAGTGTCCCTTCACATCTTCTCCTTCCTCACACCTAGTTTCCTGCATATGACAGCACAGGTCTATCTGTACCATTTGGGTCTTGCCCCCATGGATCTGGCATATTTACACCCAGACTTTACTCACAGCTTTGAGCTTCTGGACATGTAGCAGGAGCTGATCAGATATTGTTGTGATGGTCAAACATTCTGTGACCTGTCAGTAGCCTTTTCTATGAAGTATGACCAAACCCCATCGTTTCTGAGGCTTCAGACCCACAGTTTCCAAGATTCCCATGCTTCAGATACCTTCACACTTGTCCTCCCTATGTCCAGTCCAGTCCTAGCTAACCCCACTGGTGAGTTGTCAGTTATTTTGTACATTCTTATGCCTTGCACACTGTTATTACATGTATTATCATAAGCCACAGTACCTTATGGCTTTTTACATACAAATGTCAGCTGAAGCAGACTCGCCTAGTTTCACCTATACCATTCTGGACTTTCATGTAGCATGTTATAAGGGACCTGTAGATACTATTCCATACCATCCTGTAGAAGGGGGGTCACTCCAGATACTTGGTCCCTGTCTAACAAGCCATAGGCAGGCAATTTTATAATCCATTCATTATCATTGTGTACCAACTCACAGACCCAAAATTCCTGTGCATCAGACATCCCGTATAGCCATCAGATTTGCCCATAGAGCTTTGGACTTTTGAGTCCCATATAGTGTGCACTTTCTTTTACCTCAGTAGACAGCAGATCCCTCAGGTTGAATGTACTTCTCCTACAAGTGTAGCAGCTAGGCAAGACTTCAACATATACTAGACTAGGTGGTAGTTTACTATCAGCCTAGCTAGATTGTAGTCTTTACATTGTGCTAAACATCTGCTATTTCACCAAAGAGTTCTTCTGGTAGAACTCATTGAGCTTCTTATCAAGCTCCTCTAGGTTGGCTGCAGTAGCCAGACTCCCATCTTCCTTTACCAAGGTATTTGTCTTAGGGTCAGCCTTGAATATGGCAGGCTTCTTGGCTTGTCCATCAGCATACTGCATCAGACGTCTCACACCTATGGCTGTTAATGTTCTTTCCTTATAAGTAATCCAATTACTGTCATCCTCAGCAAGTTTTGGGACATTGAATAGCAAAGACATGGTGGAGGGGAGTGTAGTATCCATGGATGAGGCAGGGCTCATAACCTCTAGGGCTATGAGACAAACAGGGTAAGTGGGAGAGCTAGAAGAACTAAAAGAATAAAGGTACAATCTCGGTTTCTTTCCAAGAACTCTATTAATGCATGCACTACCTAGAAGAAAAAAGGTATGCTATGATTTGTCAGCTAATGCTGACATACATGAACTCAGTACTCACATCTCAGTTTCTTTCCAAGAACTGAGATGCTTGCATCTATGGGTGCTTGACTTTATAGTAAGTAGGGAATAAAAAATTTAAAACATAACTTTATTGACATATGTCTTGGAAGCTCGGCCAATGTTAACACATTGCACTGATTGGCTTCTTTTGGACTTGTGCTCAAACCATGTTCCTTATATTCTCTCCCTTGTGCCTTGCATCTCAGCTTCTTTGGCTCTTCCCTTCTCCTTTGTCCCTACTGTTGAAGTCTGACTCCAACACACCAAACAAAGCAGAGAGGGAGATGGCTGAAGAACCTGAGAAGCAAGGCATGAGGTAGAGAAGCCAAACAATGTGGTTCAAGCATAAGCCTGATTAGGCAAAGTGTGTGTGCAATGCTGATGTTGGCCAACCCCTACAATATGTCAGCAAGTTATGTCTAAAATTTTCATATATTCCACTTACTATAAAATCCAGCCCAGTAGCATAGAAACATCTCAGTTCTTCTCCAAGAAACTGAGATGTAAGTCTGTAGATTCTTGTACTGTCAGTGTTAACTGACAGGACTGATAGTGTACCTTGTGTTTCTAGGTATTACACATGTTAATAGAGTTCTTCTCCAAGAAACTGAGATTGTACCTTGTGTTTCTAGCTCCCTCTCTCTCTGTTTGCTTGCCTGTCATCAAGACAGGTTATGAGCCCTGACACAGCCATGGATAACATGCTCCCCTCACCAATTCAGCCCTCTTCAATGTCCCAAAGCTAGCTGAAGACAGCAGCAACTGAATAACCTATAAAGGAAGAACATTGACAGCTATAGGCATGAGAGGTATGATGCGGTATGCAGATGGTCATGCAGTGAAACCCATCCCCTTCAAGGTCGATGACAAGACAAACAAGCTTGTCAAGCCTGATGGCAAGGAGCCGACAGAGGCAGAGATTGAAGCACATGAGAAGAGGATAGACAAATTCTTCCAAAAGGACTCACTTGTCAAGCAACAGATCTTCAGCACCATCACAGATAGACTCCTACTCAGAGTGCAGAGCCTCAATTCTGCAGCTAAAATCTGGGCAGAGATATGTGATATTCATAAAGGAAAGACCAACCTTGTGCAACTAAATATGTAAAGGTGGTTACAGGAGACACAGTGTGAAGAAAACAGAGATGTGAAGGCCCACTTCAGCAAGATACTCTGGCTCAGAGAGTCCCTGGCAGGCATGGGTGCTACCATTAAGGAAAAAGACTTCTATGTGATCATCCTTGCATCCCTTCCCAAGTCCCATCACCTCCTTCTGTCATCAATCAATGCAACTGCACAGATCATGGGCACCCCACTAAGTCCTTATGAGTTAATTAATACCATAACAGAGGAGTATGAGCATCACTTACTTACTGAGCATTATCTGATGAAGAAGGGAGCCAACAGTGCCCTTTCAGCGAGAGCAGTCAATGCCAAAGGAAAGAGCCCAAGTTCTGCCTCCCCAAGTAATCCTGACACAGTTTGCTATAACTGTGATCAGAAGGGTCATTATAAAAGAAGTGAGACATACCAAACAAGCCACTAATGCAGCCAAGGAGTCCAAAGGTCAAGAGAGCTATGCCTTTGCTACATCAGATCTGGCAAGCATAGCAGAATGAATGAAGATACCTGTCAAGTGTCAGGACACTATTGTAGGCTCTGGCACCATGTCCCACTTCTGCCCAGAGAAGTCCAAATTCCAGAACTTCATCAAAATTCCACCCCAAGACATTTATACTATGAATGAATCAGCACTAAGTGCTGTGGGATGAGGCGATGTCAAAATAGAGTTACTGCTGGGAGCCAAAAGAACAAGTGTCACACTGAAGGACACATTGTATGCACTAGGCATGGCATTCACCCTTATATTGACAAACTAAATCGCATCTGCAGGCCTTACTGTACTTTTTGAAGGCAATATGTGCAAGATTCTGTCAAGAGAGCCAAAGCATAAAGTCATCACAGAGATACCCCAAATACAAGAACTCTACACCATCGCTAGTCACTGAAGTCACCATGCCTATGTGGCATGTACCAAGCCTAGCATCGGCCAAGTCCACCTGGTGCTAGGGCATATCTCTCAGACCACTGTCTGACATCTCCCAAAGGGAGGATTAGTACAAGGCCTGGAAACCAATCTTAGCTCCTTTCCTGAGTTCTGTGATGCCTGTACAAGAGTAAAGGCCACTAGGAAGCCATTTCCCCAAGAGAGCAAGAGCCGTGCACAAAACTATGGAGAACTCATCCATACAGACCTTTGGGGCCTGGCCCAGACTGCAAGTCTCAGCAGTGCCACCTACTATATCAGCTTCATGGATGATTACTCCTGCAATATGAAGGTCAAGTTCTTGAAAGCCAAAAGTGAGGTGCTCAAGGCATTCAAGTGCTATGAGACACACCTCACAAGGCAAAACCCAGGAGTGAGCCTCCAAAAGGTTCAGTCTGATTGAGGAGGAGAATACCTGAGCACAGATTTTGATAAGTACCTGCAGGATCATGGAATTGAGCAGCAGCTTACTGTGCATAATTCTCCCCAGCAAAATGGAATGGCTGAGCACCTTAACTGGATGTTAGTTGAGCTGGCCAGAGCAATGCTCCTGGCCAGAAATCTGCCAAAGTTCCTATGGGCAGAAGTAGTCAACTATGCGACATGGTTGAAAAACCACCTACCTTCAAGGGCAATTCCTGGTCAAACACCCTATGGCCTCATTCACAGGCAACTTCCAGATCTCTTGATGGCCCACAAATTTGGAACCACCATCTATGTCCACCAGCCAGCTGCTGGAAAGTTAGAGGAGTGAGCAAAGGCCTTATTTATGGGCATTGATGGTGAGAGTAAAGCCTACTGTGTCTACTGGCCAGCAAAGAGGCATGTTTCAGTGGAGCGAAATGTAACATTTGCCGCACTGGATGTCATCATTGCTGGAGATATGCTGGATAAGGGGCAGTCCAATGGTTCCACTGGAATTGGAACCTCCACAGATGGTGCTGCTAGGAGCAGTGATAGCAATAACACCAACAGTGCACCTACTGTCAATGACAACAACAACACCAATAGCACACCTATCATCAGCAACAGCAACAATACCAACAGTGCACCTAATGACACCCAGCCCATCTCAACTCCACCCTCTGCTCTAGAACCAAGGACAACACAAGCGAGACCAGCACTGGGATATTACTCAAGGCTTCAAAAGGGCAAGACCACTGTAAAGACTACAATCTAGCTAGACTGATAGCAGACTACCACCTAGACTAGTATATGTCAAAAGCTTTCCTAGCTGCTATACTTGTAGGACAAGAATGTTCAACCTAAGGGGTTGCTGGTGAATATATCCTGCCAAATGCTAATGTGAGATGCATGATACTACTTTTAGATGATGCTGAAGGTAGCAGTAGCATTGCCACTGATGCCAATGCTAATACATGTTGAGGGTGACAAGTACCAATGATGCCAGTGATATTGACGGTACTGAGAGTAGCACTAGCAATGAGCAGGGTGATAGCATATACTGATGACTATGATGGCGATGTATGCCAAGGGACAGCAAAGCTCAAGTGATGAGTGACAGCAAGATTACAGTGATAGTGATGATAGTGGTGATGATAGCGATGAGTATAGTGGGGTGGAGAAGACCATCAAAGAATTTAGAGATAATATATTTCAAAGATATATTCAGATAGCAGTAGCAGTAACAGTATAGGGATCCCATCTAATGAGCAATACAATGTATAATGTAATGAATGGATACTTCAGCACATAAGTAGTATGCCCAAGGTAAAAGTGACTTCTTCTACCAAATGTACAGTAAAAGGGGAGTGTAGTATGGAGAAGAAGTCAGCTGTCTTTTATCATACATCATAAGTAAGTAGAATCAATAGGTGAGGATAGTAGCAAATAAGCGAAACTTAGCCATAGTGATATGTAATAGTACTGCAGGTACTGTAGCATGTGTTCTACATGTAATAAAGCTTACCATGGAATTTAGCAGCAGCAGATGAGAATCAACTATGCACCAAATGGAACTAGTGGACAAGGCATTGGCATTTGATGGGTATCAGCTTGTGGAACATGGCTCAGCGCTTTGATATGACAAGTGGCAAGCATGCAGTATCCTCAGTAACTGTATATATCAATAGCAGTTGGGTTAAGGGTGGTTGTGCTATGTGGTATAGGGGCTAGATAATTAAGGAAATGGATCTATACATGGCCAGTGCCAGCTGGACTGTCACACCATGGCAGCTGCAATTGAACAGCTGCAGGAGGCATCAGAGCTAGACCTACTAGATGAGGAAGCCCACATTCACCTAGCCTTGGCAGCAGCTCAACTGGAGCCAACCCTCCAACAGGCATTAAAAGGCCCAGATGCACCTGAGTGGCAAGAGGCACTGAACTACAAAATCAGTCAGCTCAAGAAGTTAGGTACCTGGGATGTCATGGACCCACCTAGAGGCATCAATGTGATCCCTTGCCATTTGTCCTCACCACAAAATGTGGCCATGATGGCAAAAAACTTAAGCTCCATGCCCACCTTGTGGCCAATGGCCAGTGGTAACAATATGGTGTTGACTACTTTGAAACCTTTGCCCCTACAGCCAACATGAGTACTATATGCACCGTCCTGACAATGGCTGCTCAGCAAGACTGGGAGATACATCAGGTTGACATCAAAAGTGCATATCTTTATGCCATTATCCAAGAAGAGATATACATGAGGGCACCACCTGGGTATCTAAAAGAGAGTCAGGAGGGGAAGGTCCTGAAGCTAAAGTGCAACCTACCTGGTTTGAAACAGGCTGGTTTTGAGTGGGTGGAGGAATTAGTAGGCGCATTCCTGAAGCTAGGCTTCAGCTGGTCCTAAATTGATCAGGTCATGTATTTCAAATGTACCTCCAATGAGCACATGGTCATTACATTGTCTGTTGATGACATGGCCATTACCACCAATGCCCTCCCACCCATCCAAGTCCCAGCTGTGCAAATTCTTCAATATATTAGACCTGGGAGAACTCAGTTGGCTTTCAGGATTGAAGGTAACATGGGACTGTGAGGCATGCACCTTAACCTTGTTGCAGAAGATGTATGTCAAGACAATCATTGACTGATTCAACCTAGGCAAAGCCAAGAGCCTCCAAACTCTGATGGAACCAGGAAGTACCCTCTCCATTGATCAATGCCCCACCATGCATGCAGAGCTACAAGCCATGCATGACATACCATATCAGAGGGCTATCAGGTCCTTGATGTACACAGTGACCAGCATGAGACTGGACATTGCTTTTGCAGTGGTGACCCTCTCCCAGTTCATGCAGAACATAGGAAGGCCCCATTGGGAGGCAGCCAAGAGAGTGCTGCATTATCTGAAGGCAATGGAGGACTATGAACTCACCCTAGTCTCCACTGATGCAGGAATTGAAGTGTTTGTCGATGCTGATTGAGTGTCTCAACCACACAAACACTCCATGAGCAGGTATGTGGTGCTACTGAATGGGGGCCTGGTGGCGTGAAGCATGTGAAAACAGCCTATCATTGCACTATTCACAGCAGAAGCTGAGTATATTGCTCTAACCAGCATCACCAGAGAAGTACTTTACCTGCAACTACTGCTCAAGGAGCTGTATACATCACCCAACCTTCCCACACCCATCTTCTGTGATAATCAAGCCGCCATTGCCATAGCCTCCACCAGAAAGTTCCAATTGCAAATGAAACACATCAACTTGCATTACCACTTCATTCACAGCCACATCAGGAATGGCACCTTCAAGCTCCTCTACTGCCCAACCAATGACAACATAGCTGATGCATTTATGAAGGCACTTGCCCATCCTCAACTCCAGAAACTGCAAAGTCATATGAGAGTGGCATGTGCTCGAGGGGGAGTGTTGAAGTCCAACTCCAACACACCAAACAAAGCAGAGAGGGAGATGGCCAAAGAACCCAAGAAGCAAGGCATGAGGTAGAGAAGTCGAACAACATGGTTCAAGTGCAAGCCTGATTAGGCAAAGCATGTGTGCAGCGCTGATGTTGGCCAACCCCTGCAATATATGTCAACAAGTTATGTCTAAAATTTTCATATATTCCACTTACTATAAAATCCAGCCCAGTGGCATAGAAACATCTCAGTTCTTCTCCAAGAAACTGAGATCATACCTTGTGTTTCTAGCTCCCTCTCTCCCCATTCACTTGCCTGTCATCAAGACACCTACTTTGTCGGCTTCCAACATCAAGCATGCTTTGATTATCACTACTTTAATTGGTGTAATGGTCGAGGACAACAGTCTCAGCTACTTACATCAGGCTGCCAAACTTATAATATATATTACAGCTGTTTTAATAAATGATGGCAGTGGCGTCATTTTTTTTGTAAATTACACGGATTAGAACTTGGTCATTTTACTATATGCTACTACCATGGTGTTCTGCAAAATCAGTGATGATCTCAAACGAGCTGCTATCCGTCTCTCTGAGCACAACTTACTGAGCCTCCAGGATATTCTCAACTGCTGCGGATTCTCAGAATGGACATGATACCGAATCATGAAGCTGTGGAGAGACACAGGTGATGTTATCAACTAGCTAAGAACTGCTCATGGTCATGTCCATCATCTGGACCGTGAAGACATTGATTATCTTCTGCAACTTGTCTGTGACAACCCTGACTACTTTCTCGACGAACTCGTTGACCTCACCCAAACCAACCACTTCATTTCTGTTCATTTTACTACAATCTTCAATGAGCTTGATCGTGCTGGTATGAGCCACAAAAAGCTCAAATGCATTGCTTCAGAACAAAACAAGGAGCTGTGTGCTGCATTCATTGAATCCTTGGTGGTACAACAGAGCCTGTAGCAGAGTCTAGTATTTCAAGTTCTTCTGATTCATTATCATCGTTGTCTGTTTGATCAGCATTGGGATCATTGTCGACTTCTATGAGTTCTAGCTCATCGAGAGCATCAAGAATAATGCTGCGGTGGTGTGTCATTTGTGAGTCGCTATTGATATCATTATTGAGACTGTCAAAACTGTTCTGTCTTGCAAATATGAGAGGCTTGTGTATTGAATAGAGTTAAGCACTGATATGATCAACAGTCAAATTTGTTCTAAGTCCTAATTCATGTAATTTACAAAAAAAACAATGCCACTGCCATCATTTACTAAAACAGCTGTAAGATACTTAAAAAATTACTGTTATGTAATGTACAGTGTGTCACGTGCACAGGTTATAGGTGTATATGGCTATTTTGCTGATGCTTACATATCAATTCGGCAGTAGTACTTTCGAACTTCGGTTAGCACGATCATAATGGCCAAGTCTCTAGGAATCGAGCCATGAACAGCAACTCCAATACAAAGGCAGAATAACTCAACTGGCAACCTAACAACTCTCTGGAATCTGAATCTTAGAAGGAGCTGGAGTGGCAGCTCCAGGCAGTGAGGACGTTGACCGAGATCTTCTAATTGTGACCGTGTGACTAGTACTACATGCACTCTACTACGACTCCAGTGCTGACTGAGCTGCCCCGATCCTTGCTCTCGGCCCTCTATTGGCCTCTATTGGCCCTGCTGACCTCCACCTTGCTCACCCCTTACCAGGAGGTGCCCCACTCCAGAGTCACTACACTCCTATTACAAAGCGCAATTGAAGGGTGAGTCATGAGTTGAATCCTGCCGGTGGATCTAAAAGCAAACTCACACTAAAAGGATTGCAATATGTAGAGCAGCACTCGGTGGCATCAGTGCAAGTTTCACCATCTTCCCCACATAGTAGTGTAGCACTGATAGACATCAATGCTGTCAGAGCAGCAGTGACGGCAAGTAAGGAGAAACGCATTGGCTGTACAAGGATCTACTCGAGTTCAAACAAGTCTCGGGTAGCAGTTGAAGACGGCCTGCTTTTATATCCTGAAGACCTCGCCAAACATTCTGGGTTAGTCCCGAATCAATCTCACTTAATGAGGTGCTGAGTTTGTTCCACTTGAAGATATCTCAAGTTGCAATGCGTGATTCTGCTATCTGCCACGCTGGCAGAGCTACCTCAAAATTTTCTGCTCACAACACTAGGCCCAGACAATTTAAATCTAGGAATGGGGCGGAGCCGAAAATTCGCTATCTAGAAGATATATTTTCCTTCACATGATCTCTCAGGAATCCCATCTGCTCCTCGATTGACAAACTGATACAAGAACAACCGGTGGGAACAGCGGACCAGTGTGGGTGCGCCCAACACTGGGGCATTTGCGGGATGGGACGGAGGGCACAGGTGCCCTCTAGACTAGATGGAAGCTTCCGGCATAGAGTATATTTACCTCACATGGACATAAATATATTTTTTTTTAAAAAACTGATACAAGAGTGCGTCTCCAGTCAGTGTGCTTTGCGGTGGCTACTACCCTTGCACCTTCAAGTTTGGAAAGATACACCCAGAAACGTATATCTGCATGCCAACGCCAGTGCCACACTTGCCAGTGTGCGATTGACACGAAAGTGGATTTAAACCTGGATCCAGGCATTACGCATCATGATCGGTCAAATTTTGTTTCTATTACTATTTACTAGTAACTATCAACTTGAAGTCACAGAGCCATCAGGTTGACGTTGACTGGACGATTGCGTTCGCTCATGGCCGGCTTTAGCTTTTCAACATCCTAAGGCAGGCCAGAGCCATAGTCAGGCCATGACCTTGTGGCCTGGCTTATTCTGGCCTGGCCTGGCCGATGGCCTGGAACCAGGCCATGCACATCATTATATATGAGCGATTCCTCTATTCTATTCAAGGCTTCCAATTGCTCAAGCGGCAGTGAAATTGGATACCGAGCACCGTGTGACAGCCGTCGACTTGTACACTTCAATTTTATTCTGATTCTGACACGTCGATCAGGATATTTCGGGCTCGTGCTGGTAGAGTTTCCTTGACATGACCATCGTACCTTTGTGATCAGAAAAAAAGGCTAAAAACGAGAGCTAATCATCCCGTGCTCTATCAGGCCAGATAGCTATCAAATTCTACACCACTCAAATATACGACGATCCTCAAGTTTTCAGATACCAGTCTTTTTATGCGTATGCTCCATGCGAACAGCAGGATTTTTCCGACAAATTGATTTGCTCGATGTGACCATCGTCTCATCTTTCATGCCTCGGATCCTCCCAGTGATGAACACACCTTATCGGGACTGCGGTTATGAACACCATTCACCGCACAATGAACACGCACAGTGCCGACCGGTATCCAATGTCTTGCCTATGATTTTCTCAACTGTAATGACATCTATGTCCTGTTCGAAACATCATCATTATCTGTATTTCAGTCATGACGTTGCATGCAACGTGTATTTACTCAGCTTGTCAGTAAATCAGAAGAGCCACTGTAGGCTTGCACGTTTGGACACAACGACATGCTAGCGGATAGGTCACTGAGTACTGAGATATGAGACCTGGTAGGTGATGATGTGGCTCCAAGTAGGGCTGTTGGTCGTACGCCGTACGACGGGACTTTACGGGACCGTAATACGGTCACCGTACCCGTACTACCGTTGGCTGTTTAAACCTTCAGTCGACGGCTACAGGTTACGGGTATCAGGGGCCCGTATGCTGCTGTATTACTACAGCCGTAATACGGTGTGAGTGCGGGTTTGTTTATCGTGTATAAACAAATAGACTTAGCTTGATACATGCAGTAGCCATAGGTCTTATTCTGCAACAAGTCGTTCCGGACCTGATCCTCACGCCGTAAAGTACTATCTACTGGTAACTGCATTTTACTAATTCGTTGACAGTTCTTGACCCCCGAATTTTCTACGAAGGCCTTTCCACTGACTGTGGTGATGATGACCAAACACTACGTGACCACCTGGACAATGCAAAGGACCAAGTTGCGCCGGTATTATTAAGACAATTACCTTTCATTGCAAGCTTCGAGCTCCTCCGCCATCATTCCTCAACCTGTGGCAGCATAAACCCCATTTGGATCGCCACAGAAAGTGAACTTTACAGCTCGGTACAAGAAGCGCCCAACAACCTCAAAAGACGAGCTCGAGGAGTACTTTAGGCTGCCCATGGAGGACTTTGATGCCTGTGACCCCATTCAATGGTGGGCAGGCCGCCGCCCTCAATTTCCGAACTCGCACTGTCGAACATTTTGAATGTATTGTACGATATACGGTACGGTACGGGTAGTACCCTTAAGCCCACCGTAAATTGTACGGCCGTAACCGTATACGATTACGGTGGCCAGCCCTAGCTCCAAGTATATAAAAGGAGTGTTCTTCCAAACCTTTCTGAGCACCCCAAAGCACCTCTAAACTTCCACTACTACGCCACAAGTCACATCAGCCATGAGCTCTAATAACTGTAAGCAGTCGAGCCTTCTATTACCTCGAGGCACCCATGATAAGGCAGCATTGGTTATATTAGTCAATGACGAAGACTTTTTCAAGACTTGGCTTAACAACATCTTACGGGCGGCAGATCGACCCAACGTGGGCCAAAATATTGTGCAACCGGTACAGATTCAGCCTCTCGAACGCGACCACTTCTTTGAGGTCCAACACATCGTTACCCTCATCATGGAGGATGGCAACTGGATGCAGACGCCGATCGGACAATATATTGATCTTGTAAGTGCCACGAAGCTGGATTGCTGCGTTAATGCATATCGAATGATGTTCGCAATAGGCTACCTTTGTCAATGACGTGCGAAATATTTTTCGCATTGAACGTGCCCTTAATCAGGCAAAGAAAAACATACCCTTCAATACATATCCAAACAACGCTCAAATTGCGGCTTACCGCCGCTTCCAAGTCAATCTGCAGAACGGAACAGTCGATGGCGAGGTCAGGTGGCTGGCCAACGAGATGGCAACTCGCCAAGGAGCTAACGCTGCTCTGACGCAGAGGATTGGCAGGAGAATAAAGCAAATCATGGGCTGGCCTTAGCTTACGTGGAAGTCATATCTGTTGATTACGGTTCTTTGCTAGTACGCTTGTCGGATTTAACCAAACGAAGTCGCACCCTTCTCATCTAGGCCCCTCTGAGTGAGTGTCCAGCCCTTCACGATTTGTTGGGATGGTCCCTTAAAATTAGTTTGGGACAAAGTCCCCAATGCTTCTGGTCTGATAAGTGATCCGGTTGAATATGTCTGGGACGTTGGGGTGGCAGTTTTCCCTGCGGTTGCTGACATCATAAGGAAGTATGACCAGAGCGAAGTTTCACAAGTAGTGAGACTGTCGAAATGGGATGTACGTCAACGTGACATAATCGAATGAAATGGTACTTACAGTTACACTGTAGAGAACTGAAGCGCACAAGTAAACGGCTGTGCTCGGTGTGGGTAAATGAAAGTGAGCTACCTCTCCTTTGTGGAGGACTACAGAAATAGTCGCCTTACCAAGACAAAAGCACTCGTCAATATCGTATGTACTGTTACTGGAGAGGTTGCTGACACACCTGGACAAAGAGTAGTTCCGTAGCGGAGCCATATGCTACCATGCTCGACCGCTGGAACTCGGAGAGAGCTCGAGCTAGCGGGAGGTCAGCAGGTAGATCCCTCTTCCAGAGGATGATAGGAGTCGAACGGGACGTACTGAGCGAGAAGAACCTGCTCAGAAGCGCCCCAAACTTGACTTTTCATTCGTTGATAACCCAAGCAGCTCAAATCGCTCTCTGCCAACCTTAAGCGAACCAGTGAGGTTCTTGTAAACTGGTCCCGGGACCAAAAGGAGGTCCTACGTCAACCCATGTACAACAGGAATTCCATAAGCCCGAATGGGTAGAGATTATCACAGGCAAGTGTATCGATCTGGAAGTACGGAGGTTGCCGTCATGAAGTTGCCACCGAATCAGAGTGGATCGCAGCATGTAGGCGAGCCGCTCGCGCTCTCAGGTTCGCTTTCACTCACAGAACGGCTGAGCTCGACGCATACTTTGAGTACATCCGCGGTATGTTCGCGCAGACCGACAAGGCTGCCCATGGACAAATCATTCTGTTTGATAAGGCAGTCAGGAACAGAGTCGAATTACCACGTAGATACGAACTCTGCGACTTTGAGACATATATCATATGTCTTTCCACCCCCTGTAGCTCCGTTTACAATAAATGCAACCGAGTCCCCGTACCATACTCGGGAGGCTTCGTTTGCCCTAAATAGAACTTACCCAGCGTAGTGGGATTCGTGTAATTTCAAGTATCTGAACTACTAGATATCCACGCTGTTGCTTGTTCGGGCGCAAATTAATCAGTCAGATGCAACAGTATTTGAATGGCTGGGTAACCCGGAATTTGAATAAGTACATACCACGAAAAAGTTATAAGTTAGGGTTGTGACACGAAGTGCACCTTGTTCGACCTATCGTTAAGAAGTATTGAGCAGATACACTACCCGGTGATAAGCACAGAACAATCATAAAGACAAATGACATAGTACCCGGGAAAATACGAAGTATACAATAACATACGGAAAGTCCATCCGGAAATAGAATGTGAGAAATCAACGGGATATTTGCGGTTGGAAAATGGAGGGAGCGTTATCTACAAGCCATTCAATCATCATGGCCTTGCCAGCCATGTCACTGAACTCAGAGCCAGGATCTGAAGACCGCATTAGTGTGGCTAAATTTAAATGAGCTTTGAGTTGAAGCAAACACAGGCCAGAAGGGACGTACGTCCAAAGACCACTCCCAAGTTCCTCGCATTCATAAGATTCTTGTCGCTGTGTGCCAGTACACTGTACCAACGTTAGTTAAATGTCCGTGAACTGCGAGAATATTCTCACCGGTGTAAATGTAACACAAGCAGGCGTAGAGTGTGGTAATGCTCGCTAGGAAGACGACCAACCAATTCCTGCAGGCATTGGGTTTTGAGCCCGGGATCCTTGAGCGAAGCAGCTGAAATAAACTCTCCATGAAGGTCGTAAGTCAAAAGAGGGACAGGTAATTGGCGGAAATATGTCTTTAAGACCGAAGTGACGCTGCAGATATCATTGAATTGATCATTGTCACGCAGATCAAATGACCCGTAGTCCCCTCGCTCGAATAGCTGCGTGATCATCTTTGTTTGCCCAGAACCACCAGTTTTGCGATAGATACCCTCGTAGTCCAGTGCTGACATTTGCGTCAACTAGATGCAGGTCAGTATGCATCAAATGTGCTTACCGAGTGCCTCCACCGCGTCGATGCATTTCTCCACGATCACAGGGACTCTCCGCTCACCCCATTTTGAATCTGATTTCACTTGCTCTACAAGATCGCGGCCAAACATGGAGGGAGCTAAAATCTGATTTTAGCCTTGAATATAAACAAGACGTTCAAATCACTCACGAGGTTGTGTAATCGCATCGTCTCGGCGAGGGGGCTGTTGAGAACACGCCACACATACTTGATTTACGCAGCGAGGATGCACGGATATGTGACAGACTGAAGAATTGTTAGCAAAGTGAACATGAGAGACCAAGACACGACATGCCTGAACATCGAAACTGGGAACCCCATAGCTTGTCTCCACAGTGATCGCACCGCGTGAAACGGAGTACACTCGTCTGGTTGAAGGAATGAGCCACTCGACCTTTGCCCTTTTGATCAATTGACGAGAGCGAGGGATCCCGACCTCTGGCCATAGGCCACTTGAACTTTGCGGACTTCAGCGTCGAGGGCATGGAATCTGGCATTTCGGGGCGGCCAGCCTTAATGAACTTGGCTCCTGATTCCTCAACCAACGTTGTCGTGCTAGGCGCTGCCAAACCATTGAGTGATGAAGACATTGATGGGAAGTCAGACTGAGGGTGTTCACGATCAAACGAGGTGCTCTTCTCGCGAACGGAGTTTGCTGCTGAATTCGAGCTAATGACGTCCATAGTAGGTGTTGCGGAGCGGGAGGTCTCTATTCGACGCACATACTGAGCACTGAGCTGTGCCAATTCTTCGTTTCGAGCGTTAAGGACGGTCGTTTCCTCGAGGAATTGTTCGCGGGCAGCTTTTAACTCCGCCACTTCTCTTATGAGAGCCTCGCGTTGCTGGGTGAGAGGAATGAGCTCGTGCTGATACTGTATCTTGATATTGTCCAAGCGCATGGTTAAAGACCGGCTCATCTGTGCGGCAGGTATCTCGCCCGAGTTTGTAACGCTAGGGCAACTAAAATTCTAAAATGAGTGCTCGGCGACTTCAAAGGAAGTACTGTAAACATTACTTCTTTGAAGCGCATAGTTCTTCAAGCTCTGCTAAAGTCATATCTCGCTCCGCTTTCAGATGGGACAGATCGTGCTCTAACAGATCTAGCTTTTTGGCAAGGTCCTGGGAAAGCTGTCGTCGTGTTTCCGACCTGTTTGCCTCGCCGTTGAGAGCAGTCAACTTTGCAGCTTGCCCAGACAATAGAACACGCAAGCGGGTGACCTCCGCTTCGGCATTCCGTCGAGCGACAAGTTCGCGATCATGCTCCTTCTGGGCAACGGTAAGACCCTCGATATATTGCTGGCTCGCCCTCTAAGAAGACATTAGAATAAGCGACTCTGAGTTTAATTGTGTCTACCTTTGTGCCGTCATACTTGTGTTTGAGCTCTCCGTATTCTATCCGACGTTGCTTCATCGACGTAATGATGGTCCAGACGAAGTTTTTGTCCAATTTCAATTGCTGATAGCCATGTTCGCTTGCATCATCAAAAACCTCATGAAGGCGACGAATCACAAGATCATAGGAATCGCTGGAAACCGGCGTTGAAATAGTTGAATCAGGCGAAGTGATGACGATGCGTGCAGTGGGATCCAAAGATGTATTCAAGTCCAGCCTCTCGTCTCTCGCTTCATGACTGTGAAGAGAAGGATAATGCGACTCGGAAGAAGAACGGCCCCTTGACGAGAAGTCAGGAGGCAAGCTTGAAAGCAGGTCTTTCGCCTCAGTATCAAGTGATTGAGAAGAATTCGAGGGATCTCGTTGATGATCATGCGGCTGTCGGGATGTGGTAGGAATGGTTCGCTCCAGGGAATCTTTAGCTCCGTTGATACGGTCAACATTGGCCGTACTCTCTGAGCTTCGCGACTTTCCGTCAGCGCTATTAACTGCTGCTGGACTAGGCAACGATTCATCCCTGCGAGAATCATCTCCCTCGGCAATCTGATCGAGCGATTTGAGAGATGGTATTCCGCCCACCGACCTCAGAAAGTCTGAGAAGTCCGAGCCCGTCATGGAAAAACGAATGGGAGGAAGAAGGGCGGGCGCGATAAACGTTGCTACCGATGTGCGTTCAACTGGCGAGGATTCATCCGAGTTAGAATCCATATGTGATACGGCAGACACATCGGGGTCAATGTCCAGCTTGAGCTCGTTTGCTCGTGCCTTTGCCTTGTACTCTTTGGGTGGGACAGGAGGAGCAGGAACAGTGGGTGAAGGACCATCTTCTGAAGACTTGCGACTGCCATCCCCTTCCGCGTCCGTATCCGTACCACTCTCAATTCCGTGAGGGACATCCGCTCTATGTGACGGGGACGTTGGAGTGACTGCGCCAGAGTGATCTGATATTGAGCCACTAGGTGCATTATCCATGCGTAATGTTCTCTCGCTCGAAGGACCTGAGGGGGACAGACACCTGTCAACCTGCTGAATGTGCAGGCCATTGACCGAGTTTCTTGTATGGTTCAGTGAGTCAACACGAATAGGAACTTTCTCCAAATTTGGACTTATCCGACGTGATTGGATCGTCGGACGGGTATAATGTGGCACGGAGTGGGGTTGAAGGGGGTCATATGATAGAGAACGCATACGAGCATCTGGTGTTGCTTCTATAGGACCAGGAGCAGGTGACGGAGGGGGAGAGTGGTATATGGTCGAGCCCGAGGCGTTGTCACGAAGTAGACTGATGTTGGATGCTCGGCGAGATGATAGCGAATCGGAAAAGAATGGCTTGGATGGAGATGGAGCAACGGGTGAGTCGCTGCGGCTTGCAGGTAACGTCTGCGACCGAATCATCTGTTCTGGTGGAGAAAGTCCGGTTGCAGTAGAAGGCCGGGCAAAATTTTTATAATCTTGAGCAAGCCCTGGATTAATGGACCGCCGCTTCTCACTGCGAGACGTAACACCATTCGGCACGCCCAGGCTGAGCTGGTCCAAAGAATCCTTCTCCGCGTGTCCCTTCTTTGAGAAGAGAACGTTCAGTGGCCGAACACCGTCGTCATAGCTCTTTCTCCTGGAAAGTGCACTAGATGGATCCGCAATCGATGATGGATCTAACAATGTCCCTTCAACCCCATCCTGAACATGTAGATTCTCTAAAGGAGTTATAGGAATAGACTGAGACGAGACCTGTGGGCTCGACGGACCTAAATCATCAACTATAATCACCTGGGTATGATCAGCGCCACCGCTGTCGCTGTTGTCGGGGGGTGCGATGGTAAGTGAGAATGATTGTGATTGTGCCTCACGTGATGATCGTGAAGAGGTGAGTTTATGCTGGATCGGGCGTGGGCTTGGTTGCGCACTACTCTGGGCTGAAGTTTGAGGAGATTCATCCTGAAGTGGGGATGATTTTCGCTTTCGTTCCAATACTGACAAGGCGTCCTCTCTCGATTGATTGAGACTCCTCATGGATGGAGTATCCCGAAAACTCGTTGCTGAAGGCTTTAAACGCACAGACGAAGAGGAAGGCGGTAAAATAGCTTTTGGTCGATCATAAACCTATGGGATGACGTCAAAAATCGGCCCAAAGCAGTCGGCTTCGCTTATATCTCTACCTACCGCGTTGTCTGCCAAGAATTCTCGTGCCTCCCGTTCTCGTGCTGAAGAAGACGCGATGGCCTCAGCGGCCTTCTCCCGTTCGCGCTTCCTCTGTGCATGGCGGCGAATCTTGGCCATGCGTTCGTTATGACAAGTCATGCAATAGATGCCATGACTGGTCTTGGCAAATACTAGTTCGTCGATTCGGTTATGACAAACCTTGCAATTAAAGCAATGTGCGTGGTATGAATCGTCTCCGGTCATGATAGCTTCGTCGAGGATAGGTTGGTGGCAAACATTACAATTGTACGAACAATTTGCGCATATTGGCGAGCCATCTGAAAGTAGTAGCAAATTCGTATCAGCGGTGACCTGTTGATGGCACTTGGCGCATTTAAAGCAGTCGACGTGAAAAAATGACTGTCTAAATACGCGATAGGTGATCCGCAGCGCAAGTACAGTTAAAACGCGTGTGGATAATAGTATATGTTAGCTCACCCAAACGCGACAACCAAACCACCATTCTCGTTCACGGCATACTGCTTGCAACCCGGACAGAGCCTGTTCTCGAGGGACGATATTGAATTCAGGGCGACCTGATGAGACATGAAAGATGGGTTCCTTTGTCAACAATCGTGCAGTGTAAGTGAGAATGATTTGAATATGCTGTTCAGATGACAAGATAGAGAAAGGACAGAAGGGTGCGAGAAGCGGGGGTATGGAATTTGAGCCAGGTCACGTAGGACGTGTGTTGTTGAACGAAGGACTGTTGGTTATATTTGTCAAGTGCCCAAATGATGGTGGCCGTGCTGGATGATAGGCACGATGACGAGGTATAATGACTAGGGTATTTGGTCGGGGCGAGTTGCTGTAGTAGTAAACACCGTCCAAGTAGTAGAATAAATGTTTTTCATGTAAAACAAGATAACTAATTGATGTAGAGAATATATTTTATCTCACGCTTTTCTCAGCCTCGACGGAGGTCCGTTGCCAATATATTAATTATGCTCTTCTTAAATTCAGAATGGACTGAGAATTACTTTTGAGATTAACTTTCTAAAAGTTTCGCTCACAATCTACAATGACCCATGGAATAACTGCACACCGAGGCTACTAAAGCTGATGGTATCCTACAGTGCATAGTCATGCATGTGAAGTCATTTCAGTTGTAAATGTACAAAAGAACCGATTCATTGAAGGTTCGTTGGTTGGATACCAGAAATCCGAACCCGGTTCTACGTCAACCCAGTCAAATGAAGCCAAATGGTGACACAGATGCGGCGGCACCGGATCTCTGAGAGGCAGCCGCACTACATCCTCAGCCCGTCGAGTGTTGTCTTGACAGGTTGTGCGCGCCCAGTGAATATATTAAAGAGCGGCGCCACATTACCTTTTCGGTCGTTGGTGGTTGGTCCGTGCGCAACGAATTTCGTATATAATGGGCTTACTTGGAAGCTAGTTTCCCTATCTCTTGTGCTCGGGCATGTACTGTCGCCAGTGAGGTCTTTACCGAGGCACAGTCTTTTGCTGATTGCAAATTACACATCCGAACCCGTCTGTTAGCTTCGGCTTCCAGCAATTTTTGGAACACACTTGTATTTCAAGCTTTGAGCTTGAATATGTAGCGTAATATTATATTTTTTAAATTGAATTCTTGAATTTATGTCATTTGAAATTATTTATTGGTAATTGATTAATCAATCAATGGCAGCCTAGGCTCAGTTTAAAATAGTCATCATTCCTTGAGAAACACCGATGGTTCTTGCCACTTGGGGTTGATGACGAATCAATGATAATCACCACTTGTGAAGGACATCGGGCCATAGTTACCACTGTAGCTTTTCAAATCTATGTTGCACTGCATCCCACATCAACTGATCTGTACACATATCAACCGGCTTTTCTTACAAGCACGGCTATGAGTCGCGGCGTTGAGAAAGCTGGCCGCCGACTTGAATGGAGGAGAAGCTGTATAGTCAGCTTCTATGATCCGAGTGCTTAAAAAGTTAACACTAACCGTTTCAAAGGTGCGACAACATTTCCCTCGTGGGGCCAGGGTAGACTGAGTGTACGGGGTAGTGTGACGGTGAACGAATTCTCTCGGACAAGCAATGAGCATGGCGTTAGCCTACCCAGAGTCGTACAAAGACATCATGTATTCGCGCTGACCTGCACGTTGCAGGTGAGCATATGTTCCGACTCCCCAGTACAGTTCGAAGTTCTCGCATCATGCATGACCGACACGTGGACGGGAGTGCTGACGGTTTCCTACTAAAACTAGAAACGACGATCCAGGGTAGGTGAGTAGGCGACTCATAGATGCTGGCTCTTTGGTTTCGAAAGCAGACATGCGTACCAAGCTTCTTGGCGCATCGGGATAGCTCCATGTAGAATTTGGAGCTTGATTGTCACTGTCAGTAATGTTATGGCTATTAGTTTACGAGCATTCAGTACGGCGTAGTATAACTTGCTCACGAAAAAAATGGTAGATGGGTTTACGCAAATCATTGGGATGCATGTGCATCGAGGTTGACTTGAATACTCCGTGAGTTTCATTTTGATCAGGCTGCACATGGCTGATACACTTACTGTGCACTCGCAAGACGGGTGGAGTATGGATAAGACTAATTTCCATTTTGAGAACTAAGGAAAACGGGTATCGTGAAATGACAACACCGACGGAAGCAGTTTGGTCTGCTTCTGCTCTTGTTTCCCTAGGTTTCTCTCTTTACATTCTCCATCAAGGCACTCAGCAAGGATCGGCGCTCACATTTTTCTTGCTGCTATCGACAACGTTGTTTTGAGCAAGCTGCAAGGCTTCTAGCCCGCCGCCACCTCGACGTGTTTTCCCTGTGCTACCCACGTTCTGAGTTATTCCCTGAAGCCTTTCAAGGATAAACTGAAACCGTGTTATTGACTAGCACATCGCCGTCATGCCTCTTCCAAGCGGCACGCCTCTGTCTCTCCAAGGGCATTCTCGCCCTGGAGACACTGTCCAGACCAAGCCTAAGCACGCTATGATCGTCCGTATGTCAGCTGAGACACTAGAAGCTCTGGAAGACTTGTCTAGTAACCCTGTGATGAATTTTGAGTTTGGCGATAGTCCAGTCAGTTCAAGTGCTTGCGACTCAGCCATATCTAACATTCAATCTCAGGGCATTTATATCGGGGAGACATTCTTTCCAATGCGTCCTCTGAAAGAGAGTTCTCCACACGAAATCTATCTCAGAACATCCTCTGCAGCCAAGCCAAATGCTCCGTTGAAGCTCTATGCTAATGTCATGGGAAAATTCATCGTTGACCGACAACTTGGCGAGAAGGTTACTGATAAAGTACGGCAGCAAACCATCGAGGCGAAGAAGCAACATTCCGAGCGTCAGACCATCATGCTCGATGCCCCGCTCATATCTGCAGCAAGCACGAAGAATTTGAAGCGGAAAACGCCAGGTTCGGGAACGGTGGTAAAGAAAACCGCACAACGCGATACCCTTCGTACTCCTGCCGCATCTACCCCTGTTACACGCAAAATCTCGCCGATACCACAGACCGCTTCGTCAAAGGCGAATGCAGATATTCGCAGGCGTCTTATCCACTTCCTTGCGGTTGAGAATCGTGAAACAGACCTGACAGTAGCCAGGGTTTGCGGGAATAGTTGTGATGCCACTGCAAGGGCTAATCTACTTAGTATCTTGGAGGAGGTGGGTATGCGTCACTCTACTTTGACTTTTTCACTCAATCGTGAATGTGCAGGTCGCCGAGCAAGCCCCGGCCCGGAGAGGCGACAAGTCTCCTCGAAAATGGAGTCTCAAAAACCGTACATGGCTCGAAGTGCGTCCATACGAATGGGAGACATACAAACCGTCAGAGCGGACCAACATTGCTCGACAAGGCAGAGTCGTGCTCAGTTCCCTCAGGATACCCGAGTCTGACTCTGTGTGGGATCATTTTCGCTTTCGAAACGTCGCACCTCCTACTGGAGCTGCTCCTCATCCAACCCACGGAGGTAAGACCATCACAGGCCCACCTGCGGGTCTTCTCAAGCCGAAGCCCGAGCCAAAACGACCTGCTATATCCAAAGATCTGAAACAGAAAGCGAAGGCAGATTCTTCTCGAACAAAGGGAGACATACAGATGAAAGACGAGAGTACGCGGCCCAGGGGCGACATACAGATGAAGGACGAGTCCGTTAAGCTCCCTAGGGTGGCCGCCATTAAGTACGAGGAAGCCAGTCCATCGCCCAGTAGCAGCACCAGCACCAGCTCGAAGGTGGCGTCCAGACGATTACCGGGCTCTGGATACGTCGCCAAGAAGTCTCCTCAGCCTTCTCCTGCCGTTGAGATGGCATCTCGTGAAGCTGCAGGTCCAGCTGATGTTCGTCCTCAACGACCTCTACCCCGCTTACCTTCCAAACCTGTACCGGCGCCCCTGCCGCCACTCCCAAGTCAGGAGAAGACGCCTGCCACTTCAATGCCAATGAAGATGACGAAGAAGACGCTTCCACCCGAGGATTCCGATAGAGAGCGCGAAAGACATAGAGATAAAGATCGACCACCGAAGGATAGAGTTATTGCTGGTGTGAAGCGGAAGAACGCCACCCATGATGCAGGGGATGTGCAAGACGAGGAGGGGCTCAAGGCAAACTCGTTCAAGAAGCGCAAAACGGAAGAGGGTCCACCTGCTGCACCTTCGTCTTCATTAAAAGGTCGAGACTTGTCTCTTCCAAAGAAGCCGGTCGAAGCCGGATCTCCTATACCACCTCCGCCGAAGAAGATCAAAAAAGAGCCTTCTCCACTTCCACCGCCACTTCCACCGCCTCGCACCACCTTACCGACGCAACCACCACCCCCAAACTCGCCTTCCAAAACAGAACAACGATCGAAACCCAACGGAGCATCAAAAGCCAGACGAAAGTCACCAATATATACCTCATCGGATGAAGGAGAGATACCAGAGCCACCACGGAAGTCTGCCCAGGATCCTTCCACGAACACTGATCGCTCCAAAGGCAAGGAGGGACGTGCCCGCCCCCGATCTTCTTATCCACTACCCCCTGATCGTAACGGGCTACGTTCGCGGTACCAGTCCAAGTACGGACATTACCTGGGTACATATTCCCAAATCGTCGCACAGAAGCGGAAGATCGAGGCTATCCTAAACGGAGAATCGGAAGCGGAAGGAGAAATCATGGATCCGGAGGAGCTGAAGAAACTCACTGCCGAGCACAAGAACCAGAAAGAGGAGTTAGAGTCCATCCAGGAGAAGTGGATGAACGGATCTGTATCGGAATAAAATGGATCACATCGCGATTGTAAACGTCTTCAAGGCTTAAGGCGGACATGACCTACTTATCAATACCTTCAGTATCTACGCCAAATCTCTTGTTGTACATCGCTTTCACATATTTTTCGTTCATTGTTTTAATGTTTGACTATACTGTTGCAGAGTCGCAGCTATGGAAACTATGCATGTATACGCTGATACATAAACTAATTACTGTTGTCTAATTTTCGACTTGAAAAAGTAGTGTCCAATACCATCTACATCGGCATTCGATCAGCTAGGAAATGCGCATTAAAGAATCAACCACTCACTCTTCGCTGCAATGAAGAACGAAAAGTTCCAAATAGACCATGTAACAGACGCGAAACCTGAACTTAACTACAGCCTATAGTGATGCTAGTGAACAATCATCACCTATAGGAACCCTCTTGCTGAGGCCCTTTGAAACTGTGGCTTCCTCAAGTTCTTTGAAGCCGGCTTTAGCATTACGATCCTGCTTCGAGTGTACGTAATTTCGTCCGTTAATGTGCCAGCTTCTGATGAGGGTCAGCTATCTAATTAGAGATGTACCTAAAAGGATGCACAATATTCATTGAGCTCGGCAGAACATGCACGAGAAGGTCGTGATAAGGTTTCGTCTCACCTCTGAAGGCAAGGTTCGGTTTCAAAGGGTGAAGAATGTTTGAGCCATTCATTCATCGTCCTGTTCGAAGCGATATGGTGTCATCTTATGGCAGAATGGATGTACGAATAATAAAGATCCGTGTGCATGATTTGAACAGGTAACCAGATGAATTATTTTTGAAGAAGCTCTTCATAATTTTCATGTGCTCACTGCTGAAACACCTGTGCCTGATACTAGCTATTTGATATGGTGCGCAAAAGTCACTTCGGTGGACAAAATACGGTCAAAGCTGAAGGTGCAACATTAGCGCATAGTCTACGCTTGGCAGAAAAGCTACTACCACTGAGTTTCGCCGAATTAACATCAGCAGTGGTGATCCATTCGTTAGAGTCTGACGCAGGTACGTATTCGTTCTGATCCAGGAACAGACTTCGGCCTTGTTCAGATCCAAGGGCATCGTGGTGTCCAACTTCTGTGTCGAGGAATTGGATAGATCGGTGATGCGTGATTTTGGATAGTTCTGGCAGCGAAGTTAAACATGCGTATTTGTTGGGACTGCCCCATCCTGTGAAAATCAAGATGTAGGATACTGAAGCGCACGTCATTTATTGTGACGTACCAACTAAGGTCCAGAACATCCATCCCATCTGGTAGCTGTGCTTTCTAATATTGGAATGTTTTCCTGTTCCAGGGTTTCATGGCCAGTCGGATACAGACGAGAGGAATATTCAATATTCGCATAGGATTGGACAGGAGAGAATGAAAGTCATGGACACCTGTCAATGCGTACTAGGCAGGGTTTCACAAGAAGGATTTCATACCTCATAATGTTGCTTGTTGGCTGTCTGCGTGGAGTGTACAATCAAAACGCGCGCGCGAATGTCCTCGATTCATGATCAATTTCTCGCAGTCGTTAACGGCGCAGGGCACGAATTGTTACACGAAGAATGAGGTCTGGAAGTGACCGGGCCCTTCCATAGCATGTACAATATTGATGAGTAAATGAGGAAAAGTTAACCGGCCATTAGGCTGATCACTGGCTGATTATATCACTCAGTGATTCGCGGTCTTGTTAGAGAGGTTCATATTAGCGTACTGAGTCTTGATAAATAGTCTCCATTATATATGAGGCAGAGTGTTCACAGCTACTTCAAGGCTTAGGACTAGGAGTGGTGTAGAAACCGTGAGAAACACCTTCCTATAATACGTCTGTTTCCTCTTTACTGTGAATTTTGTACAACATGTCTGCACCACCATCCTTTGTGTTCAAGACTTTTGGAGTCCACTTTAACACACGCACAAATGCAAGCTTAATACTGCATACGCGCCGTAGATTTCCTCGCCCCGATATCGATCGCTACGACACTATCCGCCTGTTTTTTCAGCGGCAGCTTGCAACACATAGTTCTACGCCAGTGACGCCACTACCGGCCTGCAGGAGATCTACGTTACACACGATATTTACTCCAAGTTCTTCTAGGTCGCTTACCGGACGTGACTTCTGGGAACTGAGGTCCCTTCGGTCGCGCCATAGCCACTCGAGCAGGGACGAGAGAGGTAGCATACTTGAGAGCGACCGCTCCCACCAGGAAAGCAAAGCAGAGTTACCCGGCTCCGCCAGTTCTGTGAAAGGAGATTTAGGACAAGACACGGATGTCCATCCTCCCCCTCCACCATTAAATCTCGACAACTATCCCCGTCTGTACCGCAGATTAGCTCTATCCCTTTCTCACCTTCACCGCCCTACACGAGACGACTTCCTGAAAGTAGCCAGTGGGTTCTGGCAACGTCTACGGATCCGCTTTAAGTGGTTTACTATACGTTCTTTCCGGAGATTTAATGCAGATGACATTTCCGCTTTCATAACATGGTTCCTAATGAGCCAGACTCTATGGATATTGGTTGGAACGTGAGCTGAAAATACCTGGTCTGAAAATCTGACGACTTATCCTACTCAGGACGACATTCTTTTCCGTGGTTTTTGCCACTGCTAATAGTTTGCGATTGCAAGGTGTGTGTCGCCTCTATGTAATCATGTGTACGTATCTCATTAGATATCGCAGAATATATAGCACGTGCCATAAGTAACTACCTCACCAGTGAGACTGGCGTCACAGTTATCTTCGAATCTGCTATAGTTCCCAAATGGAAGGACTCTCGCATCTCCTTCAAAAATGTATATGTCTCCCGCAGATCATCGTCCACCACCCGTCCGCGAGCGCCAAAAAAACATATTGGACATAAAGCGGCTGTTGGATATGATGTCAGTAGCCACCCTGCATACCACTATTTCGTGGATGACGACGAAGAAGTGGTCGAGAGTCACACCGAGGATGATGTCAACTATTCCATGTTTGACCTCAATGTAGACTCTATAGACGTCACTTTATCACTCCAGCACTGGCTGAGTGGCAAGGGCCTTGTGGAGGATGCTGTGGTCAAAGGCGTTCGCGGGGTACTAGGTGAGCATCTTTGTCCGTCGAACATCAACTTGAACTGAGGTCTGCAAACAGACCGTCGCTCTGTTTTCTGGGACCCAGAAAATCCACTTGACCCGGCTGCATTCCGTCATGTTGGCCACCAAGGCGACTTTGAGATAAATTCCCTGCAACTCGAGGACGTCCTTGTGACCGTATATCAACCGGGCGATTTTAGGCCTTATACTGCCTCCATATTTCGTGCAGACATAAAAACTTTCCGGAAGCAATGGCTCTTCTACGACTTTTTGCGTGCGGAAAACGTCGTAGGGCAGTTCGATAACTGCCTATTCAGTTTGCACAAACCCCAAAGCATCGGCCGAACTACTGAACAGGATCTCAAGGATGGAAAATGGTCGCGGATGGTAATGTGGATTGACCCCATCTCTGGCCAGTTCTGATACGTTAATCACAGTCTAGGATCCGCATTGATGGCGTTAATATTGATCATATGCAAAATTCCACGACATTGGAAGGCGGTCCCTTGTCGTGGATAACATCTGGCAAAGTTGATGCAGTGCTGGATATAAAATTCCCTAGGGACGCAGAAGACGAATTTGCGTTGAATGCCATTCTGGGTGAGCTCGCAGATGCCATTACCACAGCGGCTACTGCTTCTCTACCCATTGAAAGGATACCTGGGCAGCGGGAGCTCGCAAAACCACCTCTTACTGCACCTACGACCGATAACGAGAGAGAAGCTGATGATAGTCCTAAAGTCGTCATCGACATAGACTTGCGATTTAGGGATATCAAGGCTGCTGTTCCGCTATTCACGTCGGATCTCTCATATGTCAACAACGCACTAATAAGACCTATAGTGGCATTCATGAAGTGAGCGAAACATTCTATCTACCCCCGATCGTTTCATTGATTTATCCAGCGCACACCATACCTTAGTTCCTATTCACTGCAGAGTGGTTAAAGATTTGAGTGATTATGACGGTGCATGGACTGTGAGTATCTTTTTGGAGTTTTCGTAATTCCACTCATACATTGGCTTTATAGATGTGGGAGAGTGTGTCGTGTTTCTCATGTGATCACTTACTACTACTAATAACCTCATTGTAGCTGGCCTCATGGATGAACTTTCACAGAAGGTGGGAATAATTTGATTATTGATCAATGCGATCTGATAAGCTTGCTTTAGATATACGATGCACTCGCTTATCACGTCTCTCAAGTCAATTTGAACAGGCGAGTGAAAGCGGTCAGTATGTGGTCGTTGCAGATGACTGCCAGCGCTGTACTGTCTGCGCTGAGGAATCTAGTGGATCCAGTGTCTATGCAGGTTCGAGATCTGTACTACGTGAATGGCGTTCCATACGACGCCTTAGTTCCTGGACCGTAGGCTAGCAAATGTTTTGCAGCTCATTCCGCGTTGAGCCTTTATCTATCAAACGGGATTCTACGAGACATGTTCGTAAATACGGTTGGGTGGTTCTATTACCAGTCGTGTTTTCTAACTTTCCAATTGAGAGATCTTCTGACATGGGAGTCAGAGAATTGCGAAGGGCTCGTATAACAATATTGATTTGATTACCATCTCGCTCGCAGCCATGCTAACGGCATCTTTATCAGCGTAATGAGCGGAAAATGGTAGAAACGACCTTAGAAACCTTGACAATGTCCGCGACATGTGGGCCGCTGCCTATGTTGCATCTCCGCAACTCGTCAATATTTCAACACTGACAAATTTGGCTTCAAGCGCCAGGAAGTTGACTTTGCCGTGCGAGGAGACTGTTAGTTACTGGCCAGGTTCCAAGTTGCGCGGTCAAAATTTTGCCATCTTCACAAGCGTTTCTTGGTCTACTCCTAGGTGGTTAGAAAAACTAGAGATGCCCCAAGCATCTTGCAAGTGAAATTAAACATCGCGATTGTCATGAAACTCACAATGCGCCCTCGTCAGGCGCCTACTTTATTCGACATCACATCTATAAAGTATCTTCACTCTTTAAATAACTCATGACCCTCAATTATAGCATGCGCTCCTGCACATATCGTTCCACGCACTGGCGAAAATAAGAACATCAGTAACTCGGACTCGAAAGACAACGAGAAAAGACAGGCTCACCCAGATAATATGGTGCTTTTAAAGTAAGTCAAAATCTCATCAGCAGAAGGGGGAGGATCCATTGTAGTGACAGCAATTTTTGCACGAGCATGGAAACCACGAATTCATGATACCATCAGGTCCGCAGGTATACACGAAATCGTTGCCGTTGTTGTAAGTGTCGCCCGACCAGCACCCCACTTTATAGGTGAGTGGTCATAAGCATGTGGTCTAAAGTTTGCACTGCAAAAGTGCTCACATAATCCCGGGGAACAGTGTAGTTTTGGCACGCTGAGAACTACACCGGCCATCATTGTGGCACTGATGATTGCAGTAGTGAGTGAAGTGAATGTCATGGCTGAAACTTGATGGTGTTGTCTGAGTCAAGTACGTTAGCTTTTATACCGTGACATGATTATGGGATGCGGGTAAACGATTTGCATATATGCCAGCTCACGTGCCGTAACATGCTTTCTTGAGGGCCTCAAATAGTGTGCCAGACACACTCGTGGCACGAGTCCAATTTTGGTACATTTCACGAACGTCGGTCTGAGATGATGGTTCAATTTATTTGATTCGGAGATGCGGCAGACCAACTCAGCGACAATACGCAGAGCGATTCTCGGTGCCCAGGCCCCGCATGATTTTGCCATCAACCAGAGAGAACACCAGTAACCAGGTTAGTGGTTGTGGTGCGAGTCATTACGACGGTGAGCATTTTCTGCGGAATACTTGGATGATGAATCGCCTCGATATTTCCAATATCGTGACTCAAGCACTCACGAGTGGATCCCAACTCCGGTAGACCTACACACCACGGTTCATATAGCCACCAGCTGGCAACAGACGTGAGTTTATCGGTGTGTGTTGCACAGGTTCTGTTATAGATGAGCTTGACTCGACTGTGGTTTTAGAAACTAGTTTATTTGTAGAGTTGAACTTAGTGATCGTACCAGTCGTGGGAAGTTTGAAACTTTGAGTCGCTGAGTCTGGATCCTACTAGATAGTCCCACGAGTTCAAGAGTCCGCGCATCGACTCTAGTACACGCCGGAATCCTTATGTATGTTGGATATGGGTTCCCCTCAACATAATGCACAGTTCTATATGTATATATATATTGAAGTAGATCTCGTACTGGAGGCTAGTTTTGTGCATATAAGGCTCGCTCTAAAGGTCAGACTACCGCATAAAATTCTGGAATATGATATGATGGTTATACACAATAAGAGCAAATTTCTCTGGGGTTACATGCTTGTCATGATCATCTGCAATAAAAGAAATATGCTCCAGACATGACAATCCATACAAGGTGTTACATTGAGCCTGGTTTTTGTAAATGGCAATATCAGACCACATGCTGCTATTGTGGAGTTCGAATTCGAACTCCGACTGCTGGTTTCAAAATCACTTTGGGTGTCGCTGACATGCCTTCCTATATCTCACCCATATAGTAGAATAACCTCTTGTTTACGATGCGATTCCCACTGGCGAGATGGAAATTCTTCGTACACAAGTTGGTATGACTTTTCAAACATATATCAAGTACGGGCCTAGGTACGTAGTATGATTACTATACCACGATCGCAGGTAGATGGTACATCGATATCCCTCACCTAGGAGTTGGCCTTTATGATTTAATGTCATCGGAAGTAACGGTTGACAACGATCTCAAGAGCGTAGCGAGGTATATTTTGTTGTATCAACATTAGCACGGGAGTCAGGCGGAACATGTAAAAGAGTCGCTGCTTGCGGGCAATCATTATCGTATGTTCCGGTGTTTGAGTACTACTTGCCAGTCAGCAGCGTGCGTGATGTGCACTGGGTGGTAATCAAGCATGTACCTGTGTAGCCTGAGACCACGGATAAGCGTTTTGTAGTCTTGTTACTGTAATCCCCCAGTCGCAACGACAATAACCTGCTAGGCTCACTAGTACTGAGACAAAGGAACCAGAAATTTGAGGGCTAGTAACCATTTGGTTTGTCCAATCCTTACACAATAGGAATCCCAAACATCAATTTGCATTCATCGTCACGAAGTACACTACAACCAGAGTAAGAACCTGACACCCAACAGAGAGGGATGGGGGGACCCAATCCTACCACATCAATCCAAATCTAAATCTCTGACCACAACCACACCCAAGCGCTCACCACACAAGCTCGTTTCATTTCATCAAACCCTAGGGCGAGAAACAAGTGGAACATGCGATGGGAGACAGCGTCGAGGAAGAAGAGTCGGAAACAGACGGAGTTTGTGGAGGAGAGGGGCGGAACGAAGAAGGGGAGTCGGATGTAGGTGTGTAGGGGGTAGGTAAGTGTGGATGGGTGGCAAAAGCGAGTGGTACCAAATAAAAAAACCCAGACGCTAGGAGACCAGGAGGAGTCGAAATAAAGCAAGATAGGGTAGGAGATAGATAGAACATAGACAACTTTTATGGGAACGAAGATGATGATGACGAGTCCTATGAGTGATGAGATGGATGCGGAAGACATGACAATGATATATATGTCGCTGAAACCGATGTTGGTCGGGCGCTTGGTGAACGGGTAGTCTAGAAAGGTTGAATATACTAGTATACGCTGACCTCGTCCCACACCAGCGCAGCCGAGAAGTCCATGTCAACATCGAAGGTAGTGCTCGAGTCGATACCAACGTCCTGCGTATTTGGCAGCATCTCTAGTAGTCTTTCTATCCCCATCTCTACACTGAGTTGTTCCGCCCAATTGGCTGTGTTGATCCCACTCGTAACCAACCCTAGACCGAGTTCCTCGACGGAAGTGGGCTCACTCAGCACCTTCGTGTTGTTCGCGTCTTCTGCCGAAGGGCAAGTGCCTGGAAGAGCGCAAGTGCCAGTCGGCGGGGACGTGAGGATCTCTGCGAACAAGCGCGTAAGGGTAGCGTCTGTGGCTGCCTCGTCTTCAGGCTGGAATAACACAAAATGAGTTGTATTCCTATGTTTAGGAGTAGTAGCTGACTAACCTCGACCGCAGCACTGTGGTACATCTGGATGCCCTCGCCTGCCCCGTGACTAGACGTATGCTGCCCACCCGCTGCAGGGACACTCCCGTGTGAACGGGAGTGGTCGCCACCCGTGCTAGGTGGCGAGTGGGAGCATGTCCAATCGAGGAAAGGTCAAGAGTTTCCTGTGGTATGTCAACAGGTGCTGGTGAGTCGGATGGCGTGAGATCTGAGACAGGAAATGTGGGACTGAGTGGAAAGTCGAACGAGTCACCCAAAAACAGCATAGGGCTGTCTGTGAGCGTAGAATGTGTAGGTGCAGGAGATAATGGGTAAGAAAGGGTTGCAAGGGAAGTCGATTTAGGTGATGAGGGAGTGGGAGATGCGGACTCTGCTGTTGAAGGAGATTTTGCTGACGCAGGTGATGGTGCACAAGTGGATGAGAGGATTGGGGTAGAGCTTGAGGTCTCGTGGAGAGCAGACGGGTTGGCGCCTTGGGTTGTCAGAGTCCGTAACACTGCCTCATAGCCCATCTCAAGGGTTCGAATACGTTCGCGCAGCTCGAGGTTTTCACGTTCCCGTTGTTCCTCAGCACGTTTCCGCTTGCGCTCCTGCTCCTGCTCAATGGTTACAACCTCGGGCTCCGAGGTAGAGCTGACCGAGGGTGAAGCGGGCATGGTTATTGGAACACCAGCGCGAAGACGTCTGTTTTCTTCTTCAAGTTCAGCGACTCTGCGCTCAAGAAAGGAATATTGAGCTTTTCTGCGGTCACGAGAATTTTGTGCCGCTATGCGATTGCGATGTGCACGGGCCTCTTTGCGCTCTTCAGGTGTTATGGCTGAGCGAGGGCGCTTGCGTGGAGGTCCCTGTATGGATACATCTGGAGAGTCTGCACGAGATGATGAGGGAGATGCAGGATGCTTAAAGGAGGAAGAGGACGGGAGAGAAAGATTGGATGGGTTAACGAAATTTGGTGAAGGTGATGGCGACATGGTTACACGTATGCTGTCAACGTATTGGACTTGGCGAGAATGCTTAACAGGGCTAGTCTTGGTCGTGTCTCGTTAAAAAGGACGCTAGCTAGTCAACTGAAAGCGCTAGGAAATTCGAATGCAAGACGGGGTGGCCATGAAGAAAAAGAACACGTACACAGGACACGTATACAAAACCACAACACAGCCACAATAAACACAAATAAACTGCGCAGTTAATATTTGGTAACCGCGCAGCTTGTGCACAGTTGGTCACTTGAGCATAACGCGTGAATTTAACTAGCGAAATAGGCCGCAACAACTTGAATTCACTCAGGCTCTAGGCTAAGATAGACCTACATGTGAACACAAATTACACTACACACAGCCCTCGGAAACTCCTTATCATGTAATTCCCACAGTGTGGACCCAGGCAATATGAACAGTCTCAGGCTCCACCAGCAGAGGGTCAGATACAACTCGCTCGACATTCTATTCCTCGAACACTCAATTCAGTTCAAAACCCGACAAAGCAAAGTCTCTGGGACTCACCAGATCCATTCAACAATTGGTTCAGTATGTACGTTTGAATGGTGGGATCGCTTCGCATTCACTTTCATCCAGAGTCTTGTCAATTACACCGCGGTACTTCACAGTGACGTCGGGCGAGTCGATATTATCCTGCCACGTGAGACTGTGCTTCATCCAGTTGTTGTCATCACGCTACAATACAAGTTAAACAGATTTACCGAAATGATATGAACACAAACCTCAGGGTAGTCTTCACGAGCGTGAGCACCTCGAGACTCCTTACGAGCTGCAGCAGCCGTCATAGTTTGAATTGCACACTGTAAAAGGTTGCGCAGCTCAAGAGTCTCGACGAGATCACTAAGATAATGACGTCAGCGAGGATTCGGCATGTATAAACACAGACTGTACGAGTTCCAAATCATGCTTCTATCCTTGATACCGACACTGTCAAATGATTTGTATATTTGGTGGATTTTCTGAACACCTTCGTCGAGACTCTGCTGTGTACTGTGTAGATCGTCAGTGTCGTTTTTGGTTACACGAAGATGGTCGAACAAACCGGAAGAGAGCGGCATTAGATTGCATGGCTTTTTGCATCTCCAGCCTTATGTCGGCAGTGGCCTTTGGGCCATCTGCATTTCTCATTTGATCCAAGAACTCTACGGACTGGAGGCCAGCTTCCTCTGGGATAGCCTTATGAGGCTTTCCGGGAGTCAAGTTTTCCATGATATGATAAGCACACGCGCGACCGAAGACGACAAGATCCAACAGAGAGTTTGCGCCAAGGCGGTTCGCGCCGTGAACCGACACACACGCAGCCTCACCAGCCGCATACAGACCAGGGACAATTTTGTCTTTTCCATGCTGAGCATGGTTTATGAGCAGATGCGATGAGAACAACTAGTGCAAGCTCACCTCATCAACAGTCAGCACCTCGCCAGTATATCGCGTGGGAATACCACCCACTATCAAGAAGTCAGCCAGATTCCAGACAGCGTAGTAGAGACGCTAACTGTTGTAATGGACAGTAGGTAGCACAGGGATAGGTTCCTTTAAGACATCCACTCCAGAGAAAATGGCAGCAGTTTCGGATATACCGGGTAACCTCTCATGGATAATTTCAGGGGGCAAATGGCTAAGCTGAAGATGTATGTGGTCCTTCTGAGATCCAGCACCACGTCCTTCACGAATCTCGATCGTCATCGAACGAGCTACAACATCACGAGACGCAAGATCCTTGGCGGTGGGTGCATAACGCTCCATGAAACGCTCACCCTCAGAATTTAAGAGGTAGCCTCCCTCGCCACGACAACCTAATACGCGTTCAGCCACGAGGCGGATACCTCATAGAAAAGCAAATGACCCTCAGAAATAAGGCAGCCAGCGCCATAGATACCAGTTGGGTGGAACTGAACAAATTCCAGATCCTGCAGAGGAAGGCCAGCACGAGTGACCATTGCATTACCATCACCCGAACAAGTGTGTGCACTCGTGCAGCTGAAGTACACACGACCGTAACCCCCTGTTGCAAGGACTGTTTTGTGAGCCCTGAAGCGGTGGAGCGTACCGTCCTCCATGTTGAGCGCGATGACTCCAACACACTCGCCATCCTGCATAATCAAATCCAGCACAAAATATTCAATGAAGAATTTTGTGTTGTGTCGGAGCGACTGGCCGTAAAGGGCGTGAAGGAGGGCGTGGCCGGTACGATCCGCAGCAGCAGCACAGCGGTATGCTTGTCCCCCTTTGCCATAATCCAGAGAGTGACCACCAATAGCACGTTGGTATATCTTACCATCCTTGTTACGGGAGAATGGCACACCATACCGTTCAAGCTAGAGACGGATATAGGCCGAACAAGCAGGTATGCAAGATCTAGCCCTACCTCGATGACTGATCCGGGAGCTTCGCGGCACATATAATGAATAGCATCTTGGTCACCAAGCCAGTCAGAGCCCTTAACCTGTGGAAAATCAGATCAACTGAACAATTCGGGAGCGAACACATCAAAGGACACGAACCGTATCGTACATGTGCCATCGCCAGTCGTCTTCCGTCATGTTCTACAGGAAACTCATCAGTGAAAAGAGCATAAAGACCTCAAAGTATACTTACACCAAGAGCAGCATTGATACCACCCTTGAAATCGTGATATGAACTTGAACGTATCAGATACTGCAGAACATTGCTGTGACATACCTGTGCTGCGACAGTGTGACTCCGGGTCGGAAACAGCTTGGTGATGCAAGCCGTGTTGAAGCCAGCTTCCGCAAGTCCGAAGGCAGCGCGAAGGCCCGCCCCACCAGCACCACTAAAGTAACACGTTGTCAAATCTGTCGATGACTCTCAGTAGTTTGGAACGCTACTCACACGACGATGGCATCGTACTCATGATCGATAAGAGGATATTTGCCTGATGACCAGGACTAGAAAGCCATTAAAATACTGGAAAAGACATGAGAACTAAGAGATATATAGTCACACCTTGACATGCTCTGTCTTGATCGGATTGGTCGCAACGATTCTCTTGACGGAGAGTGAAGTTGAAAAACCGCGCTGGGAATGGACTAGAGCCCTAGAGGGTACCACCTTGGATACTGACTTCCTAAACATCGATGGTATTGTCGTCGACAACGACAACTGCCACGGAAAGGTTGAGGCCTCAATTGAACTAGGTAATTCCGTCAGCCGAGCATGTTCACGGCATACCACTGAATAAGCCCCGTAATAACTGGCCTACTAGTAGGCCCTATACATGTCACAATCAAGTCCAACCAATCACAATGGGAGTGTATGTAACGAGAGAAGTCACCAACTTCCCAACTAGTTCAGACTGCGCATGTTTCTCAAAGCCCCTCATCTTGACCTCGCGAACAGGCATCCCCGCCGCTTCCCTGATCTGCAATAGTTGAAGTAGTAACGACCACTCGAACTGCACATCATCAAACAATAGTGTCCGCAAATTCGGGAATGCATTTCGTCTCCCCGCACATGAGAGGAAGCCCATCAACTGGTTCATGATACATTTGGAGACCGAGAGTGCTGTTATGCCCGGAAATGCGTGGGCAAGGGCATGCCACCCGTCATATGCCATGGACCTGCTGCACAACGTGAGAAGGCGTACAGAGGGGAAGGGCGGTGCTCCACGCTTCAGCTTGTCCACAAGCGACTGAATATCACGTGACGAGGTCGCAGTGTGAAAATCTAATACCAGCTCACGTAGCGCGGGGGCATGTATTGTTCGAAAGACGGTAGGGAGATACGTCCTCGAAATGTTTGGTCCGGGCTTTAGGACCATCTTCTGGAGCAAAGGTATATCGACGACTGGGATATCCAAGCTACGAACATAATCCACAGGTTCACCGATCAACGTGAGGTGGGTCAGTGACTTGAGATGGGAGAGTAGGTTGCTGAAATTCTCGGGGGAAAGACCAGAAACCCACAAGCCGTTTAAGGTGAGCACCGTGAGGCGATCTGCAGATAAAAACAAGTCTGATAGATGAATGAGAAAATCCCTGGTTCGACAGAGGTGAGTGAAGGCAGACCTTCAGTGAACAAGAGATAGCTGCTATTCGGAATGTTAAGCGGATAGTTCACCATGAGTTCTTCAAGCATTGGTGCGCTTATGCGCTTGAACCCATCTATAAGTTTGGGGAATGGGAAAGCCCCGTGAACTTCCAAGCGACGACAGACATGAATGTGCGAGAGAATAATGCGGGATATGCGCAAGTAATCGGGGTCAAATTCAGGTGAGTCCTGACTATGAAAATCGCAATGAGTGCCAATGAATCGTATGTCAAGCAGCTGTCCTCGTGAGCGGGTCAAGTAATGATTGACAAGATCTACATTCTGCCGGAGGAAAAGTCGGATCTCTGTCCAAAGCAACGGCATCCCGAGCGCCACAGCTCTCCAATGCTGAGAAATACTCGCAAGCAGAAGCTCAGGCCTGGGGCGAAGGCGTAGACTGGTGAGGGGGCAAGAAGAGTAGTTTTCATCTGCTCTAGTGGTTGCTTTGACTGTTTCTACAAATATCATCTCAAGCAACTCGTTCGGGATAAATGAGATGTACGACACGCCATATGTCACTACTTCCTGCTTGAGGCGCAGGGCCTGTGCGTTCACGATGTTGTACAACTGTCGCTCTGTCTTCCTCAGCCTTGCAAGCTCTTGTGTCATAGTGACGCATTCTGGTGGTGTAATCCTATTCCACCTATTTGATTCATCAGACATGGACATACACAACGCAAGTCACTCACATTGTCTGCTTCTTGGTAGTCTTGGTAGAGTTCACACGAATGATGGGTCAGTGGTTCTCAGCATCGAGAAACTAGGCGTTTTATAGTCGATGACATCAAGCCGCAGGCAGGAACCGGGTAGCTATTTCACTCAATCACACCGGACTTGATGAGGCATATCTCCAGGGCTTGATTACGAGGGACGGAAACGAAGAAGCGGCAAAACGAGCTCAGTGGAACTTGTTATCTGCAACATGAGGGCGTGAACTTTCCCCGGCACATGAACGAGTGCTCTCATTGGTGGAACTGAGACTCCGCGGTGACAGCAAACGGTATCTTCCGTGGACTACGACTAACCCGGACGGGGTGTTTCAGTGACCCTGCTTCACCGCCCTTTATTCCTACGGCATCATAATCTCACACGGTCACCGCCATCTGATATGATCAGTCCCCTGATCCAATACAGCTGCAGGTGTTCAGTTATTGAATATCGCCATTACACACGCAGGTGAATTCTCCGAAGTTCGCATTGTACTGTTCTTTGACTTCTTCGCCATACTTTTCATAGTCTTATACTGGCAGTGGGAGCATGATGTTGATTCTTCACCAAGCTGGCAACCACACCGCCATTCTTCAATATATAGGAATTAGTCGGTTTCGACAAGCCTCTGATCATATCCTTCAAGTTCAAGGTTGTTAATAATTCGCATCTAACTTCTCGTCCGTAGGTCCATGATCAGACTTGACGTTCTTCGAACACATTCGAGGGCGCTGCTTGTTGTCTAAATCGAGTGCGCACACATGGCAGCGGGGCGTGGACCGGTTTCCCAAACTCAGTCAGAATAGGTATTTGGGGCGCGCCGCCATATCAGCGAGCCACTGCGGCATCGAGAGCGCCATGTTGGCAGGCTTGCCGAACGGTTGACCTTCCGATTCCACTATCGAAGTGCCACGCAAACAGTGATCCACACGACATCTTTTGACATCGATAATTCAACTTGAAGCTGGAGAGAACGACCAGCTTACTTTATCAATGACGTATTTGAGGCAGTTTATTGAGCAGCTGTGACAGTATTCGGATCAACATCCTTACATTAACAGCTGTTGCCAACCTATATGTTATGCGCAGGCGCCCTACATTATGTAGGTTATCACTGGTATATCCTCATATTAGATCTTGAGCCTGGACATGGTTTACAGTTCTACAAGGATCACGCCCTACGGGAGTAAGACAAATTCACTTGTTCATGGGAAAGGAAGCAATACGCTGATATTGTGAGATCCAGGATGATCCACTTATTGCAAAAATGCACGTTCACTTTACAAGTTCTCCACAACTGTTTATCCGTCGACTTCTGGCGGCGTCACTACAATCATACTTTTGCCACTGGTCGTTACGCAATGATACTATTACCTCGTCAGTTGCTCATACTTCAAAATGTTCCCAGTGTTTATCTTCCTGAGGAGTTCTGGGGAGGCATCAATAAAAAAAGAAGACAAAACTTGCGTGAGTTTCAAGTTCTCCCGGCCTAAATTTCTGTTATGATATCACAATTGTTCACTTTCCAAGAAATGAAAGTGGATGGTATATTTCGGTACTGCGCATTGCGGCAATGACACCCTCTGAAAAGTCGGCACTTAACCTGCCCTATCCAACTACATGGGTCCCTCATGTCACGGGGCATTCAAATGACTTTGGTGCTCACTGTCATTTCCTGCAACAAACGTCAAGACATCTCCGAGCTGCACGTTTGGATCGCGATCCATGTCATGACCTCCGAGTCATCGCTCAGGTTTAATGTTTGCAGTCAGGAACTGTGAACGCCTCTAGTAGCTTCCGCGGGAAGGTGCCTATGAAATACCACCAACTTGAACGTTCCTGCAACAAGTACCTGACTGGAGCGTCGCAAATACCTTTCAAATAGCTTCTAGTAGACCCATTTACTGAATGAGGTTACCAAGTGAGGTGTTTTTGAAGCTCACAAGTGCGTTGGCGGGAAACCGAGGCCGTTGTTGGCACCTGTAAGGGGGAATTCAATACATCAACAGATGCGTGGCATCGATGGACTTGTATTGTAGAGTATCAGGTATGTGCGATTAACATAGTTCTAGTGAGCAACATGTCACAATGTCTGACTTCGGGCCAAGTTCACACTACGATCATCACTGTCGATGAACGAAAACTTTGTGGGCTGAAGATGTTCGACTGACATACATCTGATTGAGTCAGCACTGTTCCCGTAAAAATCCTCCGAGGATACCTCTTCCAATATGGAGTGTGTTGGTGACCTGATGCCGACATCACGATGTAGGCGATTGTACCTGTAGTCGATTTGGTTATCAAAATGCAAGGTTGGAGGCTGTATTTTTTTTGTCAAAACTAGGTCATACTCGAAAGAAGTCGCTGGAATAGTCGCAGAGCACCAGTGGAAGCGTAGTTTGAAGAGCCTCGCATTATCGATGAGTTAATGACAAGAGAGTAAAAATAGCTGGCTAGCCCTGTGTAGTGCGCACGACACAACGTGAATGAGCACCAATCTGTTGAACGTTCAAGTTGGCGACTGCACCTAGTTAGCTGAGTGTGAGATAGGCGAGGCATGGAGTGAGAAGAGGTCAACTGATCGGGCCAAAGTCGCGTAAGAAGACATTAGCGGAGACTAGCGGAGACTATAGCTGTACACTTCCTTTGGCAGTGACGAAATATTGTGTGCGCTTTACGGCCACCCATCATGTCTTTGTCTCCATCTACGGCAACATCAAACGTCCCAGATATCCCATCTAAACGGCGTAGAACACACAGTCTTATCGCGCAAAGCAGTAACAACGATCATCAAGACATGAGCCAATCTCCTGCGGACACAGCCCACTCGTCACAACAGCCCCAAGCTGCCACACACATACCCAAGAGAGGCGCAAGAGCTTGTACCGCTTGCAGAAAAGGTAAAAACAGATGTGAAGGAGAGGTACGTCTATTCAAGACCCGCTTGCAATCATCGCCCTCTCTGCTCACTGGCCCGACTCTCCCGCCCCGGCCCGGCGTCACATTCTTCAGGCTCCTTGTCGTCGATGTCATCTGAGTGGAACTGCTTGTGTTTTCGAAAAACCAGAAAAGAAAAATACAAATGCAATGCCTGGCGCAAGTGTCGAGTAAGTTTCAGATGGTATCGAGCAGATTTTCGCCATCATTACTTACACCACTCAATAGGCGCTTGTCTCGCCTCGAAGGTCAATATCTGGTAAATATTCACGCTTATACTTTGAGGTTACCTGCCAACATCGCATTCTAGGTTATGCAGAGTCAGATGATTGGCATGCAATCTTCTTTGGACCGCATCTTGTCCACTGTTCAGAGCCAGGCCTACGGAACTCAGCACCAAGGGTACTCTGGGGGCATGACTTCCGGTCCCAGTCGCGACAGCACTGGGTTTACGTCACGAAACGGGTACGATGCACACGGACATGTGGGAGGGCAAAGCTCTCAGCCACGCTCCCAAACGAGATCATTTCCGCCGCTTCCGGGATTCGCTCCACCGGTGGGTCCGCTTGCCAGATCAATCTATTAACATCTCTGATAAACTTTTAGCCTCACAAATACGCAACTTATGGCATTGTGCCCAGTACCACACCATCGTCAGATGATGAGTCTGAGGAAACGCTGCCTCGTGCCTCGCTCAATGCGCCTATTGAAGCTCTCCAAGGTTTGGCAAATGCTGCTGCAGAAGCAGCCGCTGCGCCGTCTGCATCTCCACCGAGGTAGTTATCTCATATTTGTGTGCTACACGATTATGCTGATCAGTTGGAGAACAGAGTCAAAAAGCGCCCGCGGGTGGAGCCCATTCCCCGGAATGCATTCCCGCACGTCATTGAAAAGGTGAGCTGACGAAATACTGAACTACTTGACAAGTCATAATCATAATACTATGGTCTAGGGCCTTGTCTCAGAAACTGAGGCGCGAGAACTTTATCATATGTATGTGTTTCGTGTATGATCTTTTGTTCCACTCTGATTCTTGTCGAAGTTTCTTCGCTGGTTGTCATGTCTTTATACCTTTGTTCGATCCGAATTATGACACATTCGAGAGCCTGATGGAACGCACTCCATGGACATTTGACGCGATACTTGCCATTGCAAGCAAAATCAGGAGTGGCAATGGACCGCTCAGTTCAACGTTCTACAAGTGTCTAGAAGAAGCGCAGGGCATTTCCCGTTCGTCGTTATTTGGCCCAGTAGTGAGGAAGGAAGCTGTTATGGGTGAGATTTTCGTCTTGTATGTTTTGTTGTATCGCACCTGATCAGTTTCATAGGGATGCTGCTGTTAGCTGCATGGAGTACAAACGGATGGCTCCCTAGTGGTCACGCAATGCGGATGGCATTAGATCTTGGTCTTCACCGAGCATTGGAGAAGCTCGCTGATGATTCAGGGAAAAAACGCAGTGAGGAAGAGGAACGTGACCTAGGTACGCATAAGAGTAATTGTCCACTTATCGTTCAGAACTAATTACCATCCCAGTTGTGTCGGCGCGTATCTGGCTATGCCTGTACTGGTTTGATCATCAGTACGTGAAGAATTTTGACATCCTCAATTGCGTCTCAATGATTTGTTTCAGGATGAGTCTTGGCACTGGCCGCCCTATCGTACTGAGAGATGAGAGCTCCATTCGGCACTGTCGTATTCTTTTGTCGCATCCAATGGCATCACCAACGGATGTAAGGTTAATCTCGCAAGTGGAACTCATCGCTCAAAAAAGTAAGGAAATATTCATGAAGAAACATTAATACCTTATTCGTCATTTGTAGCTCAGATCTACGAAACTCTCGCGCCTCTCAATGGGCAGGTTAATCATAATACGCTCGCCTTCATCCGGCGTGCAAATGTTGCACTCGACAAGTGGTGGCAGGACTGTGACAATCTTCATCGTTCGTAGTTGACTTTGTCCTCTCTACCTTCCTGATTACCTATGCAGGCCAGACAATGGACGAGAATTCTCTTCCGAGAAAAATACTTGTTGGAGAATTACATTACGCTAAATTGTGGCTCGTCTGCGTAGCTCTTCGAGGTGTATCGTGGGATAAGATGCCTTTTGAGCAACGTGAACTTGCGTTCCAGGCAAAGGATGCAGCCTTTAACTGCCTTTCTATTTTCCTCAACTCTGCCGAGTACCGGTGAGTTTCTGTTTCGATCATGTCCCGTCGCTTCGCTTAGATAACAATCACAGGGCAGCCTTGAGGTATGCAGTCCATGACAGTCTCGTAACAGCCGCATTTTCTGGTCTCTTCCTGCTCAAGATGGCAAACTTGTTTCCTGCAGAGCTTGACCTTACCGCGATTACAGCGCAAGTCGAGCAGCTCGCACAGCTTCTCTCTGATGTTGCAGCCGAACGGTGTGTTTCCCTGCTCTTTCTTATTTCTCCAACTGATCCCCGCTTTTAGCTATGCCCTAACGCTACGTATAATGCTTGCCAATCTCCGGCGCAAAGTTGGAATGATCGCAGGGCTGAACGCGCCTATGACCACCATGCCCCCACCGACCTTGAATGATGGGATTGTTGCACACGGCTCAGGGCCTTACAACGATTCATCTGCACCTATACCTTTCACAATGGAGGAACTGGGCTTTACATGGCCGAATGAGCGTGCCACCTTCAGCCCAAGCGCGATACCTATGTGGTTGCAGGAAAAGAATCTGACGGACCTGGGGCTACCTGTGAATGGGAGCGATGGAATATTCATGGATGTAAATGGCATGCATGGCTGGAGTGGAGACTTTGCGCCGATGCCAGGGGCATGGTGAGGGCGCGGCTGTACATATGGCAGCGACGATTCCGCGCGCTGAGGACTGGTAAAAATGCACTATTTTTGTCTGATATTCTATGTCCTTCACTGCTGCTCGCTTTGTTCGTTTGTGTCCAGCTCTTGCTTTTTCTTGCTTTTTCTTGCATCAGTATCGATAATGGAATGCTACGATTTAATTTGTACCATATACTGAACAAACATACATTGTAAATGCAAATTATCCTACGGCACACAGGGAGATATAATGAACAGCAACACGATAATACACATCTAATTGGCAAGCGTATCAGCCCATATATCACTCTTCGTCTTCGTCTTCTTCGCTTTCTTCCTGCTCCTGAAGGAACTGTCAAAGAACCAATTTAGTGCATGATAAGACGGAAGGGGAAATATATTGACAAACCTTGACCAGGCCTTCGGTGGCCTTCAAGAAGTGCTGTCTGCCTTGCGGCTTAGATCCCTTTTGGTACCAGTAGATGATCGCCTGGTCAGAGACGCAGTCTTTATTGTACAAAACCTGTGCGAATTGATAAGTTAAAAATGTATTACTGCATCACCATGTTCGTATCTAAACAAACTTGGAAAAGGGGGTGGGATACAAGCGATAGGATCTGGTGCCTGCCGCCGAATAATTCAAAATCGCAGCCGCAACGTCACATCCCAAAGGACCGGTGACACACGAACAAAAGCGGTAAGACTCGAAACGCACCTTCAAAATCTGTGGGAAGGCTTTCATGACACGTGTATCGTCATAACAGTAGACCTGTACGATATTGATCAAAGCGACCTGTGTTTTGGGGCCTTTACAAAAGGCCACAAGAACTGGGGCAAATTTCTACATATGGAAATGATATCAATGGAAGGTTCAACGATAGGAGAACCGGACGACTCACCCCGACCTCGCGCAGTGCGAGGCCTTCGATCTGGTCAGGGCGTGCACTCCAGTCTACGGAAGCCATGAGGCCCTGCCAGATGCTCTGTATAAGCTCCGTTTCAGGGAGCCGCTGCTCCTCTAGTTTACTTTGGATTGCAGATATGATCTGCACGAGTCAAGAGCTCCATGACTGAACACGGACGGTGCATATGTAAAGATGACGTACTGATTCACTATCATCGCTGCGTTCTACTACCTCTTTTAGCTCCTTCATGATTGCGTCCTTTGCAATCGCATATTGCTTCTTCGTGTACCAGTCGGCTACAGTAGGGAGGTTTTTCTCTCGGAAGAAAGCATCGAGAACCTTAGCATCTCTCTTGTTTGGTGGAAAGAAGAGGAGTAGATCTTTGATATTGCCGCGTTTGAGGGTCGCAGCAAGGTGATCGATCGACTGGTCGGTGAGGTATGCACTAAAGACCACCGCAAGGATGTTGATGGACTGGTCTACAGGCAGCCAATGAGGTTCTTGCAGTCCAGCAAAGTGTAGTGCACGAGCTTACCATTCTTGATGAGGTGATCCTTGGTTAGACTCTGCAGACAGGCTGCGGTCGCGAGGCCCTGCGAAAGGAGGAGACCAATTGTCATGGCGAGCTTGTCGCGCTGCTCGGATGACCAACGGCCGATGTACTGCAGGAGAGTCGGGAGACTTTGCTCCTCAAAGGGTTTCTGAAGATATTTGAACCTATATTCATGATCAACAAGATATTACGCGAGACCACAATCGCATGCACCTTCGATTCAATTTGTTAAACACATCGACATACTTCTTCAACTCTTCGATGTCGGGCGGGTTGCGTGCGTTGAAAATAGAGAATGGCGACATGGGGGCACCATCGTCAAGATATGACCCACCTGGCTGAATGAGCCCACCGACAAGGAGGATCTCAAACAAGGTGTCGGCATATTTGAGATATTCGAGTGTCCCACCAGCCTGTACAAGTTTAGCGCTGAATCCCTCGAAATCATTCTCTGGAACTGTTTCGAGATGTTTGTAGAGTTGGTCTCTAAAGACTAAAGGTCGATATAAGTGGCATTATAGATTGATCGGAGCTGGGTAGTCTCACCCGCTGGCTCGTGCTTTGCCTGTGCTTTGACTTGGCCTTTGCGTACTTTTGTGCGAACCCCCTGGAGTGAAGGCTTTGGAACTGCTGATTGCTGAGACATCCACAGTCTACGAGCGATGTCGAGAACGTGGATCAAATGATAAAATTGGGCTCAGCTTCAGTTCAACAGGATCCAACAACCCTGCTTGTTCGGAGATACCCGACTAATCAACATCGATGAGCATCATCATGGGTTCCGGTCAGGCTCGCTGACTGGGATATCATAATCGATTTCTCAAGCTACAATGACTCTTATAGTATGCAGTACGAGATTGATATCCACACAGCCTCCAAATAAAAAAAATTGATTGTGTCCTTCGAGTCGTCGTCGTCGCCGCCAGCCTACTCAATCATCGCTCATCTGGCTAGGCCTGAGGTGCAGTGTTACGCTTATCTTATTCCGATAGTCCTTGGGCTAGTCCAGCGGAGTGAGCACACCCCATCAGCTCGGTCGCCGATGACCGTGGTACTCAATTTTGATTGAATCTGAATCTCGTGGCTCCACGGGTTCCACACGATATTATATAGTCATGGCAATAATCTGGGGTACCTATCCGTGGTCAGTAATTATATGACCGTCTGAGCTACAGTGTTAGTGCTTGGAGTTGCGCCGCTGTGGGCTTGTGGCACGTGAGCTCGGAGGTGGATCATGGCTCAAGCGCTCATTGAGTCACATCATCAGAGCACTTTTCACTTATTATCATAAAAATTTTGACCGTCAGTGCATCCCGACGACGGTGAGCGACATTCGCTGTCATCGTTAACATTTAACATTTATGAACGTGTTTATGCCATAAAGGAGCTGTGACATCGCTTGCTGGTCGCCTTAACATATGTAATCATTCCAGCTTGACACTTTGTTGACCACTCACCTGTCCTCGATAAGATCTTTTAACTAACGTGCACCACGAATTCCATGAACCTCCGTTTCACAGACTCCCCGAACGCGCGCTCAAAAACAATCACGACCGCCGATGGCATCGACACCTTTGGTGTGCGTACTATCCATGCAATGAACCCATCGAAAAGTCTCATTGTACACCTAGATCTTGAATCAGCACTCCACAGGAAACGGTGCCTACCAGGTTGGCATCTCTGAGGACGTGGGCACACGTCGATATATGGAAGATGCCCACTCCTTCGTCGTCGACTATGCTGGTGTACGGGGGCAAGGATTCTTCGCTATTTTTGACGGTCACGCAGGAAAACACGCAGCTGAATGGTGCGGCGCGCATTTTCATGAGGTCCGTATGGTCACTATGTTTTTGTGCTAATTAAACACGTGATCAACCGCAGTACCTCCTCGACGCGCTCCGCACTTCCACCAGTGCTACGATTCCGGACGTTCTAAACGAGACATTCCACAACGTCGACAAACGCATATCTCGCCTCAGCGAAGAATCCGATGGCAAGATCCACTCAGGATGCACAGTCGTAACTGCCTTCCTTCGCATCGAGGACGCGGATGGTCAGCAATCTTTCCTCCCCGCGCCTTCACTTTCCTCGCCCTCCCCTACTGATAGCGGGAGCCGCAGTGGAAGCGAGTCTCCGACAGAACCCACGGATGAATCCAAAGAGACAGGCAAGAAGGCAAAGAGTAAATCCCCTCCTTCGGCTTCCCGTTTCGCAAGGGCGCTAAAATCACTGAGCGGCTCTTCGCCAACCTCACCCTCTCCTCCCTCCGTTCTCTCCGCTACTCGTAGCCAGACCTCTCCACCTTCAATGCAAACATACACGATTCCAATCGATCCGCCACTCAACTCGCGACACGTGCTTTATACTGCCAACGCTGGTGACGCTCGCGGAGTACTCTGCCGTGCAGGCCGAGCAGTGCGCCTCACCTACGATCATAAGGGAAGCGATAAGCAGGAGGCGAAACGTATCACTGATGCTGGTGGATTCGTTATGAGCGGACGCGTGAACGGTGTTTTGGCGGTAACTCGCAGTCTTGGGGACAGCAGTATGAAGGAGTATGTCGTTGGAAGCCCGTACACGACTGAAACTGAGCTAGGAAGCGATGACGAGTTCCTGATTCTCGCATGTGATGGGGTAAGTAACCTTGTTAGGTGCTTTGGTTCGAATTGTTTATTGTCGTGTGACCCTGCAGCTTTGGGATATTACGGGCGATCAGGGGGCGATCGACCTCGTGCGGCATATTGCAGATGCACAAGCAGCCGCAGAAACGCTCGTGAAGCATGCCCTTGAACGACAAACCAATGACAATGTTACTGTCCTTGTGGTGAGATTTAAAGCGCTTGGATCCACAGAGTCCATTGGACTCGCTTAGTTTGTGAATGTTGATTTGTAGTTCCGCTTGGGAGGGGTGTTACCTTTGCCGTGGCCGACGTCTTGCTGTTGTCTTAGTTGGTTCTTGTAATCATCGCTTCATTTTTCGCATACAATTCCGTTTACCTTGACTTCACTCGTACACTATTACAGTAATATCCGTTCAATGTAGATTTCATATTGTATCAGAGCTGATCGATATCTGTGAATTGCCGAGAACACAGATGAGATGTATTCCCATTGCCTGAGCATATGGGATCTGTGTGATATGCATGAAGCTTTAAAGTTCGTAGAAGGGAAAAAGAACATCATAAATTTCTCGACATCAGTGCGTATCTCTACGGTAATCTATTTCCACAATCTTCACATCAAAGTTAGCTGCATGAACCTTCGAGATGTCGTCAACCTGTGCTATGATGCGTTCTGTCGAGGCCACTTTCCGAAATATACCACTTCGCCGCTTGGAAGCGGGATATATTTTTCGGAAGGCAGCTGTTCATGCAGTCCGGTTGTCCAACCTAATTCAAAACAGAAACATCCCCTGTTCTGCAAACTATCTCCTGTATTAGGCGACCGAGCGCTTTCTCTTCTTGCTCTCCATACAATATAGGTAGCTGGATATCAAATATTCCAAACAGGGAATAGGCGGTATCTTCTACTTTGGTAGTAGAGCGACGAGCTGCCCATTGCAGCCTTAGGCGAGAACATGTGGTCCCTGGCTTGAAATTGCGGAGATTTACTACATTAACGCCTGTGGTCGCATCCAGTATACGACATATGCGATCTGAATTTTTATGATTGGGCCTGACTTGGTTATCACCCAATGATTCCTCCGGTGCAAATAAAGTCCAATCTCGTCTATAGAACAGGATTATACTTGGAGCAAGGAGCTCTTGCAGCGTCCATCCTCGTGCTAACCACAAGCTCCTCGTGAGCGCGTCGAGGGCAGATGTGGAAACGTCGGAAAGGTAGATGATAGTCAGAGCAGGACCTAGGTACCACCTAAACATGGAAGTGATGGCTTCCCGCAGCTCGACGCTGTTGGTCAAGTCAATACAGCATGTATCGCACCATGCCCAGCGGAGGTGATGGCTCTTTGTGATGCGGCAAAAGTTCTGCAACTTCGACAGACCTGCAAATCTAGAAGTCTGCGTATAAATGCTTTCCCCTTGTTTGATGTCCCGCAGTCGGATTTCTCCACTCTCCCATCGGTGAGAAAGCATCCCATATGCAAAGCAGTCCTGCACTTTGGACTCAGCCTCCTTCTCAAGCTTATTGCGAGTTATGATCATTGACACCATCTCCATGTAGTACATAGACTGCTCGAAGACCTCCAACCGCGCTGGTTGATCAGATATCACACCACTTCCGGTGTTGAAAAGGCGGGGTGGCGTATTTTTCATGAATTTCTTTGCTATTTCCCTGACCGTCATCTTTACTGTATCTGGCCTAACATACTGTGCTGCAGAAAGTTCAATACACACTTGGCTATTCCAACGATGCCCAACTTACAAGTTGTACTGGAACCGGCAGTCCCACTCAAGTCGAGAATTATTGAACGAGCAGATAGCCTCACAGTATTGACCAGCACCGTGCAGGGCATGATGCTTTCTATAGTACCCGAGAGGTATGAATGGTGCTAGTCTGATAGCCTGAACGTTTGATTCGCGTCAGTATACAATCGAGGGCCGACTCCAATATGCGTGCCTGCTCTGCATCATTAAGTGCTTCTTTCCACTGTTGCGTTGAAGCCAGAGCAAGACTCCTGTTCGAATACATTGAATAATTTGACCGGTCGAGCTTGATTGCTGCGGTGTAACGATTAATGACTGTATCGAAATCTTGCCATTTCAAGGCCATGTCACCTTGCGCATTCCTGACACGCCACTATGAGACCATAATTGATGACCGGTCAACAGAACACAATCTAAGACCGCCTGCATGTTACTGACCTCGGCCTCAGACGTGAGTGATGTGTTTGTTTTACGTTGGAGAGCCATGCTCGACAAGATAGAGGTTAAGAAACTATCCACAGTGGGTGAGTTTCTGAGCCCTTGGATCTGTTTCAAGAGTGCGCGAAGTTCTTCCTCGTTTTTCTTCAATCTTGGCTGTAGTTCGTTATCTCTGACCTTTCCCTTCAATTATTGATGGCCCTTTTATGTGATTCTACCAGATTGATAAATTCCGCCGGCAACGTGTTCTCAACGTCGAAAATTCTTCCTAGGACAACCGATTGCTCTTGAATAATACGACCACCGACAACCGCCTGATTCGCAAGAATAGGCGCCATGGCATCCCAAGCAGACATATGAGACCCGCGAAACCGAGGAATTTCTGATCCATGATGTGTGACCACTTCTTGCCTAAAGAGGCTCTTCAATAGTTGCTCGCGTCTTTCTTCCATCTCCGTAGCGACCTCGCTCCATTTCGTGGTCGCCAGAATAGTGTAATTCTCCGCATGGAGGGATCACCGGGGTACGTGCAGAAGGCGTGTTGAATTCGGGATGTACAGGACTCTAAGCCATGGCCGATAATAATACAACTACAACCTTCCCGATTGCAGTGTTAATGAACTATCATCGAAGTGTGAAGTGAAGCGGTCAAAAATACGAATGAAATCTGGTCTTACAGGGCTTTTTCTGACACCGGTCACACCAATTACGCTGGATCATGATAATCCCATGAATTATGCATCATCGTATACATCTCGCAGGATGAAAAAACCCACAGTATACCGATATCATCCGGCCTCCCGTCGTCTATTATGATATCACTAACTCTCACCATCTTTTGCTTTCCTTCCCATAGCTTCCTTGGCGGCATTGTAGTTTGGGGATACAGTTAGGGACAAAAAAAGTCATCAAGTCTGGAAAACTTAACTTTTCCTGTTGCCATACATAACCGGAAACCCATTTTGCAAGAATCCACTCATAGGGGACCAAATCAACGATTATAACGCGAAGCTACGTCCGTTCACCTTACATAATGGTGTCCGGTCTAGATTCCTATTTCGTCCGGACATCACGTAATTCGGACCTTATGAGATTGCCGCATTTAGGGGTAATGGCCACTGGACCTCACGTCATATCATAATTGGACAGCACTAAGTATGAGACACTTCAGTACACCCATGGTCAGATACCCGGAGAGATTAAGCTATGTAATTAAATAATACGCAGTGTGGATAATTCAAGCGTCACAGTAAGTTAGAGACCCCTTGTTGAACATGAATCTCCAGACTTTCGCAACCGTCGAGCGTGTTGCAGAGAAATGTATCCCAGAAAACCCTGTTTTATTCTGTATTAGCAGAGGTTCCTTCAAGGGCTGCTGGGCGATGGATTCAATGATCTTCCAGGCAGAGGCTTGCGTGCCCGAAAAATGAGCAACCCTAGCTCCACGAGAAATTAGATTTCCCCACTCGGTGTTCGCTAGCCGCTTTTCACGCTCCCCTACCACTGGCACAACAGACTCGATTTTACTCCAGTTCACCGTGGCAAGGATAACGTTCCTCAGCGAGTGAGAGCCTGACAGCCTCTGAACACTCAGAATGGCATTGTTCAACGATGAGTAATCCGGCTGAGTTATATCGTGCAGAAATATGATGCCAGCAATTTTCAGATGTCTGAAAACAATCTCAGATCAGTATATACCTCTTGTGTGACCTAACAACACTCGACGCCGCGTACTCACATGTTTTTCAGCCAGTTAGCAATTTGGCGAGATACCTCTGATTCTTCCATGTACGTATGGTTAAAACCAGGAGTATCGACCAAGAATATGCGGTGCGGGCCTGGAAAGGAGGCTACTTCAAACTTGTCGATTTTGTATGTGCATGATACCAAGCTATCGCTCGTGCGTGTCTTGGGCTCCCCGATAGCAGTGTTAATGAACTATTCGTAAGGTCGAGTGAGTAACTAGTGTTGTCAAAAATGATCATCCTACCATGCTTTTGCCTGCTCCAGTTAGTCCCAGTACACTAAAACACCATTTAGCATCAAGACAACCCTGTGAATCAATTATACTAACGGAATAATGATATCCCCTTCTCGGAGTACGCTATTCTTAATCAGCATGGCTTCAAATAGCACAAGCAGGTGTCAACGAGAACGTTATAGTAATGCTGAGAAACAAGGCGCTTGAGAACAGAGTTACAATAAGGCTGCGCTGAGAGGTAATGAGGTATTGGGTACTCTAACGCGAGGCTCTATGTAAATGAATTCGAACCATTACTACTAGGACCCCGGCCTTCCTTCTTGTGAAGTAAACCTCTACGTAGAACTTCTTGACATCTAATACTATCAGGAAATGCACAGTGTTCACTTACAGCTACCTTCATATCGATAGTCTGGCTTTGTTCCCTTCACCATTTTTGTTTGCTTGTGGGGCTCGACAAACAAAAGGGCCCTGGGCGCGTGAAGTACCCTAGAATGGCAAGCTTGGATTCGTCCACTCGTTTGGCGCTTATCGGTCACCACACTGCAACGACGAGCGTCTGTCACCTCTCGAGCAGCTGTATTGCTGAATAACATCACAGCAACAACACATGGTTGTATCGGATTCACTTGAGGGTGTACCTTAGGTCTCTGCGCATTGGGCCAGACAATAATTTTGCGAGCTCGTTGCAGCGGCGGCAAAGTGCTTGGAAGTTGAGGCCGAGGTGTCGATACAATTTCGTCACACTGTGTCACGCGCGGCAACTCGACTGAGATCTGCTATTGGTCATCAAATGAGATTTAGTGAGTTTATTCATGCTGCAAGACGTCATGCAACTTATTGATTGCGGTATCATCCAGCGCGATAGGGCCAACTGAGGTCGGTAAAAGCACCGTAAGATCACAACCCAACCATATTTCATATGGCTGACGTCGACGGTTAGTTCATCAATAATGCATTCGGGGGGCCAGTGACCACTGTTGACCATGACTTGAAGTCATGTACCACTCATATTCAACACGTAATCTGTGCATGTCCTGGGGACCCCTCCCCCCGTGTAGTTCTTGTCGACACACCCGGTTTTGATGATACATTCGTAGATGACTCGGAGATCTTGAGGCGCATCGCCGTTTGGCTGGCAATTTCGTATGTACAATGGCGTCTAAATACCATTGATGAAGTCTGTAAGCTCATAATGTCCATCATAGGTGTAGCGACAATATGAAATTGGCCGGTATCCTCTACCTTCATGATATCACCCAAACTCGCATGTTTGGGACATCCCGCAAAAATCTTGCTATGTTTCGAAGACTGTGCGGTGCAGATGCAGAGAAGAATGTTGTTCTTGTGACCACAAAATGGGGTGATGTCAGTCCGGAGATGGGAGAAAGCCGTGAGCGACAATTAAAGAGCAGCTTCTGGTAAGAAATGGTTGTACATGGATCACAAGTCGCTCGGTTCCATGGGTCAGATCTATCTAGATCTGCTTGGGATGTCATGGAGCCCATTCTTGCGAATACACTTGAAGCTGTTGCCGTCCGCATTCAACAGGAACTTGTTGACTTGGGGAAAATGATCCCGGAAACCGATGCTGGAAACACCTTACGTGTCGCATTGCAGGAGGTGGCAGCCAAGCATAGAAGGGAGATCGAGGGACTGAAGGAAAAGGTCGGAGATGGTGAGCAAGGAGAAAGATTGAAGAGGACTGAGAAAGAACTTCGCGAGCTCTTGAAACAGGTTCAACAGCTTAAGGTGCCACTCGGGATGCGGATCAAGAATTGGTTTGTCAATGGTCTTCGTTAGCTCGAATCCCACGGGTTCGACAACGGGTCTAGACCGTCTAGTGTGTTTTTCGTGATCTCGTTTTATAGTACTCCATTATCTATAAGCAGTACTATCCTCTACTATATAGTGACTGTCTACTAGTTCGTGGTTCAGCTCCATCATGGATACTGTTCAGGCAATAGTGAACCATAATAGTTCACTTGTTACACTATTACAATAATATCCGTTCAATGTAGATTTCATGTTGTATCAGAGCTGATCGAGATCTACTATGAATTGCCAAGAACGCAGATGCAGAAGTATGCCCATCGCCTGGGCATAATGCCCCATAAAGCCTTTCAAGAAAACAAGTGAAAGAGACCATGATGTGAACTGGTTAGCCCCTTATACCGGCGAACAATAGCTTAAGTGTATTATAGCGCTAGTGCACATACGTACTGAGTATTTTCGATGGCCAAACAAAGCCTACAAACAGTCAGACCATGTTTCGATGTTCCGCTCCCTTGCAACGTTAAAGCCACTAAGCATCATATTGACTATCGCCCATTGCTCCATGTCTACCTTTCTCCGGGCCATTGTATTCATCGGGGGTATTTCCCAACAAGCAAGATCGACCCGCTTCAAGTAGGGGAAGAGGCCGCTGATGATGAGAGCCACGTTCACCGGTACTTTGATGGGTGAATTTCCCAGAGCGAGAAATTCAAGACGTTTATTGCAGCGTCCGCTGCCGGGGCACTTGAGATCTATGCCGTCCGACTTGGTGGCATCTATGACAAGAGCGAGCGAAGTCAAAGCGGGACAGCACCAAAGCAAACTAATTAGCCCATGGAATGTTGGTACTTTGGTGGTACCATCGAAGGTGACGCAGCGATTCATTTTGAGAGTTTGGAGTTTAGGCCAGGCTCTCGCTAGCTGGCACAGTGCCTTATCAGACACTGAAGTGTTGCCGGCCACGTCTATGAGTAGGTGAGTTAGATTGGAAAATGAGCGCAATGGCGCAAAGTCGACCGATTCTGTGTGACCCTTCGAATATCCTATACTGAGAGACAAGAGTTCAAGTCTGTCGTGATCGCATCTCTCCTGGAGGATGGTGAGGAATTTGGATATCGTCTTGGATTCAGTTCCGAGGAAGAGGGACAGAGAAGAATTTGAAATATGGGACATGACGTCAACCTTGATTTGTTTACTTTTGATGATTTGAAGGGAACTGAAGATATTCCAGACGGGGCCAATTTTTTTGGTGGCAAGGCTGAACAATTTCAAATCATCGAAGCCAGGGAACTGAAAACGCGGTTTGTCGTCCCAAGCTGATGATGCCCTCAAATCCAAGCTTAGTGACTGCATGGCTCGTAGCTTCATAGCGTGCTCGGTGACTTCGCTTCCTGCATCCCATACTGACAACGTGTGAAGATGATGGAGCTGAGAAATAGGCTGTGCAATGAAGGGAGAAATATGCTGCAACGACGTGAAGTCATTGTTTAGACGTCGGATGCGCATAGTCACGTTTTGTAGATGAGGACACAAAGTCCCGAGAGATGAAAGGACAGAGAGAAAGGTGGTGTTGGACTCGGAGGCTGAGGAAATCTCCACGTGTAAGACCAACATAGACGGTACTAGAGCCATGCGCAAAAACGGCGCAAAGGTGTTTGTTCCATCGGCATCCCATGTCAATTTTTGAAGGTTTGGGAACCAAGACGCAGACGGCGAAGGACTAGACAGTAATAGCATACTGAGGGGCTCGATAACCGCCGAGGGGATGCTTTTTTGTGATACAGTGATTGAGTGCACGCGGGACGAGTATTCGAAAAGAGTGCTCCACAACCTGCTGTCAATAGGCTTCTGTAACACCTACGTGAACGAACTCAGTCTGCCTCCTGATCATATGTTGGAACTGGAGACTCGCCATACGACCCTGATCATTAATGCTAAACAAGTCACTTGGCAAACATTTGACAAGTGGCTCCACAGACTGCAAATCTCTCCACAGGGCATTAAGTGCTGGGTGCTTAAATGCGCGACATGTGGATGCAAGTGCGGGAAGTGATCTGCGTTGAGTGTACGAGCTAATGGTGCATATTACTTCGAGATTTATCAACGCCGGGTGCATGACCAACGGAGGTGATGAATTCAAGTTGGATTGTCCCGTCAAATCCAATAGACGATCAGATTGAATGTCTGACACAGATTTGGTGCAAGTAATCATGGCTGTCGAAAGAAGGAAGCAATTGCAATTGCTCACAGGCACCTGATCCTAAGTAAGGGGCTCACATCATCGGAACTTTTCTTAAAGTTCATACAGATATTGAAAACAAGAGAAAGAGAACTCAAAATTAGCATGCGAGCAGTATATAACAAAACATATAATGGACCATGTTGCACATACTATAAGTCCGCGAGTATTGTAAGTTTTACTCGGAAGCGCAGTTAAACGGTTATGCTTCAATGCCCCGCTCCCTCACAACATTGAAACCATGAAGAAAGCTATTTACCAACACCCATTGCTCCATCGCTGGCTCCTTCTGATATGATGGAGACATCAATCGCATCATATGCCACCAACCAAGATTGACCTGGTCAAGGAGGGGGAAGAGGCCGCTGAGGATGAGAGCTACATTTAGCGGGGAGTTGATGGGTGAGTCTCCGAGGGAAAGCAATTTGAGGTTTTTGTTGCAAAGACCACCACCGGGGCATTTGGGGTCTATACCGTCCACCTTGGTGGTATCGATGACAAGAGAGAGTGAAGCCAGAGCAGGACAGAGCCGAAGCAGCCTTATAAGCCCGTGGAAGGTGGGTACTGTGGTGCCATTGAATGTAATGTATCTGTTGAATTTGAGGGCTTGAAGTTTAGGCCAGGCTCCCATCAGCTGGCACAAATCCTCGTCCGACATGGAAATATTGCAAACATCGTCAATGAGCAGGTGAGTTAAATTTGGAAATGCATGCAAAGGCGCAAAGACGTCCGGTTTCATGCAGGTGCTCCCCGAATGTCCAATGAGAGACAAGTATTGAAGTTCGATGGTGTCGCATCTTCTCTGGAGGATGGTGAAGAACTGAAATAGCGTCGTGGATGCATTTGCGACGAAATGTGCAACCTGGGACATAAAGCAGACCCTGACTTGGCTACTTCTGACAACTTGAAGGGAACTAAAAAAGTTCGAGGCTTGCTCAATTGTACGTGTATCAAGGCCCAGCCATTTCAAACTGTGGAAACCAGGCAATTGCAAACACAGGTTTTTGTCCCAAGCCGACGATTCCCTCAAGTTCAAGTCCAGTGACTGTAGAACTCGTAGCTTCATAAGGTGCTCGATGCCTTGACTTCCTAGATCCCATACGGACAACGTGTGAAGATGCTGGAGCTGAGCAATAGGTTGTGTGATAAAGGGTGAAACTTTATGGGACACGTTGGTTTCAGATCGAATACGCATAGTCATGTTCTGGAGACGAGGACACAAGGCCCCGAGAGACGAAAGGACCGAGAGAAAGGCGGAGGAAGCTGAAACAATCTCCACATGTAAGACCACTATGGACGGTACGAGAGCCATGCGCAAAAACTGCGCAAAAATTTGTGTCCCTTCTGCATGCCATATTAATTTGGACAGTTTTGGAAATAAATATGCAGATGTCGAAGGACAAGACAGCATTAACACACTGAGGGGCTCGACAACTGTCGAGCAACGTTTTTGTGTTACAGTGATCGAGTGCACGCGGGACGTGTATTTGAAAAGGGTATCCCACGTTTTACTATCAACAGGTTTCTGTAATACCTGTGCAAGGAAATTCAGTCTGACATCGCACTATTAGAATCACGGTACTCACACATCCCTGATCAGTGCTAAACAAGTCTCCTGGTAAACATTTGACAAGCGGCTCCACGGACTGCAGATCCCTCCACAGTGCATTCAGTGCTGGGTACTCAAACTCGCGACATGTGGACGCAAGTGCAGGAAGCGATCTGAGTTGAGTGAATGAGCAAATGGTGTATATTACTTCGAGGTTTGTCAACGCCGAGTGCATGACCAACGGAGGTGATGATGGGTTCAAGTTGGATCCCGTTTAGTATTCAAGAACTGACACGAATAGTTGAAAAAGGTTTTCGGGATGACTGCGAAGCGATTTGGTGAACGTAAAGCGCTCCGGGTCACACAAGCGCTCACCGGGGACCGTTTCCAGACCAGTACTTGTAAGATTCATTTCACCGATATTCTACTAGTCATCAACATGTCAAACTTGGGCAATAGCAGAACGGACTAAGGTCCTGCTACTCGATGTTAGTAACTTGGTAAAACATATATGTATCGCAGCGGTACCGACTTGACCAGTCGATATTACATAATTCTGGTAACCGATGCAACATTAACTACAATACTCTACTCGTTCCTGCTAAGGCGCCGCCCCGCATGTGCCTTCGAAGATCTGTGTATTGCACCCTGACTCCTTCCCTTTGTCATGGCTAAGACCTAGTGCTATTGCTGGAGTGATGAACAGTTACCAGTATACTCGTTCTTCTGAGGGAGGACATCATCAACTGTCCAACGTTTACTCAGAGTCCACAATTCGACTAGGAGATTTGAATTGGCGATTTCGCATTTGCCTCCGAAAATCCTCGCCCAAATATTCTCTTACAGCATACAAGAAGACGGAAACTGGTCGCCCGCGCCATAATTGGCTCAAATGCTATGGACCACACGATGGAGGAAGGTTGCCGTGGACATGCCAAGTCTATGGTGCAGTCTGCGATCGAAAGTTGGGCACGGGGACTGGTAACAGAGAGCTTTCTGCTATGACTCCTACCACAAGTGATCACGAGGACGTCAGCTGTCGTTGACACTCGAGTGTCATAACAATGAGTGGACAAAGCTACGAAGCTTGCTTCAGCCATACGTTGATCAAATATCGCTGCTGTCTCTTGGGTTTTTCTCTGGTGCCGGCCCCTTGCTGATGGAAGACTTTCGCAGATTGAGGAGCTGGTTGTATACACGGACGGTTCTGATCCTGCACTAGCTGCCGCACACTCTGTCGCCCAATTGTCGCTTAGCATGCGCAGTCTCAAGTTCATGGACCTGTGGCTTAACGTCAAGTTATTATCCAACTTCAATCCTCTCGCATGGGCCAGTCTCACAAATCTTGAGACTGTAATAGACGGACTGGATTCCTTCCCTCCCTTGCTTTGTCTATGTCCAAGCCTCTTGTCTTAACTATGATTGGGATATTCACGGCGATTGAGGCGTCAGAAATGTTTGCGCACCAAACTTCGAACTTTGCGCATATCCGGGCATTTGCATTTAGACTGGATCGGAAATCTTGGGTTATTCAATGCCATCACACTCCCCAGTCCATACGCGGTCGAAGTTCGCAAGGTAGGACAACGACCTCATGAAGAGTTCAAGGCGTTTTTGACACGGTCAGTCTCCCCTGGAGAGTTTGGTCTTTGGTGGTGGAGTGTTGACAACGGATCAGCAGCGGGCAGAATATGTCACCTTTTTTCCTTCTTTCGATTTAGAAGTAGACCCTATGCGTTCGACGTTTTACTGTTTACATAAATAGACAGTTGTTACTAATTACAGGCATATCTGCGGACATCGAGTAACAACCCTTCTTCCTTCAAAAGAAACTGTCGTACAGCAACAAAAGGGAGACTAACATGTCCTCTCTCACGCTGGTGCTTCAGCCTGCTGTCGCAGTCATGAGTTGGTTGTTTGTGTGATGCTCGACAAACTAGATCTTTCAAGTGCATATACATCTTGATCAGGTTGTTAATTAGTGGCACGTCATGACTTATCCATCCTGGGTCATGTCCACAACATCCTTCCGTTCCGTCTGTTTCTGTTTCACCACTGGGGGATTCTCAGCTATTTTAACCAGTATGCAGTTCACGGACGCTGCGAACTTGTGACTTTCGAAGTAGAATACGACATCCGCAAGTTGTAGGGGACTGAACGAGAAACATAAGGCTGTCGTACCAAGGAGCTGATTGAATTTCCAACTGTCGCAAGTACTGTGTACATTTACGCTGATCAAAAAGTATAGGTAATGATTCAACCATGACCTAGCGATCGGAACAAACGCATGTTTCAATGCGCTGCTCCCTCACAAAACAGAAGCCATTAAGAAAGCTATTGACTAATTCCCACTTCTCCGAAATCGAGTTACCAAGATCCACCTTCTCCAGGCGCGGGAAGAGGCCGCTGAGGATGACAGCCACTTCTATCGGGGACCTCACGGGTGATCCTCCGATGGCGAGTAATTTAATATGCTTGTTGCAAAGTCCACCGCTGGGGGACTTGAGATTGATGCCGTTCAACTTCGTAGCATCGATGACAAGAGAGATCGAAGTCAGCGCAGGGCAGAGCCGAAGTAATCCTATTAGCCCGTGAAATGTGGGTAATATGGTGTTACGGTTGCTCAATTTGAGGACTTGGAGCTTAGGCCAGGCTCTCACCAGCTGGCATAGCTTCTCATCAGATATCGGAATGTTGCAAGCCCCCTCGATGTCCCGCTGTGTTAGATTGCGAAATGCATGCAATGAGGTGAAGATGCCCGATTCTGTGAGAATTTCCTTTCCAAATTGAACGAGAGAGAAGGATTCGAGTTTGTCGTTGTCGCATTTCTCTTGTAGAATGGCAAGGAACTGGGAGAGCATCGCAGACGCGCTGGCTGGAGACCCTGCAAGCCGGAATGCGAAGTTGACCTTGATTCCCCTGCTTCCGACGATCTGGAGTGACCTAAAGAAGTTCAAGGCGTGCTCGACAGTAGGGGTAGAAAGGTCCAACAACTTCAAATCCTGGAAGTCAGGAAATTGTACTTTCGTTGGGGTGTCCCAGCTCCATAATGGGATTAAGTCCAATGATAGTGACTGCAGAGCTCGCAGCTGCATAAGGTACTCAATGCCTTTGTGACCTAGGTCACATACCGACAAAGTGTGAAGATGGTGGAGCTGGGAAACAGATTGTATGATGAAGGGCGAGATTTTACGCAACGAGTCGCCTGTTTTGCGTGCGACTTTCACGGTCATGTACTGAAGATGAGGACACAGGGTCGCAAGAGATGAAAGGACAGGGAGAACGATGGAGGAAGCTGAATGAATTTGGAGATCCAATTCCACTAGCGAGGGTACGAAAACCATGCGCAAGAACTCTGCAGTGGAGCGGGTTCCATCGTCGTACAATGTTATTTTACAAAGCTTCGGGAAAAAGGATGCAGTGGTCGAAGGACAAGATAGCATTAGCAAACTAAGAGCCTCAGCCTGATTATTATTTGCCGACTTGGGTAAACGTGTTACAGTGATGGAGTGCACGCGTGACGCGTACTTGAAAAGAGTATCCCACACCTTGCCATCTGGAGGTTTCTGCAATAACTGCACAAGTGAACTTAGTCTGAAGCCTACAATACTATATGAAATGAGGACACTCACCAAACATCCGCGGTCACTGCCAAACAGGTCACTTGGTAAACAGTTGACAAGTGGTTTTATGGAGTGCAATCCCTCCAGAGGACATTAAGTGCTGGGTGCTCGAATTCGCGGCATGTGGATGCAAGTGCAGAAAGCGATCTGCGTTCCACATATGAGCTAATCGTACATATCACTTCGAGATTTTGTAAAGCAGGGTGCATGGCCTATAAATACAATGAATATATGATAGATTATGGAAAACTTGCAAGTTGTCGCATGAAAGTGTTCTGCTAAGCTTGTTTACATAATTCATGTGTATTTATAGTCACAAAAATTGCATCATAAATACATCCCAGTGCCCTCTCTATCGACACCACTCTAGGGCTTTCCGAGTTCAGCATCTTTAATTTGCTACTCAATATCGTAGCCTTCGTGAGATGCTCCTGGTGCGGCACATTCCTACCAACACCATGCGACTACCCTCTCCAGACGTTCGTGCCGCTGTGGGATAGCGCTCGTATCAGCATGCTAAGCTTCATGTCACGAAGTCAGCTTCAGGATCGTTCCCTCGTGATAATGCGTGGCCGCCGTCCGGTGGGATTGGAGGTTTCGCTGTGGCAAACATGGCAGCTGTTGTTGCCAAGGACCATCTGTGGCTCCAAAGGCTTTGGCAAGGGTTGCCTGAAGATTTTGTCTTGACTTCGGGAAACCGCCAAAAAATCCACCATATGTTCAACTGCATCTGTTTTCTTTTGTATTTCTTCTCCCTTCTTCTTACCTTTGTCTTTCCCCCGGAACGGGACGTCTGGTGGCACAGGCAGCTTCCTAGTCTTGGCTAGTGACGATGCAGTTGGCGCCATGAAGGTAGAGGTGCCCGCTCCAGTCGTGCCGGTGGTTGCACTTCTTAATTTGCCAGTGATGGAAGTCTTCGTACCCATGAAAGATACACTCCCTGCGTCATTCCTTTGCGAAGCAATGCAGTGCGATGAAGCTGCTGCCTCAACAATATCGATACGACTACATTTATATTTCTGCACATTATCGTTGCCAACCCCCCTTGGTATGACTTTCTTTGAAACTGGGCGTAATCTCACGCGATCCTTCTTCTCCACAACGCTCAATTTGTGTGTCTTTCCTGTGATTTGGGCTGGCCCACCTGCAGGTCCCACATTAGATGGTGTTCCACGTTTCGCGGCATAGTGCTCCTTGATGCTCTTCATCTTCCTGAATATCACGTTACGACGTTTATCGTATCGATCATTCTCACCAACTTTCTTTTCCCGGTGCGGGTCATCTGCAGTGAACTGTCCTGACATGGACTATTGCCGGTGCCCCAAAATATCAATGTCTATGCTTGTGATACCCTGCAATTTGGTGTGCGCGTTTGAAAGACAGTGCGAGGACTAGGGAAGCCAAAGAAAAAGCCCTGGAGTGGTTTATGCCAAGGTTGCTTAAAAGTTGCATATTATTTCAAGATTCGCAAAGTCGGGCGCATTATAAGGATGGATATAACAATACTTATCAGACAGTCAGGCTTGCGTCGCAAAATTGCGTGTCTTTGTGTATTAAGTTCCTGGGTAAAGAACAAAGTTAGTCTCCTGTAGTCAGACGACATCTTTTCCTCCGTTTAAAGGGGTAACCAAGTCGTTGACCTAGCGCATCTCTGCATTCCTATTGAACTTGATTACATCGGGGAGACTTTTCGCAGACGGGCACATTTTTGGGAGAACGACGTGAGTTGTCCGCTTTCTGTCATGTCCATGTAGGAGTGACTAGATTTATCGGACTAGGGCTACTGACGGTCACCTTGCCCTTTCAGATCTACATATCTTTTGAATGGCCCTTTTATGCAACGTATTCGAGCCGATCCTGTTAGCGTCGTTCGTGTCGTTCATCTGGGCAGATTTCGGTATTTTTACCCACCTGGTTATAGTGGCTATAGGCGTTGCGCGATCCTGGCACGTTTCGAGGAGCAACTTTGTCCTTGTCTGTACGACGTGCACGATATCTGAATCAACCATTTGCCCCCCAATTTCTATTGGGTATTGACGGCTCGCGCATTTATTATACTAATCAAAGATTATTATACAATGACAGGAGCCGTAAGAATGAGCACAAAACCCGAAACGTTGTTATCCTAATGTTAATTGCTTGCATATCACCTCGCCCTCATTAATATGATGTTGATCGTGTACTCAACAGACGCGCAAGTGACCCCAAACCCATCATTCGGCTTGTCTTATGGTAGTGTCAAGACCGAGCTTGTTCCGGTGACTGCTGCAGTGTCAGCGACTGGGCAGCATCATAGATATCTAGTAATCGTAGGTGGTTGCACCTGGCAGGGCTTCTGGTATTGATGATAAGAGCACAACACAGAGCCCGTTTTTGAGTACTTACAATTAAAAAGAATGCAGGGTGAAGTAACCATACAACTGCGCGTAGTCAAAAGGTGTATCAGATAATTCAGGCATACCCTAAAAATCAGACAACACCATCAAGCCCGGGCCGCCACCTTATAACCTGAAACCATGAAGAAAGCTATTGACTAATTCCCACTGTTCCATCGCCAACTTCTTCTGGGGTAGTGACTCCATGGGAGATTTATCCCAGCATTCAAGGTTCACCCGCCGAAGGTGGGGGTAGAGACTGTTGAGCATGAGGGCCGCATTTGGCGGAGAACTGATGACTGAATTTCCCAGGGTGAGGTCTGTGAGATGCTCGGAAAAAATTTCACCGCTGGGGCTTCTGAGATCAATACCATATAGTTTGGTGGTATTAATGACAAGAGCGAGCGAAAATAGAACGGGGCAGAGTCGAATGAGATTTATTAACCCACGGAGTGTAGGCACTGCGGTAGTATCCGAATCGACGGCGGCGCAGCAGCTCATTCTGAGCAGTTGGAGATTAGGCCAGACTTCCGTCAGGTAGCATAGCTCCTCGTCAGATATCGAAATGTCACAGCCCGCTTCAATGTCCAGAAAAGTTAAATTCCTAAACGCGCGCAATGATTCGAATACGCGCGATCCTACAGGTGGTTTCTCAAAAGTTGCGCTGAGACAGAAGCATTCGAATTTGTTATTATCACATCTCTCTTGGAGGGTAGCGAAAAACTGGGGTAACATCGTGGTTATGCGTGCGGGGGGCTGTACAACCTGACGGTTGAGGATGCGGGTGCCAAAGGGCAAGACAATACTATCATACTGATAGCCTCAATAAACGCCGAGTTTCTGGATTGTGTGATAGAGGGTTCACGGGACGTGTATCCCACATCTTGTGATCGAGAGGTTTCTGTGGTGGCTGCGCACGTGAAGTTAGTCCGATGGGGCATCCTATCGTATGAAACGGGACCACCGTGACCAAACATCTACGGCCAATGGCCCAATGCCAAACAGATCACTAGGTAAACATTTAACAAGTGGCTCTACGGATTGCAAATCCCTCCAAAGGGCGTTAAGTGCCGGACTCTCGAAGGCACGGCATGTAGATGCAAGTGCAGGAAGGTATTTATCTTCTGTGTATGAGCTAATGATGTCAATCACTTCGAGGATTCGAAGGGCTGGATGCATGACCAATATTCGCAGATGAAAGTACTTGATTGGGCTGGCGCGTTCGTCCTTGTGCTGAGCTGGTGTCGGACGAGAAACAAGTGCGCGTCAAGACTCGACTGGTGTAGTCACTACTTTTGAATATGGCCCTTGGTCTCCGACTCGGTCGGAGTCAGTAAACACAAACCCTGGCCCTCGAGTCAGACTACCCTATTACAACATGCCGCAATACAGTATTGTACCTTTACCCCAATCATCGAAAGGATCATTTTCACAGGAGAATGTTAACTAATCCGATTTCTCTCGTAGTGGTGGCCATCAAGTGACGCGGACCATGTGACACGGAAGAAGGCTTACAAGACAGTTATCTACGATCCCTTCTTCAAGAAAAAAGCCTGCAAGAAACTATATTCTGATTGCGAGTTTTACCAAGTGTTTATGTCAAAAATACTCATCAGAAGGGCCCTGACCACCTCTCTCTCATCTCGGTCGATCACTCTATCGGCACTGTCGCCACCTCCTCATTCTCAGGGCTTTCCAATGACCATCCAACATCTCAGCCAGATGTCTCTCGCATTTCATCAATCGGTCACCACTTGGACTGACCGGTACTACAGTGCCGAACACGCGATGATGATCACTGGCTTCTGATCTTCATCTCGGCTGCCCACTACGCCGGACTACGCTGCGCTCGTAATCTGAGTGTCTCTGGCTCCGCATGCAGTCCGCGATCATCCCAAAGCTAATTGAGAACCCGTCTTGCGGAACCATGGCTGGAGGTCTGCACTTGAGAGGAATAACATCGGACCGCGGATAGAGATCACGGTTGACTGTCGCCATCGGTGGACGGGCACTCGAAAGCGCAACACCGAGTATGTAGATCTGCCTGTACCAGATATGCAGTGAGCATGATACTAGTACAGTTGGAAGTGCCAGGTTGAGGCAGTAGACATATCACCGCGAATATCGTAACGATTGGCAACACCTGCATGATTATCCCCCTGTCCTCGGCACAGGTATGTCGGTGCCTCGGAGCACACGCTCATACTTGGACGATCCTCAGGGAGATATGGCGGCGTTACTAGATGGGACTGAGCTAGTACCTGAAGGTTTGTGTACTCGGGCGTATAAGCGATCTACTTTATACGTTAGTTGGTCAAGCGGCGGGCGACTGGAAAGGGAACGAATTCCACAAGACGAGTCACCGCCGTTTACATACCACGTGTAGCAGTATGTAACTTGGAGACGAGTTTGCCCCAGTTGAGGATGGGTGCAAGGAATTTGATACTGGCTCGGAGCGAGAATTGATATGTCGATCGAGATCAGCGCAATAATTGGAAGCTGTACGAACCGTATATCCACCGACGATCAGCAATACATTGACATGAACCTTTGCCAGAAACTTACATTTACTGTAGGGCGGTCCGAGCGCGTGAACGAACGATTGTGGATGCGAGTGATCACGCAAAGTAACTGTACAGTGATAGTTTTGCATTGTATTCTAAACGGTTACGGAATGCTGTGAGAGGGACAAGAACAAGAGCAGTCATGAGTCATGGATGGCTACCGCGATGCTGTAGCTGTAACGTTACTATGCATGCTGATGGGGAACGAGCACAGCAGGTTTGTCCAATCGTTTTTGTTTCCTTGTATAGGTTTTGATGATGACCGGCCCGGAGTACGTAAGCCTGACATCCCTGCAGGAACGAGGTGACTGAGCTGATCCGCAGTTTGCTGTATTCATAGCACCCCCCCAGGCACATGCATGTGGTCATGCCCAGTTAAAGTCTTTAATAATTGTCTGTCTTCGATTGTCCGATGGAGTCGTGGTATATGCACTTGGAAACCTGAAATCCCCCACGTTCAGCGCGGGTTCGAGCTCAAGTTACTTGTCATTATAAATCGATTTGGCCACGTCCCTGGCTGCGATACAAGCAAGTTTTAAGGCACATGTACTACTGTGTGACTCGTAGCTACACGTACTATAATACTCCCCCCACGTCAATAACTAATCGTTTAAGGAACAAGTGACTATTACTGTAATCACCCAACCCCACGGGCTAAGCCATCTAAATGAAATCATCCACACGGTGTCACCCTCACACACATCGACAATAAGTGATCACCAAACATCATCTTTTGAGTACCAAGTCCGTAAAACAAACATTGTATGTATGTGCGTTGGAATATATGCAAGAGAGACCGGTATCAGCGCGTTGGTGGCACAATCAATCAATCAATTGAATGAGGATATCAGGTACATGGTCAGTTGGAAAAGGAATGGCTGCTTGGCTAGCGGAATTAAAAAAACAAACAAAGATGTGCATCAAAACAACAATTCAAAGAAAAAAAAAAAAAAAGATATAGCAAGCAATTAAATGCAAAAATATACTCCGGAAGGGACTAATCAGAATTTCGTCGCAAAAGACTTCTAGCATTATTGGCATCACATATGATATATCCATAAACAGGAGGAACGATGGGGTGTTTAACTGGTGTTAGCTGGTGCGCGGGAGTGTGGAGGCGTCGAGAAGTCGATCGCATTGTATGCCGGTGGAGGAGCTTCTTCGAGGTCCCCGTGTTCCTCAACCGCCCGTCGGTGATGGTGCGCTCGGGTGACGTTACGTACCCACCCTAGAACCTCATCAGGATCCTTCTCTGGACGATTCCTACCCCGTGGTTGTTGTGCAGTCGATGGTCGCGTCGGCATCGTTGTCGCTATTGTTCTTGACACTACGTTGGACGAGTGCGTATACCGATGCCCCGTGGAGGGACACCGCGACATCGACACAGGCGTCGGGGGAAGGGTACGTGCTAATGTGGGAAGCCGTTTGGGCCGAGTAGGAGGTGAGCTAATAGGCGATACGGGCGTTGAGGGGACGGTAGGAAGTCGGCGACGAACCACTGATCCTGAAGAAAGAGCACGACTGCGAGACGGAGGAGTATCGCCCACACTATCCATATCACTGTCTAGCAGTGCTGGTGCGATCAGCACTCCGTCTTCCGTGACTAACTGAGACTCCCTGCTTATTGCGCTTGGAATAGATGACAATCGAGGTGATGACCTCGATCGGTGAAGCCATGGCTGTGACCCAGCAGGAGGGTTCCATGAAGATGGTGGGGCAGGAAGTTCTCGCCGTGTACCCGCACGTGGCGAGGGGGAAGGATGTGATGATACAGGAATATAATCAGATGCTGGAGCCGGTGATGTTGGTGCAGGTGAAAGGCTGAGGGGAGCTGAATAACGGCTATTGGTATTGATCCTTGGCATCGTTCTTTCCGAGTCATCGAAGAACGTGGATGTATAGAAAGCACTCGATGGCGCTGAACAAGGGGTCGCAGGACAGCACACGGACTCGGAAGAGATGCTTTCAGAGTCCCATGCGGTACCTGGGCGTGGAGGTAAATCGATACCGTCAGCACTATGAGGTCGTAATGATGGATACAAGGGTTCGCCATATACGATTTTGCGCCACTGATTTATGGATGTGGGAGGGGGCGCTGCGCCGGAGATATCGAGTACATCTGCATCCTCATTGCAGCGAGTATCAACTGCAGGAGTCTTGAGGGAGGGATATAGAGGTTCGCCGTACATGATTTTACGCCACTGACGTGCTGATGCAGAGGCGGAAGTGGATTTAGGAAGAGATATGGAATCTGTTGCTGAGGTATTGAGTGAATTTGGACTATGCCTTATAGTCATCCAATCGTCCGGTTCTGTAACGAGTAGTAGAGCGGTGACGAATAGGTTATCTAGTAGGGAAAGAGATATTCCAGCGTATTCTAGTTGAGGAACTGATTGATGAACAGGACCAAGGGTCTCGAAAACTTTAAGTCGTGGATTGTTTTCATCGTCTTGTAGGGTATCGAGTGATGCGATGACTCGCTTACATGATGAAGATGTGCACTTATGAGTAAGTGTGAGCGTAAACGGAGATATGTCATGAAAAGGAATAAGTTACCTGATAAGTGCGACCAGATCGCTTCCACTTCAACACATGGGGATGGTTCGGTAAGGTGAATTTGCGGGAGCTGGTGGAATAAAAAAAATCATGAGATGAATAGGTGGGGAAATAAGAGGAGACATACTTTCCAAGACTACCATACTTGAGGTAGCTGTCAGTGTCTTTCCAACGAGGGTCACCCATTTGAATGATTGCACCGTGGGTATCCCTTCCTTTGCCCTTGACAGGAAGATCCTTGGGCCAACAAATGTCAGCGATTTTTACAGGAGCGTCCCAAGGATCTGAACGCCATATAGTGGTTGAAGAGCCGACTGTTTCAACCGAATAGAGAGGAGTTTCTGCTACAAGGTCCGTAGCAACTGAGTCTAGGAAAGAAGGAGAGGATAACTTGAGTACGAGGAGTGGTCTCTGTTGGCGCCGAGAAGCCATGTCGTCGGCAATTTCGAGGCGATGAAGGTAAGGGAAAATAGCAGAAGGATTAGTAGTTGATGGACCTGGGATGGGAGGAGGGCGTTTATTCTTTGGACTTGATGATGAAGGAGAGGTGGACTTGGCGGTGGTAGGAGGAAGCGAAAGACGTTGAATGGGAGGCGGAATGAAGGAGGAGAAAGATGGTTTGTCAGAATCACCGATTGCAAGGGACAAAAGCGCCCGATGCATCATGGATGATTGAAAGTGGGTTAGTAACACTGAAATGGAGTTGTCTGATACTATATGGTCGGTCGGGCCTTACCTTACACCGTGAGTTTAATCTCAGCGACCTCGTTCGTCTTCTGTCTTCTTTTGCTCCCACCCAATTGAGTTAACATCTCATCCCACGGTATATACCGAATTTTGTACAACGCCCGTAGTTAATCAGTTGTCCGGGAGATCTGAGCGCTACATTTACAACTCCGATTAAATTTAACAACATCGCGTCAACACATACAAACATCGCCAACGCGCTCTTTTCCACACGATTACATCCTCATTATTCCCATCATGTCTACAGAACCCAGGCGAGTTCGTCAGCAACTTTTCGGTCGCCGAAATCTCATCTTCTTCTTAGATCCCCAGCAAAAAAAGACGCGACCTCCGTCGTAAAGTCTCCCGATTCGAAGGGGAAAAGCAGAGCAAAGCCTCTCGCTGAGGATGAATCTATGGAGGTAGAGGATGAAGAGGAGGAGGAGGATGAAGAAGACGAGGAAGAAGCTGATGAGGAAATGGAGGAGGTACGACTTGCCTTGCTTCATATTTCTTCTTCCACTAAAACTCTCATAACAGGAGGAAGACGAAGATGATCACGAGGAAATTGACCCCAACGCCATTCTCCCTCGCCGCACTCGTGGTGCACGCGTCGATTATACGTCCGAGGAAGCCCTCAAAAAGGCAGGCCTTACGAAGGATGACCACGATGACGACGACGACGAAGGCATGGAACATTAAGTGTCTCCCGTCAAATTACTTTAATATTGTTATCGCTTTCCTATGGCCTTGGTCAATTATCTGGCAAGGGGTGTGTGTAATATTTCCTACCAGAGTTCGTCTTGAAAATCACAAAATTCAAACCTGCATCCCTGCTTGGCGTTTTGTTCGCATGTCCGAATATGTTTTATCCTCGCACGTGGCTTTACTTCAGTCACGCACCATTCCAATGGCGGCCCTTCAAGTATTCGAATGTTACCCCGAATATGCAAAAATACTAGTATTTGCAAGCTGACTAGACGCGAGGGGCGCGTATAACCAAGTATTTGAAATACAACATGTTGATGCTATGTGATATCGGCGACTTTGACCAGGCTTTTTGACGCGACCGAATTCATATGCATCATAACGATTAACATTTCCATTAATTAGACCACCGCAATACACGGTGCTTATATTCCTTTGCTGTGAACCCCTTGGTCCGCCGGGCCTTCCCTCGTTCCTTCCTCCGTTCTCACAGCAATCACTCCGAGTTGAACCTCAGCAAAGCTTAATCTTTTTAAGTTGTATTCTCATACTCTTTTTGGTCGCCTCAACGAAGGAACTCTGTCGATGGCCAAGACAAACTAGCTCCTCTCGTTGCAATCCTCGTTCTAGCCATGTCACTGAGATAGGCAGGTATGCGGGTATGAATGGTCGGTTAAAGGCTCATACGTCAAATCCAAGCTCTGGAGATGGGGACACAAGATCCCGAGAAACTTGAAACGGAGGACTAGGAAACCGCGTGGAGTGGCCGTGCGTATCGGATGGAGCGATCGAACCTTAGTCCGGAGTCACATTCGTGCTTTTCGGTCGTCTGTCCTCAGTTCAAGGACGATGAACTCCGCCGATGGCAAAGCTCCTTTCCTCGTGTTGAGATAGGTATGGGTGGCTTAGTAACTGTCTGACAGACATGCTCATTTGTAAACTCCGCCAACGTGGCTAGATTGGCCTGGTGCTCTTGGCTGGCTTCCAACCAGGCATCAAACTTGGCTGCCAGCCGAGCCTCCCAGGGGGCCATCCACTTCTGTAGCTGGGCTTTCCTTGATATAGAACACGTTTCATATTTCATGGAAGGTTTTATGAAGAGTTAACAATAAGAAAGCGACCCCAAAAAATACCTGCGTATTACGGTACCCGTCTGCTATGCTTGTTTTGTGTTATTGGTGTGGTTCAACGTTCAGCGCTCAGCAATTGTCTATACTACATGTAATCTAGAATAACAATATTTATGTGCGTAACTACAGGCAAGCTGGCACTGCGGCCCTCATAAATACAAACAAACTGTCCGTCGAGTATTGCCTCACTTCGTCCACGTCAAGTCATCTGTAACTGCACTAGTGCTCTACGAGCGCTGCCATCTGTCTATCTATATATACCACAGGCGGTATTGCTAGTGGGAAGTGGCAATTCGACCCACAGCATTCTCCATCGAGACCCAACCAAAACACCAGTCGGGACTAGTCTACGTACTTCACAACTACAATGGATCACGGCGGACACAACATGGGTGCGAGGTGCTCAATGAACATGCTTTGGTACGTCCCATCCAACCCCACCCACCTCATACTCACACCCCCATCCCCAGGAACACCCAGATCATCGACACATGCATCGTATTCAAACAATGGCACATCCACTCTAACCTTCAATTCTTCTTCTCCTTCCTCGCCGTTGTAGCCCTAGGCATGCTCTACGAGTACCTCCGTGTCTTCTCCAGGGACTTTGATAAGCGCATCGGTGTGAAATTGAGGACTCGGAACGGGCGTAGGACGCCACTTACTGCGAGTGGGCACAGCTCGCCTGAACGTCGCGGTGATGATGCTGAGGAGACAGGCTTGTTAAATGGATTGAGGGTCGCAAGGAAACAGGGGTGGGTGCTGCTACTACGTGCTTTTCTTTTCATTGTGCTGACTTTGTCTTTAGATTCGCTGTGCCCCCTCTCTATCGTGTCATGCGTGCTGTGTTGTATGGAGCCAGCGTGGGCTTGTCCTTCTTCTTGATGCTTGTGTTCATGACGTACAATGTATGTCTGACTGCTTATTTTTTGGATACTGACTTATTCGGCTGCGCACAGGCATACCTGATTTTGGCAGTTGTCCTTGGTGCTGCAGTGGGACATTACATCCTGGGTGATACTATCGAGCCAACTGGCCCTGCTGACAAGGGAATGGCATGTCATTGATCTATGTACATGGGAAACCCCAATATGCTTATCGCTCCTGCTTACGTCGCCTCGATTGGTCTCTATGTTCCTTTTATCAAGGACCAGGTCTAATTTAGACAGACCACTGTAGACAAGCAATGAACTGGTTCCTTCTACGCTTTATAATCAATATACTTTGCTCACTCCAAAGGTCGAAGAAATTGTTGTACACGGATACAGCTACGAGTATGATCAATTACTTCATCTCTGTATCTTCATCCTTCTTCGCAAGCCCTTCCGCCCGAAGCAAAGCATCAATTTCTGCAGGCTTGTAGATCTTGGCTTTTGGTGCTTTTGCTACTTCATCGTATGTGAGGACTGCAAATTCGACTGTCAAGTACAGGTCAGCGCCGTATCTGGGTAAGAAAGTAGGATAAGCTTACGCTTTTCGCTTCCCAGAGTCGTGCTATCCATCGTCTTGCTCATTACCCTTAGTACAAGCCCGATAGCCTCCTCGACACCCAAGTCGTCTTTGTATTCTTGCTTCAATAAGCTCTGTGCCGTGCCATTATTTGCCCCAATGCATGTTGCTTTCCACCCGGAGTAGTTGCCCGATGGATCGGAGTGGTACAGTTGAAACTGGTAATGTGGGTCGTAGCCTGCGTATAGCAGGGAGACGCCAAAAGGACGTAGACCTAGACGACATCGTTAAAGACACGACAGGGGAACTCGATAACATACCTCCGAATTGCGTATATCCTTGCTTCATATCGCACAGTCGTTGTGCAAGAAGCTCAACTGGTATATCATCATTATACTGCAAAAGATGTTGTTGTGCCACAGTCCGGGCGTAGTTCACTAGCGAATTCGCATCAGACGTAATGCCCGCAACGCCTCCGATTACATTTCTGCAAAAACCCAGAAATAAGGAGGCTTCCTAGGTACTTGATAACAGTGCTCACGAGTTTAATAAAAACATTTTCTCTCCACTGCCGCCATAGCCCCCGCCCTCCTTTGCGCTGGAAAGATCAAGGAGCTTCCCTGTCACACGCTTCTCAGCGGCTAGGACAACTCCGTCCTTTGCGAGTACGCCGAGGACTGTTCCTGCATGTGAGATGGCTTCCATGGCATATTCAACTGAAATAATGGGGTTAGGTCATGAGGCATCCATGACTTTCTGGTTAGCGTACTTTGGTAAAGCCGGCCTGTGTATGGCAAATGAGTCAGATCAAGGCATCCAGTTGATAATATTAATTACGCACCTTCCGGAGAGAATATTGTTGTTCGACCTGTAAATCAATGGTCCAAGTGAGTCCATATGAATTCAGTAGTATCGTGCTGCTAGGATACGTACTGTCATATCTTCGGGCCTGCACGAGTAATTGGTGTAAGCGTTCGTAAGCATATGGGGTTTATGATATATGTACATACCATGGTTGATGAATCAGGGGATGAGGAGGAAGGAGCGCACTGGTAAGATGGAACTTGTCACTGACGCGTTCTCTCAGATTGAGTTGGCGTACGCGTCGGGTCAGGCGGGGGGGGGGTCGCCGGGATTTGCCCATACTCGACCCCTCAGCTCGATTTCATCTTAGACAGTTTTGTTTCGCAAATTCGTGGTACTGCGGATTTGTACATCATTTATACATGAATGGATTTACAGAAAATCCATGTGGAAATCGGTGCTCTGCTCCGAGGAACGTTTGGCGCTAGAATGGGAAGGTCCCCCAAAACATCTGTTATTAAAAAGACACGACTGTCAGCTGATTCAGAGTCACTTCTGCCTATGGCCTAACTGAGGAAGACTACGAGTCTGCGCATACACTTTGAATGCCGAATGACAAAATAATTACTCAGAGCAGTGTGACTCCGACGGCAGCTCCCCATGGTACCAAATCATGATCAGTTCTACCTCTGCGACGACGCACCCTATCCTTGTTGTGAAATTACTTTTTCAGACGTCTGGTTAACCAAGGAAACTAAGGAACACATAAAGTTCATCTAGACACACCAGGCTTGAGCTCAAGGTACTAGTACATCAGTCGCGTTGACGTTGTGGCAAGTTGCCACGCCACCTGAACTCACCATGTCTCTTCCGAGCGTGTGCTCGGAGTCGCCAACATACTCCAAGGACAGAGGGGGAAATGAAACGACTGTCGACCTCGATTCCTCGGTAGAAAGCAAGCCTCCTGTTGATCGAAACATGAGCGATGCAGTATTCTTGGTGGTGATGGTACGTCTACTTCTCATTTGCAATTCCTAGTGCTAGCATCACTCTGCGGGTACATGCTCACTATATTCTCAGGGTGTATCTGGTACAGGCAAATCTACTCTTGGCGCTGCACTATCGAAGGCTCTCCATCTCCCGTTCATCGATGGCGACGACCTCCATCCGCAATCGAATGTAGACAAGATGTCGCGTAGAGAACCTCTCACAGATGCAGATCGCCAACCCTGGTTGGAAACCATCCGCAAGACGGCCGTCAGTAACGTCCTGAGTCAGCTTAGGGACGACCACGAGTCGCATGTACCAAATCTTGTGAGGGATAAAGACCAGAAACCTGGTATCATCATCGCGTGCTCGGCGCTGAAGGGAAGTTACCGATCGGTGCTAAGAGGTGAAACTCTGTCGCAAGCAGATACGTTGAAGCACTCGGGAAAGCTTCCGACGTGCTTTGTATATATGAAAGGCTCACGGGAGGTGCTCGCAGATCGAATGATGAAACGCCAGGGGCATTTCATGAAAGCCGAGATGCTGGATAGCCAATTGAAGACGCTGGAAAGCCCTGAGAATGAGGAAGGGGTAGTGACAGTGTCAATAGAGTGGTCGACTGACGACCAAGTGCGAGAGGTAGTCAGAGCTCTTGGGGACGAAGGAGAAGGACAGTAGCAATGGTTCTTGCAGGTTTTTGTTTGGTAAACAAGGAATATCATTACTACATGTCAAGATTCGTGTTTAAAAAGTTTGACTATAGGTGGCGGCGGGAGACAGGCTTTTCTCTTCGTTTGTGACTTCAACGTTCAATATAAAGACAAAAACTTTGCAAGCCACCAACATTTCGAATCCATCAATATATTTATCTATAACATTGGCCATGCATCCAGCCTTGCGAAATCTCGAAGTGATACATATGATTTGCTCTTATACAAAACACGAAACCCTTCCTGCACTTGCCTGCACTTGCCGCGCGTTTGAGCACCCAGCACTTAACGTTCTTTGGAGGAATTTGCAATCCGTGGATACCCTTATTGAATGTATGCCCGATGACCTTTTTGACTTTGAGCAAGGAGACGTGGTCAGTACTCAGTGTCTGGTAACTTCAAAGTACTAATGTTAAATTCACCTTCGCAGGTCCTGCAGAAACCTCCTGATGACAAGACGTGGGACACACTTTGCAGATACACCTCCCGCGTACACTCAATCAGACAAACGTATTATCAGTTAGTGCCTACCGAAGCCCTTAGCCTGATATTGCTGTCTTGTCCTTTGGCGCCTGCATCTTTGTTTCCAAACCTCCGTAATTTAATATGGAAAACCGACGGAACCCGCAGTGCGGCAGATTTCTTGCGCATGGCTCTTGTGCCCACGCTACTGGTCTTGGAAGTGAATGTTTCGGTTTCAACTTCCCCCGCTTTTCTCTCGGTTCTTTCGTCTTTTGGGACCTCGTGTCCTCGCCTCCAGAGCATAACTTTGAAATATCACCCTGTACTCGACGACCAGTCAATTCGTAAAATTTTACCCTTCATCGTAAAACCTATCTCCAAACTCCACCAACTTCGTGTGTTGAACATATGGGAGCTAGGAGACCAAGACATCAAGCACATTATGGAGCTACAAGCTTTGCAGTCGCTAACGCTGAGCTTGGGAGTGTCGTCGACTTGGAAGAAACGGTCGCATTTGCAGCTCCCTGGCTTTCGTGATTTGCATTCTTTGCTCCTTTCTATCGATAACTTCGATTACGCTTGTAACTTCTTCGCTGCTCTCGAGGTCGTCAGGAGCAGAGAAATAACGATCTCCTTCTACCCTCAATCTCCTGCACGTGCATCCACGATACTATCCCACTTTTTCGTCATCCTCCAGGAGAGGTGCGACTGCAATAAGCTTGAATGCTTCTCTCTCGTTGGATATTCGAGAATTCCGCTCACAGTGGCATCGGATGTCTTCACGTCATTGCACGCATTTCGCAACTTAACTCAGCTGAACATCCAGAGGGGCTGTAACATTTCAATGTCTGATGAGGGGCTATGCCAGTTGGTGAGAGCCTGGCCTAAGCTCCAAATCCTCCAAATCAGCAGCTATGTCGCCATCGATACTACCACAGTGCCTACATTCCATGGGTTGATTGGTTTGCTTCGGCTCTGCCCCGCTCTCATTTCGCTCGCTCTTGTCATCGACACTACCAAGTTAGACAACATAGATCTCATGAGCCCCAGCGGTGGAAGCCTTAACACGTGTCTTAACCACCTCACCCTCGGCAATTCATTGATCGATTCCCCGGCAAACGTAGCACTCATCCTCAGTGGCCTCTTCCCCCACCTCGAGCAGGTTGATCTTGATTGTTGGGAACACATCCCCGTGAACAATCTACCGCAGAAAATACCAGCAATGGAGCAATGGGCATCAGTCAATGATATCCTTCGTGGCTCCAGCGTTGTAAGGAAGTGGTGCGTTGAAGCTTGATGAGGTTATCTGATTTGTGGACTACACTTTTTGACTACGTTTATAATACGTGCGCGCAGTTATGTTCGAGACCATCATATAAGTCCTTTGTACTTCTACCGATGACACGCATTGTGCCTGTTCCGCTGTCTCTTTCTCTTATCACACATACTACTGCATCATTTCGACGGCCCTGATGCCCTAGCTTAGTCCCTCCGTTTCATGACCTATGATGTGCGCTGTTTGGGACGATTCCGGATAAAAACTTATAACCAACTCAGCGTACGGAGGATTATTTGACCATGAAGAGAAATGACTAACTGATTCTGTCGGCGTGTCACCGAAGGTAAGAACACACGATGCTGTGGCAGCATTCATGTGCAAGGACCTAGGTTTGAGCTAATGAGATATGATGGGTATACTGAGTCTGGCATTGCAAACATCCGTACCTTCCGCTGCCTGAGTTCACATGTGCACGACTCCTCAGGCCGATATGGAAGTGCTGTAGGAGGGGCGAGTCGAACTGCGGCGTAATTAGTAACGAGTATCAGAGGCTTTAGCCAGGAAGCAGCAGCCTTGGTCTTGTGAGGTAATATGTCGGTTGGATGGATGGATCTAGAAGGGTTAGCGTCGATAATGGTAGACAACAACATCAGCAGGTTGGATTGTGCTAGAGAGTACTTCGTAGCACTCTGTAGTGAATTACGTTTCCCTGATGAACGTCGAGAAGTTATCGAGTGGAGAAAGTGGCTGAAGATCCAGCGGATAACTCGAGGAAGCTTTGCAGATAGAAAGAGCATTTTTGATAACGAGAACATTGTCGGTGGCGAGCGCTGGTGTGCGTGAGGATAAGGTGTCAATGTGGTGTTCAACGTCTTTGGTGTCCATGGCTAATGCTTCGTCAGTGCCAATGAAGACACCCTCAAAGCGTATAAAGTCGTCGGAGACTACGGACAGACTACTGTGAAGGGAGTTGATGGTTTTCGTCGTCTGAAGCAAGGCGTCCGTGAGGTGTGGAAAGTGGTCAAATATACCATGTACAGAAGGGGCTAATAGTTGTGCTTGAGGCTGGAACATCAACGAGGTCATCATCATGGTAACATGTGCCCGTGCTCGCACCTTGGATGGCGGGGATGGTAGTGGTTTTGAACCTGCTAAAGTTCTCATTAGGGGGCTACCGCTACCCCAACCGCGTCGATCTTCCTGTTGTGGTTAGGATAATACTACTGAGCCTATATACACAGTGGGAGTACAGGACCTGTCGCACGACTGCAACCGCAAAAACGAGACCGGCCAGCTGCATCCAGTGACCATGACCCACCGGTAGGGTAGTTTACGGTTGTGGGAAGGCTAGGTAGAAAGCTTCAGACCTCGAATCTCGTGGCCTTTAGCACATCGAGACCCTAAACCCACTCACCGAGGGACGAACAGGAATTTGGTGTCTCCGTGCAGAGACGATGCTGGATGGCATAGCTTTCATGTTGCAATCTAAATGTTAGGCAATGTAAAGTATGATACTTCGTACCTGGTCAGAGAAAGTTTCCTTTGAGTCATCATTGCTGGCTACTAGAGCAGTGTCGGATGTAACTGAAAGTCGATTACAAATGGCGAGATTCGGCAAATCGAGGGTGGTAGTGATGTCGTAGGGCATTGATTCTAGTACAGGTGACGATAAATAATCTTGAAATTGCAGCAAGACGTCCTTCAAGCGGTCTTGCGCAGGCTACAAGGGTAGTATCCGATGTGATAGAGAAATGGCAAAGTCCGAAAAACCAAGGGTGGTCATGATGTCACAGGGCATTGACTCTAGTACAGATGAGATGACGATGGGGATAAATGTAAAAAAAACTCTGGGATAGAACTTTTTGTATTACCAGTTCCAGCCCAGAAGTTTTCCCCCATCGTCATCGTCACCTGCACCTGTACTAAAATCAATGCCCTGTGACATCATGACCACCCTTGATTTTTCGGACCTTGCCATTTCTCTATCTCATCAAATTCACAGGCGGGTAACAATTCGGAGGACTTTGAGGTAGTTTGCACGCTGGGCACGCCATTCCGAGCAGTCTGCGTGCTTCTGGGACGGCATCGGGAATGTGCCCGCCAGCGGAGGGTGAACTGGTATCGTTACTCAGATATATCGATGCGGCATCGTCTGCGTCTAGAATCAAGGTGATTGTCGACTTGAACACAGATATGACAAGGGCGGCGGAAACCTTCCTCGGTCCAGATCGGATTGTATGGAGAACCATTTCCTTGAAGAGCGATACCGAGATTAAGCCCATGATGGCTAGGCGTGAAACAACATGGAAGGTAGTAGAAATCATAATATTAACAGAATATCGTTGAATGCACGGCGTGCTATTGGCGTACTGGCAAGATATCCGCAGCAAATGATTTATACCAGTCACGATATTTGTGCGTGTTTGCCCAGTGAATAAAACAAACCCGATCGCGACGCGTCAGTCACGTGATAGAAAATTAACATGTAGGAGCCCGATATAAACTCCCTCCAAGTCATAATGGATTTCGGTAAGTCCGTTGGCTTACCTTGAGTTCCCATAATCAGCATAAATACTGTCTGTGGTAATCAAGCATGAGCTTTGATTATCACTGCCTTTTGGTGTAACTGTTAAGGGACGACAGTCTTAGGGACTACTTACAATATACTATCTATCTAGCCCACCCATTTCTAATTTGCACTAATCTCTTGGAAGCACAATTCAAATATCCTAATGACACGTGGAAAACCTTCATCAGTACCACATTCAGGGCGCACTGGAGTGGTTCAGTGTACCATCTAGCCCTACACAACGACAGAGTTTTTTTATATCTCTTTCACCCTTCCATTATTATGCTGAGTTGCAAGTTCTTGACTTCAAATCAAACTCCTTCATATCTCTTTCACCCTTTTGAAAGGCAAAAGAGGTACAAAGGAGCTCAAGAGTCCATCACTATGCCAAGTTGCCAGTTCTCGATTACTTACTTCACTTCAAGTTGAGCTCAAATCCACCCTCACTCTGTCGTCTTTGCTTACTGTTTCTTTACTTGGGACCACTTTCATTATGTTTACAACAGAAGGTTTTCCCTATTGTGCACCATGAAGCTGCTGTACCAACATCGAGTTGCCAAACTGACTGTTATAAAGTGGGGGACTCAGGTTACATGATCTGGATGTAGTTATACTCAAGGACAGCTGTAGATGGCTAGCGCGATACATATGTCTACCACCCAGCCCCTTGAAGAAAGAATTTGGCAATATGATATATATATCTATGTCTCCTCATGACCCCAGTGCTTGATATTCACTACATGTAGTATCCTGCCTGTTCTACAAGATGAGAACACCGGATGCTTCAGAAGAACTGTCACCTACCTCAAGACTAAGGCAAAGGACCTCTGTAGATGTCGAGTATGCACTGGGCCCCAACTTCAAAGTCTAGGGCGTCCCACGCCATGAACACCTGGAGAAAAAGGGAGGTACCAGTCAAGTCTTTGTCCTTGTCTAACTGTTGCAGCATCCTGATAACCTTGTTTCCTTGATGATAGTTGAACAAGAGACTAGAGACATGCTGCTTGATTTGCCATTTAAATTGGAACTTGAGTCTAGGAGGATCATCTTTTGGGGAGTCTTGGACTGTATTTTGAAATGACTGATTACAATATGAAAGGTTGGTGGGGATAAATTTGGAGCCTTCCAAAATTGGTAAATTGTACAGCTGCATGGAAGCAGTCACTCACCCAGGCTCCTTTCCATCCTTGTTGGAGAGGAAGGGAGTGGCATCCAAGTGCAGTAGTTCATGCTTAGTAAACCAGAAACATGTGCAAATGTTTCAAACCCAGCCAAACTTTATCCTCCCAACCTCTCCAACAGCAGCTGGCACAAAACATTTGTAAATAAGGGCAGCCACAGTGGCAAAAACCCAGAAGAGTCTGCGGAAGTTGAAATACCTCAATTAAATATATGTATCGCTAATAAATATATGTATATGTATATATCAATATCTCATTAACAGACTCGGTGGATGACATTCTCGAAATCCTGCAGTGTGTTGGCATTTCAGCATCAGAATTTATACTGGTGCTTCTGTCAAGTGAAAAACATAGGGCTCATCCAGCTGTAAAAGATATCCTCTTAAATGGCCATGAAATTCTTAGTGCTCTTGCAAAACAATCCATGAGTACTGGATTGAAATGGGCTACTGATATCATGAAGGAGATTTGTGTGCAAGAAATACATGACCTTGCTGCTAAGGATAATGGAACTCATTTTGATGTGACACATGCCACAGTAAAGCAAGCAACTGGAGGATTTCAGGGTGGCTGAGTTAGCTGGAATCATGGAGAAATCTGCACCGGTAACATGGGACTTACTCGAGAGCATGCTATCTGGGCAAACACTGCAATCTAAAGTAGCCATCGGGAGGGATCACGATGGTGATGTTATCATGGAGAATGTCAGTAGTGACAAAGAAGCTTACTGGGAAGAGATTGGGGAAGGTGATCTTGAGGGATCATTGATATCTGGGCTTGCTACCAATAACACAGAATTTGATAGAACCAGACTGCATACACAATGGACAGCAAAGATCTTGCTCATGTGTTATTTCACTGCCTTTTGAATCAATATTACTGACATTGCTACATGTAATTGAGAGAAAAATCACTGTTCTGAGTATCATGATGAGGAGTACAAATCAGCATTCAAATACCTTTCAAAGTCTACTTGGGATCTTCCTACAATCAATGCTTAGCTCATAGTATCCAGTGGCAACTTATAGTGGTACTAAGTGCTGATAGGTTGAAAGTTAGGGCAAAAATGAAGATAGAATTGCATGAAACAAAAGATTAATACTACAAGTGACTTCTACAGCTACCACAGATAGAGGAAGTCAAGTATGAAAAATATCTGAGAGGCTTTTTAACATAGTGTGTGAGTGACTGGGATGTATATGCGAGTATAGTAGTGAGTGCACAAGGCAAATAGGTGGAATATGTAATAACACTGCTGGGTACTGCAGCATGAGGCATACATGTAATAGCACTTGCTGTGGGATCAGTTTTGGCAGTTACTAAATAATATGCACCAAATGGAGTTAGATGGACTTAGGATGGACATGGTTGGATGACGCAGTTCAGATGGATGGTATGAGTGCCGCTTGACGTTCAGTTCCCTTGGCTATGACCTGAGACATGTGTAGAATAGCTAGGACATGAGCCTAGCGGCAATATGGTCGCTACATCGGGCACTCACAAAAGCTAACCAGGTTCTTAATATTGTTGAATAAAGTATAAGTCCTATTTGTTGTCACTCAATCAATGAAAAATATAATAATTCTCCCCACAGAAACAATTTCCTGTGTCAGTAAAGAGAATGAAGCAGAACTACACTAGACAACTAACAACCATGTGCTAGCTAGTGCAATTATAGAATGTAAAGATAATATCTGAGATGGTCAAAACATTGTGGGAAACAGTGATAAAGGAAGTGAAGAAATAACCTGATGTTCACTCAGATTTCACACCAATACTCAGTGATAATGGTAATATGTTTCTTATTTCTCAGAGGGGAAAAGTAGTCCCTTTATATACTACTATGGATGTGGCTATGCTAATGACTAAATAAAGTAATATGACTCATCATGACTCATCATGACTCATTATGACTCACTCTGCTTAGTCATCCTAAAGTCCACTGATTGGCTACCAAAACTTCAGAACTAGTCCAAACACAACATAAGAACACAAACAACATATCACAGTCAAAAACATCCAATGACACAAATACTGATAGATAGTCCATTACATAATCTATATTGACTATTATCTGTTTAGATATTCAATTTTCAAAATGCTAACTTAGTCAACTTTCATAGATAGGTAGGAAAATATACAAAAAAACTCCGAAAGGTGTGGGAAATTGCTTAGTAATACATAATTAAGGGTTTTGAAACCATTTAATAGCAATGATAAGTCATAAATTTATGCCATTAATTCATTTATCCTTTAATCTATAATACAAAAACTACTGTAAAGTATTAGAAATATAGAGCTACCTTCCAAGTAGCTTAAACCCATAGAATTATATTCTATATATCTGTGACCATGCTTGAAACAAGAGTACTGCATCACACCAGTTAATGGATACCAACCCCCAAACCATCTCAACTCTTTTAGTCAATTGTAAATTGCTTGGAAAAACAACTGCAACTTTGTTTCTGCATCCCCAATGAACACCACATTATCAACCATTGGTAATTGTCTGAACTGTTGACTGTGGAAGGATTGTGAAACCTGGTGAACTTCTTACTAATCACATCCTAATAAGACAGTGTCATCACATGTTTTGCCTATTTGCCTTGCACTCTTGCTACTATCCTCACCTATCTGTCCTGGTCACTCATGCATCATGTTACGACTGGGATGGGCTCGTTGAACGACAGTTCAAAAGAGAACAGCGGTCGTTAACGTGTCAATGCTTTACGTATAAAAGAATACTACGTTGTCAGACGACTAAGACAGGTTCGTGCTGTGAAGCAAGACGAAACTGGCTAAGTCGAATATAATCATGTTCAGACAAAGACTTAGGAATGCTAAGGCTTCGAAGACGACTTCACAAGGACGACTAGAGTTGAGAGGCTCTAGCGAAGGATGTTCCAGGTAAAACCCAGTAAGATTCAAGTGAGGAATCTACAAGTACAGGAAAGCCTTTAAATACTAAAGTATGTAGGGACTTTAGGGCAGGCTCTAGGTAGACATAAATGGTAAGTAACCGCATATAGTATACAATGACGTGAGTCAGTGGAATGTGGTAGAATGTCGTAGAAAGTATGAGTCAGTGGAATGTCATAGAATGATGACGTCAATAGAACATAGTAGAATGAGATGGAACGAAGTATAAACGTACAGTCAAGTGACTGTGGGAGAAAGGTCATGGTCATATGACCGTGTAACAGTACAACCGATAAGGTAATAGTGACATAAGCAAGAAAGAAATGAATAGGGGCGTACAGTGATTGTAACAGCAGGATACTACAAGCTAAGCTCTTGTTTTTCTAACTTCAACTTTTGATCGCAGAGTCCTGGACCACTGCTGGTGATTTTGCTGTTGCTGCTACTTTGATCACTATTGCAGTCTAGCCTTCATCTTCAGTAGTTTGCTGTTGCCCCTACCTATGGTATCACTAATGAGCACTTTTGCCATCATTCTATTATATTCTTGGTCTCAACTCTTTTTATCTGACTGCAGTACTGCTAATGGCAGCAACCTTTGGAATACTGTTCTATACTCTAGCACTTAGTCTTGCTGTGTTTTCTTGCTAACATACTTAGGGAAATTGCTTCTATTGCAGTCCTCTTGGGTCGACTAGTATACTCACACCTTCAGTAGTATATATAGTTGCATCTACCTACAGGCTAGCTATTATTTCCTTGTTTCAGTGAGAAGGTAACAGTTACAACTGCATATTCCAATGTGATGGTCAAACCATGGCTGACTGCCAAATGGTTAATTGTATTACTGATGTCCATTGCTGATGCACCTGATACCAAACCTGACCCAACCCACTTACCCAATACCAATGTAAAGACTACAATCTAGCTAGAGTGATAGTGGACTACTTCTCTGGCTAGTATATGTTGAAGCCTTGCCTAGCTGCTATACTTGTAAGACAAGAGTGTTCAACCCAAGGGGTCTGTTGTCTACTGAGGTAAATGAAAGTGCACACTATATGGGACACAAAAGTCCAAAGCTCTATGGTCAAGTCTGATGGCTATATGGGATGTCTGATGCATGGGAATTTCGGGTCTGCGGTGTCTTACTAGGATGTGATTGGTAAGGAATTCACCAGATTTCACAATCCTTCCACAGTCAACAGTGTGACAGTCCAACTGGTGCTGGCCATGCATAGGTCCATTTCCATAATTGTCTAGCCCCTATCCTGCATAGTGCAACCACCCCTAACCCTATCATTAATGCTTTATTCAGTTACTGAGGATACCACACACTTGCCAGTTACTGTACCAAAGCGCCAAGCCATGTTCCATGAGCCAATGCCCATAAAATGCCCATCAAATGCCCACTAGTTCCATTTGGTGCATAGTTTATTCTCATCTGCTGCTGCTAATCCCATGGCAAGCCTTATTACATGTAGAATGTGTGCCACAGTATCTGTAGTACTATTACATATCACTATGGCTAAGTTTTGCTTACTCACTACTATCCTCACCTATTGATTCCGCTTACTTATGATGTATGATAAAAGACAGCTGACTTCTTCTCCATACTACACTCCTCTTTTACCATACATTTGGTAGAAGGAGTCACTTCTTACCTTCGGCATACTAACTGTGCACTGGAGTACCCATTCATTATATTATACATTATATCGCTCATTAGACAGGATTCCCATACCATTACCCCTATTCAAATATATCTTCTTTGAAATCCATTATCTCTGAAACTTCAACAGTCTCTGCCATCTCACTAAACACATTGCTATCATTGCTGTCATCATAATCTTGCCATTGCTCATCACTTAAGCCTTGCTGTTACTTTGCATATATTGCTATCATAGTCATCAGTTCACACTATCACTCCACTCATTGCTAGTGCTACTCTCAGTACCATTGGTATCACTGGTATTGTCACTACTCATCATTCCTGGCACACACTAGCATCAGCATCAGCAGGATTCATTGTGCTATCAGCAGCAATGCTACCGCTATCTTCAGCATCATCTATATGAAGTATCACACATCTCACATTAGCAGTTGGCAGGGATATATCCACCAGCAACCCCTTGGGTCAAACATTCTTGTCCTACAAGTATAGTGGCTAAGCAAGCTTTCAACATATACTAGTTTAGGTGGTAGCTTGCTATCATACTAGCTAGATTGTAGTCTTTATAATTGGAGCACACTGCAAGGGGTTCCTTTGGTATATTTCCACCTTCACTCAAAACCACTTACTGCATATTTTGCTCTGACAGATAGATATCAGCCCTTACTAAATGCCTCATCATAACTATATTCTATATGCCATTATGCTGCATGCCAGCAGTGCCATTTTTTGATGGTAACCCAGTGGACTTACTAATGTTTCTCATTATGGTAGACCAACTTGCCAACATGGCCAGTGTCACAGAAGCAGTACATATCAAAGCAGCTACATGGTATGCTCACCCTGACAAAGCTGAGCTATGGGAATATTTGGAGGAATATAATGGTAACAGTTATAAAGAATTTGCTACTGCAGTTTTGTATGCATATCCAGGTCACAGCACCAAAATGTTCAAACACATGGTAACTTGCCCAGCAGACACTCCACTGGCAGACTCCTATGAGGAGAACCCTATTGAGTACCCTGACACAAATACACAGCATGCTGTAATAACTCCTATTATTGACACCAAAGAACAGATGATGCCCACTGACATCATGGCAACACTGCTAATGTTCGAAATCATGCTGAAAGAAAGACAAGACAAAGTTCCAGTACCAACAGCATCACTGCCAGACATACTGCTACTGCCAGTTCAACTTAGCAAACCAAGTTTGTTACCTGATGATATATGCAACACTGACAATACCATACATGATTCTTATAGCAAGACACTTATTCCCCTGGAAAGTGCAATGACTGCCACTGATAGTGCTAGTACTGACAAAGAAGCTGACATCACTGAAGTAGAGCTGTTTGTTCAACTCCTTGATACCTGTTACAATCGTTGTACGCCCTCTAGTTCTTTGTTCTCTATTTCCTTCTTGATTACGTCACCATTCCCTTGTATATCACTCTCTTCCACGGTCACTTGACTGTATGTTCATACATGACTCACCTTGACTCTCTTCCCTTTCTGACATCGTACGTTCAACACATTGTATTTCACTGCCTTCCTTACTAAGATACGCAGTCATTACTTATCTTCTCGAGCCTGCCCTAAAGGGTCTATCCACTTATGTATATAAACTCGAGTAGATACGTTGTATTTCCTTATTCTAATCTTACTGGGTTTTACCTGGATTCTTCCTTCGCTAAGGACCTCCAATCCTTAGTCGTCTAAGATTGTATCTAAGACTAGCACACCTAGCTCTTAGTCTAAAGCGAAGCTTACTTGCCTCGACTCAGCTAGTTCCATGTAAGCCTACTCGGACCTACCTTTGTCGTTGTACGAATGTATTCGACTCAGCCAGTCTAGTCCTCTCAGGCACTTGACTGTCTTTGTCGCTTACCTTGAACCCACGACTCTCGATACTGCTTATTTGCGGCAGTCGTGTTCAGAACCATCCCAGTTCGTAACAAAAGATTAGAATCCTTTTCGACACCGTCGACTACCTAGTCTTCGGCCCCCACCTACCAACACGATCACTTCGATCAGAAAGTCCTAGCGGACAGTCAGACAGCGCGCTTAGGCAAGAAGGATTACACTCCTGATCGACATTACTCTCTGCCCAGAATGTCGTCGAAAGAACACGAATTCAAGATTGGTCTGCCCACCATCTTTGATGGAGAACGGACAGTTTCAAAATTGTTCCTCTTATCCTGCCATGCTTACATGGATATCAACGAGAAGCTATATACTACCAATCAGCAGAAGATCATTTTTATCTGCTCTTTTATGGAGAAAGGAAACGCTCGCTTATGGAAGGAACATTTCCTCAAGGAAGCCCACTCAAAGAAACCCCACGAATACGGCAAACTCGACGACTTCCTTAAAAGCTTTAACAAAGCATTCGAACCCCTTGATCCAGCCAGATCGGCAATTACGAAGCTTAGAGACCTGAAACAAGGCAATAAAGATCTGCAGACTTACGCAGCCGACTTCACCCTTCTCATGACCCAAGCGGGAATCACTGATGAGTTAACCAAGATCCAATTCTTCCAAGACGGCCTTAACATGGGAATCCTCACCTGTCTGTTCAACACTGGAGACATTTTGGACACCCTTAACGAAGTTATCAGCACTTGCGTTAACATCGATAACTCCTACCACTGCCTCCAATCAATCCGTAATCGTCACCAACCCCAGAAGAAGTCCCAGAAGTACGGAAACTCCAGATATTCTTCCTCCCGCGATCCTAATGCGATGGAGGTTGATCACCTTATGCATGCCAAGAAAATCGATCTGATGAAGAAGGGCAAGTGCTTCCACTGCAAGCAGCCCAGGCACCGTGCGAATAGCTGCCTGAAGAAGAAGGAGCGTTCCACTCCTGTACGCCAGACTGAAACCGAAGCTTCGGGGTCTGGGTCGAAGATAGAAGAAGTTGAAAGTGATGACAAAGAAACCGTTAGGCGGTTGGCCCAGGATTTTTAATGTGGAGAAATAAATCGACGTATGTTTCTCCATCTGTACTATTATGACTTGTACGTGCTGTAGGTGAACGAAAGGAACTTCGCATTCCTATTACCCTTATCTCACGCACTCGTCCGAAATCCGTCGAAACCACCGCCATCATTGATTCTGGGGCAGCTGGAACTTTCATTTCCGAAGAATTCATGAACCTTCATAACATCTCACGAAGACGACTTAGTAAACCATTCAAGGTTACTACTGCCGATGGCTCCTACGTGAAAGGGGGCCCTATCACCCACTATTGTCTACTTGTCGTTAAAATAGACAATCGAACCATGTATGGGAAATTCAATATAACCCGTCTTGGACGAAGGGACCAGATTCTCCTTGGTATCCCTTGGCTATGCGCCATGAATCCAGTCATTGATTGGACTGCCGAAACCGTAACGCTATCACATACAAAGAAGTCAGATCTTATCGAAATAGATGTCGACGCTGATAGAAGAACAGCGAAGCTTCCTCTTCTTTTCAACCATCCTATCCCAACTCCGAAATGGAAGAACTCGAAGCTCCCACGACCGGCGGGCCCGCACATTCCCATTACGTCCGCTCCTCTCATACCGACCCCAGATCCTACTACCAAACCTCCCAACGACGACGCTCTGCCCCCACCTGCTCCGAAACCATTATCCCCTATGATCACTAGGCCAACTCTCCCGAACGAAACTCTTCCTCGATGACCCATTTCTCCTATTCCCAAACCAGAGAAGAGGCGAAACGACAGAGAGTCATCACCTAGACCCGCACCTATTCCAAAAGAGCAGCGACCACCAGAGAAGCAGAGAGAACACGTTAGGAAAGCGGAGGAGTCACCCACCGGGATACCAGTCGAAAAGAAAGTACGTCTGGACTTCGAAGAAGGACGAGCAACTGAGAAGGAATTCCTCAAAGGGAAACCATTCCTCACCCTAGATGATCACTCCGCCATCAGAGAAGAACCCCCTGCATTAGTACCTTCCCCCGACGACGATGAACCATTCTTCGACACTATGCAGGATGTCTGGACAGAACCTGAAGTCCGGAACGTCGCAACTTATGAGTTAAAGGAGAAAGAGTTCCTGGTGGAATACGATATAGAAGGGATGCAGATGCAGATCGTAGAAGAAGTATCTATGGATACCCCCCTCACTCGAGATGGCACCTCACGATTGGAGAACCTCCCGAACTATTCCCAAGTCTCGATCGCCCCGCCGCCGTTCGAGGAGACGACCAAGTTTAGTAATAAAGCCCAGGAGTTCGCTACTGATGAGAAAGAGAAGAAGAAGAAGAGTTTCGAAGAACTTGTCCCGTCCTATCTTCATGATTTCCGCGATATCTTCACGAAGGAAGGGCTTAATAAGCTCCCTCCTGAATGACCCGGTATCGACCACCGTATAGAAACCAAACCAGGGTTTGTCCCTCGAACGTCCAAGGTCTATCTGTTATCTGGGAAGGAAAGAGAAGCTGTCAAAACGTTTATCGATGAAAACATCGCCAAAGGGTTCATCTCAGAATCCAAGTTGCCCCAAGCTAGCGGATTCTTCTTCGTTGGAAAGAAAAGCAGAGAGTTACGCCCATGCCAAGACTATCGTTACATCAACGACTGGACAATCAAGAATGCATACCCACTCCCCTTACCCGTTTCACTGATTGCTCGACTTCATGACGCACGCTTCTTCACCAAAATGGACATCCGCTCCGGTTATAATAATATCCGCATCCACCCTGACGACCGATGGAAAGCCGCTTTCACCACCGAATTCGGCTTATATGAACCCAATGTCATGTTTTTCGGCCTCTGTAACTCCCCTGCCACCTTTCAAGCCTACATGAACCGAACGTTCCAACAAGAGATCAACAAGGGATGGATGGTGATTTATATGGACGATATCCTAATCTTCTCGAAAACCCTAGAAGAGCACAAAAGACGGACTCGAAGAGTACTTGAACGAATCCGACAGGAGCAACTCTTCTTAAAACCGGAGAAGTGCACTTTTGACGCAGAAGAAGTCGAATATCTCGGAATGATTATCTGTCCAGGAGAGGTTGCTATGGACTCCGCTAAAACTAAAGGTATTGCAGAATGGCCGGTCCCACGTACCGTGAAAGATGTCAGATCCTTCCTTGGATTCTGCAACTTCTACCGAACATTCATCTCCCACTACTCCGATATTGCCCGTCCGCTTATCGAATTAACGAAGAAGAACTCTAATTTCAATTGGACGGCTAGTTGTCAAGACACCTTTACCACGCTGAAAGAAAAATTTACCCAGCAACCGGTACTTCGAAATCCGGATCCACTTCGGCAATTTGCGGTTGCCACCGATGCGTCCCTTGTCGCAACAGGGGCAGTTTTACTCCAGACCGACGAGAACGGGGTTTACCACCCCTGTGCCTATCTCTCGCAATCCCTTAACCCAGCAGAATGCAATTACCAGATCTTCGACCGAGAATTGTTGGCCGTGATCCACCCCCTTACAGAGTGGCGTCATTATCTTGAAGGAAACCCACATCCTGTTATCATCTTCACCGATCACAAGAATCTTCTCTACTTCAGAACAGCGCAGAAACTCACAAGGCGACAAGCCCGTTGGCAGCTTATTCTCTCAACTTTCGACATTGAACTCCATCACGTCGCCGGAACCAAACTGGCTGTTCCTGATGCCCTCTCCCGCCGCCCTGATCATGATTCTGGCGGTCATGATAATGAAGATACCATACTTCTTCCTGATTCCCTTTTTGTCCGACTCATCGACTCAGATCTACTTGATGTACTGGGTTCTTCTGACCCTCTTGATGATCCACTTTTCAAAACAGCATCAGACGCCTTAGATGGCGTATGCCTCCTGCCTATGAAGTCGGCTCTCTCCAACTGGCGGATTGATAGCGGCGTTCTCTACTTCCACGATCGCGCCTACATCCCGCCTGCTCATCGCGCCGCCTTCCTCGCTCGTCATCATGATCACCCTGCTGCTGGTCACCCCGGCCGTTTTAAAACTGAGGAACTTGTCAAACGGGAGGCCTGGTGGCCCTCCATGGGGGTCTATATCCGCAAATATGTTGAGGGTTGCGTGCTTTGTCAGCAAATGAAAGTGGACACTCACCCCGTTCGCCCCCCACTTAACCCCATCCCCTCTTCTGCAACTCGCCCCTTCTCGCAGGTCTCCATCGACCTCATCACCGATTTGCCCATTAGCAATGGCTTCGATAGCGTCATGGTCGTGGTCGACCATGGGCTTACAAAGGGGGTAATTCTCATCCCTTGCTTGAAAACGATCACCTCCGAAGGCATAGCAAAACTATTTTTGAAACATGTCTACCATCACTTTGGCCTCCATGATAAAGTCATATCGGACCGCAGTCCACAATTCCTGTCCAGATTCTCGAAAGAACTCGCCTGACTCTTGAACTACCAAATCGCCCCATCCACCACTTATCATCCACAAACGGACGGGCAAACTGAAAGGCTCAATCAAGAGCTTGAAACGTATCTTCGTATCTACTGCCAAAACAACCCTGATGAATGGGTGGAACACCTTCCTATCGTGGAATTCGTCCACAACCACCGGAAACACGACACCCAAAATGCTTCCCCTTTCTTCCTTATGATGGGATACAAACCACGTGCTATTCCTCATCTTATCCCCGACTCCCCCGTACCATCAGCGGAGGAACGAGTACGCTCGCTTCAGAAAATCAGAGAAGAGGCAATCGCGTGCCACAACCTAGCTATGCAAAAAATGGCTGAACGATCTCATGGGAAGAAATATACCCCATGGAAGATCGCTGATAAAGTGTGGTTATCTGCAGAAAACCTCCGACTAAAACTCCCCTCTCGGAAACTCGCACCGAAGCATTATGGACCCTTCCCGATCGAAGAAGTCTTATCACCCATCACATTCAAACTCCGCCTACCGAAACAATGGAAGATTCACCCTGTGTTTCACGCTTCGGTCTTATCTACCTATAGCGAAACTGACGTACACAGTCCGAACTTCCTAGAACCACCGCCTGACGTCATTGAAGAGGAAGAAGAATACGAAGTTGATGCAATCTTATCCCACAAGGGGTCCGGCAAGCGCCGACGATACCTTGTATCCTGGAAAGGGTACTCATCTGCCGATAACGAATGGATCCCAGAAGACAATCTCCGAAACTCCGCTCAAATTCTAAAAGCATATAAGACGAAGCACACCCTTTGATACTCTCTAACCTGATCCACCACAGTCAATTACCAAACGTCTTCAAATGTCTTTCACTTCTGCCGCTGTTTCCGACTCTGAAATCACTCTCGTTAACCGACCATCGTTCATCACTCCAGTACCCCTTTCCCACCAGTATGCTGTCGCCGACCTTAACGACCCCCAGTCCTCCGACACCGACCTCAAAGACCCCTCGCATGAAAACTACCCAAACGTCGTCGCCGACATCAAGAACACCTCCCTTATCATCTCAGCCCTCCTTTGCCAGGGGCACACCATTGAGATTGACAACCGACTCCAGCACCACCACAACCACGTTCCCCAACTCATCGTCAACCTCATCCGAACTGCCTCTCTATTGGGTAGACTTGCTACCGAAATCCCAGACGAGCACGTCCGTCAACATCTTTACCATATTGAAAGATGCATTCAGCATTACGGCGTGCTGCTGCTCCCTGATACTTTTAAAAGCGATGTTGAGGAAGTCATTCATATTATTGCAGAACGATGAGCGGGTGTTGCTCGTCCTCCATCACCGTACGCTACTAGCCGAACGCATACATTGCTTACCTCTTCCTATTCGACACCTCATCCCCATGTTGATGCTCTTCGGGGCCTATTATCTAGTGTTGAGGAGGTGTCAACCTTCATCGTAAAAGACCTTCATCTCCGTGTAGCAGGATGCCCCACTGCACAAAGAACCCTAGAACGTATTGCCACCACTGCTCTCCCCTCCTATGCTGAAAAGACACACCCTGATTGGGTTGGCGACGCCACCCTTGCTGCGCAGCTAACACTGCTGAAGATTCACCCCCCTCTCGTCATTCCATCTGAGGAGGAACTCGCCTCCACCACGCATATCCTGGAGGAGACCAACTTTGTCTGTACTGAGGAGCATCCCGAAACCCTCTATTCCGCGTTCACTGAAACCCATGAAGAAATCATTGCTGCTAGAACAGCTCCCGACACGCTTGACCTTCACAAAGACCTTCCTACTGCCACCCTTGTCGACCCCTCCGCCTCCGGGCAGGTCCCTATTGACGTACTCGGAAGGACCTCCCCTTCCTCACCCAGCGAGCTCCTAGCTGTTGCTGAAAGGATGGCGCCATCCACACCAGCCCCTTTTCAGGGATCCCTGCCAGATGACCGACCATCTCGAAACAGAAAACATCGTCGCGGCTTGGCATATGGCAAGAGAAACTCGCGATCTGCTAGCCCTAAACCACTCCCTATCCCTTCCCCACTCCGTCAGTCTCACTCCAATCGTGATGAGAACATGAAATGCCGTGTGTGCCTTGAATATGGTCATCGCCAGATCACCTGCCCACAGTATAAGTGCCGTATCTGCGAAAACTTCCAACCCGGCCATCTCACCCTGTATTGCCCCCGATTTCATGGAACACCACCATTCACCCTTACGCATAAGGATGACGGCTTCTACAAAGCGCTCCATATCTGGGAGATGTACCTTGACTCAGTCCACTCCGCCATTCCCAGAGTTGATGCAAAGGCACGGGATGAACTCAGACAATGAGGGGCGGAAGAGGCCGTGTATATGATGCGTCAAACTGGAGGGGATGATGAAGATGACTTCGAATACTCCGACGACCCTATCTACTATCACAACCAAAGTGACTAAGTCGGTGACTTTGTCCGTAAAATGGGGGTAATGTTACAATCGTTGTACGCCCTCTAGTTCTTTGTTCTCTATTTCCTTCTTGATTACGTCACCATTCCCTTGTATATCACTCTCTTCCACGGTCACTTGACTGTACGTTCATACATGACTCACCTTGACTCTCTTCCCTTTCTGACATCATACATTCAACACGTTGTATTTCACTGCCTTCCTTACTAAGATACGCAGTCATTACTTATCTTCTCGAGCCTGCCCTAAAGGGTCTATCCACTTATGTATATAAACTCGAGTAGATACGTTGTATTTCCTTATTCTAATCTTACTGGGTTTTACCTGGATTCTTCCTTCGCTAAGGACCTCCAATCCTTAGTCGTCTAAGATTGTATCTAAGACTAGCACACCTAGCTCTTAGTCTAAAGCGAAGCTTACTTGCCTCGACTCAGCTAGTTCCGTGTAAGCCTACTCGGACCTACCTTTGTCATTGTACAAACGTATTCGACTCAGCCAGTCTAGTCCTCTCAGGCACTCGACTGACTTCGTTGCTTACCCAGAACCCACGACTCTTGATACCGCTTGTTTGCGGCAGTCATGTTCAGAACTACCCCAGTTCGTAACAATACCGATCTCGCTGACACCTTGCACTCCTCCAACTCATTGGATGACCCTGTATTCCGAACCGCATCAGATGCCCTTGACAGCATATGCCTTCCTCCCATGAAATCGGCATTATCCGATTGGAAGATTGACAAAGATATCTTGTATTTCAAAGATCACGCTTACATTCCCCCCACACATTGGGCCACTTTCCTAGCCCATTATCATGATCATCCAACAGCCAGTCACCCAGGCCATTTTAAGACAGAAGAATTAGTTAAACGAGAAGCTTGGTGGCCTGCGATGGGTTCCTATATCCGTAAATATGTGGAAGGCTGCACCCTCTGCCAGCAAATGAAATCAGACACCCACCCTGTTTGGCCCCCCTTAACCCCAATTTCCTCCACTGCGAGTTTCAGGCAGTTTTGATAGCATCATGGTCGTGGTAGACCATGGCCCTATGAAGGGGGTAATTATTACTCCATGCCACAAAACGATCACATCAGAAGGGGTGGCCAAGCTATTTTTGAAACATGTCTACTGACATTTCAGGTTACACAACAAAGTCATTTCAGATCGCGGACAGCAATTCCTATCTAGGTTCTCTAAAGAATTAGCTTGACTCCTCAAATACTCTATTGCCCCATCAACAGCCTATCATCTGCAAACAGATGGACAGACTGAATGACTGAACCAAGAACTAGAAACATATCTTTGCATTTATTGCCATAACAACCCAGAAGACTGGGTAGAACATCTACCTATTGCTGAATTCATACACAACTACTGAAAACACGACGCACACAATGCATCACCCTTCTTCCTTATGATGGGATACGAACCTTGTGCTATCCCACATCTCATCCCTGATTCAACAGTTCCCACAGCAGAAGAACAAGTATGTTTGCTTCAAAAAATAAGAGAAGAAGCTATCTCATGCCATAACATAGCCATGCAGAAGATGGTGGAATGATCATATGGGCAGAAGTATACCCTGTGAAAAATAGGAGACAAGGTCTGGCTATCAGCAGAAAACCTATGACTAAAATTACCATCCAAGAAGCTTGCGCCTAAATGCTATGGGCCCTTCCCAATCACAGCAGTATTATCCCCCATCACATTCACACTCCAGCTTCTGAAACAATGGAAGATCCACAACACATTCCATGCTTCTCAGTTATCGTCCTATAGCGAAAATGATGTCCATGGACCAAACTTCCTAGAACCGCTGCCTGACATCATTGAAGAAGAAGAAGAATACAAAGTGGAAGCAATTCTATCCCATAAAGGAAATGGCAAATGCTGAAGGTACCTGGTGATGTGGAAGGGTTACTCATTGGCTGATAATGAGTGGCTACCCGAAGAGAATCTGGAGAACGCTGGAGAAATCCTTAGAGCTTATAAAAGACGACATAAACTCTGAAACTCCCCTCAACAAATCTACTCCAGTCACTCACAGTCCAGCCAACTCAAATCGACCATATGTCTTCTAATGTCCTCATACCAGCAACCCCTGCTCTATCTAATGCCTCTGTCTCCACTGAATCATCCATCTCCGAATTCACCAACAACACCAATGCCCTTGTCACTCCAGTTCGTCACCATTCCCCAGTTGCCAGAGACTATGCCCGCCCTATCATGGTTGTCATCACCCCCACAGAAAACCATGCATGCAACACCAACACTGAAAGATTCACACACTACCTCGATGACCTCAAGGAATATATGTTCATCAAAGCCATCCTCATGTGCAAAGAGTACGCCATTGAGGTTGACAACATTATTATCAGAAGAGACGCATTTGCTGCATCACTCATCATCCATATCATCCGAAACACAATTCTCCTTGAAATCTGGGCTAGAAGAATCCCATGCCAAGAAACTCGTCTCAGCATTATGCACCTTCAAAAGCATATTAGGACTCATGCTCTACGCCTTCTACCTTGTGGGTTTGAGGAAGACCTTAGAGAGGCTATTTGAGTGGTTAATGCCAGGGCAGAAGGAACCCTTAGACCACACAGTCCATCTGCTGAGGCAGAAGCTAGCCGAGTTGCTCTCACAGACACCGCCTTCCCTCCAAATCCTCGTTCTAACATCAGTAATCTTGTCAGCCTTCTTGCTGCCATTCAAGAGGCATCTACTACCACCTCCGCTATCATCCAAGATATCCAGCAATCAGTTGACACCTCTAGAGAGGCAAAACAAGCCATCAAGGACATAGTCAATGTACTATGCAACTATGAAACCGAATGTACTCCATCCCCAGTACAAACCGTGAATCCGATCCAAACCCTTATTACCGAACAAGCAACACCCCCTCATTTCCACCACTCCACTGCTCCCTCTCCAGAACCTGTCAAAACTTGGACAGAAGAACACCCCACTAGATTATATGAACCAGCACCTGAATCCCTTCCCCCAGTCATAGTTCAACTCCCAGAATTCGTTCCTGTCACCGCCCTAGGTGCTACCATGTCATCATCAACTGAAGAGCTCATCGCTGCAGCTGAGAAAGAGGAAGCCAAGCCTATGCTTAAACCTGTACCAAAGTGTACCTTTCAAGCTCGTATCCCAAAGGAATCACACCTGATTACAAAGACTAAAGCAGCAGGAAAGTGATGCCGGTCGCAAAGTCAAGACCCTGCTTATGGTAATGTCACTGTTGCCCCTCCTTTATGCGCATCCACTTCCAACCCCGACGAGAACTGCACTTGCTGAATCTGTAAGGGTACAGGTCATCGTCACAAGACCTGTGACCAATATCACTGTGTGTATTGTCATACCATTGCCCCAGGACACCTTTCCATCTATTGTCTGATGTTAAAGGGGAAGGATGTTGGGTTCCCTATTAAAGATTTTAAACACCCCGACTTCTATGCTATGCTCACCGCCTGGCAATTAGAAGAGGATGAGAAGTATGTGCGAGCTTATCAGGAGATGGACGAAGCAAGAGTGATAGAGAATGACTACGATGAAGATGGTCACTTTATCTCTGATGACCCTATCTACTGGGCCAACCAAGATGAGTAAAGACGCTGTCTTTACCATAAATATGGGGTAATGTTACAGTCGTACTTGCCCCTATACATTTTCCTTGTCCTCTGATTACATAATGTGTACAACCATGGACTACTTGTCTCACAATGTGGTCTATGAACTGGTCATTGTACTTACGTGGCTCTGCCACATCATCCTTTACCTTTCTTGTTTCTTCATATTGTCATATGCACATGCCTTCCACATTCATCTCATCACTTACTTACTGGTTATGGTCCTGGTCTGTGCGCACATACTGGCCTATTTAAGCACAGTGTATCGCTTGTAGTTTCCTCACTTTAATCTTACTGGGTTTTACCTGGAACTTCCTTCACTAGAGCCTTGCAACTCTAGTCATCTTGAATCGTCTTCTAAGTCTTAGCACTCCTAAGGTCTTAGTCCAAACATGATCTTGTATTCGACTCAACCAGTCTAGTCCTCTCTATGAACTATACTGTCTTCGTCGTCTATACGAAGCATAGTACTCTTTTGTACTTCGACGCTGATACTGAATGGCTGTCACTCTCTTTTGAGTAGCTGTCTCATGACCAACCCCAGTCATAACACAACCAACCTTCAGCTAAGAAAAAAGGCATTAGCAAAACAAGTTAAGTACAAAGCAGTCATCCCTGCCTTCACCTCTTGGTCATCTCTGCCTCTGGCTATTGGTTATCTCTGCCTCCATCTCGATAAGTTATTCTGTACAAGTTTTATCTCTGAGTTCATAGCCTGATGTTTTGCTGTACTTACTATTATGTTTCTGACATAGCCTTGGACTATGCTTACTTACCTTCTGGCATGCTACCTACAGTATATAAACTTGTAGTATTACTCCTGTAGACCTCAGTCTGATCATTGCTTATATTCTTACTTATCCTGTTGTCTATATAACTCTGTTTCCATTCTCACTTGGGCTCCAGCCCTTGTAAGTCTCTGGCTCTGGACTATGGGAGTACTCCCTAGTCTGGAGCCTTAACCCTCTGTCATATAACCACCTTTGGACCCCTGGCCCTATGGTCCTATGATCCTGTCCTATTCTATCCTTCAACCTATTGTGTAACATCCTTTACTTGTTCTATTCTGGACTTCATCCAAGTAGTCTTGTCATCTTCCCCTATCATCTGGAAATAGTTCCAGCATGTTCCCATGCTCATCTGGAAGTCCTTTGGAGCTCTATTGAGCTATCCAGTCCTAGAGTTCATCCAGACTTCATCCAGACTTCACCAGAACTCTCCCTAGGACTTCATCCGAAATTAAGGGGCAATACTCAGGTAAGGGGCACAGTGTATGAGCTGAGGCCAAAGCCCTTTATGATCCATTAACCCTCCAAGCATGTCTTTAACACAGTGGGACAGACCTTCCTCTTAGGCATGAGAGCCTCCTCTTCCTCCTCCTTACTATCTGCCTCTCCAGCAGCCTCAGCTACCACAACTTCCTCCTCCATGGCCTTTTCCTTCCCCTTCTCCTTTTCTAATTCCTTCACTGCTTGCTCCATGGCAACGTTCTTTGTGTGCAGCTAGTCATGGAACAGCTGTATGGCATCAACAACAGACCATGCAGCAGCAATCTCCACTTCTGAGAGCATGAGTGAGTGTCCCGCTTCAGCACCCTCCCTATGGCAATGCTCTAGGTTGAGCTAGAAAAAATTCTAAGTCAATAGAAAATGTTAAACCAAAGCAAAAGAAGACATACCATTAGCTTATCCCATCCCAAAATCCAGATCTCTTTGTTCTCTGCCAGTTCTTCCTTGTCATCTGGAATATACTTCATGAGGCCCTTGAGTTTCTTGCAAAGGATCACAAATTCCTTCTGCAGACCCAAAAGAGTGGGCACAGTGAAGGCAGAGAAGTCAAAAGTGTTAGCAGAGGTAGATATGATTATAGTGAAAAGATGAGGGGAAACTGTGCAGATAGTGGCTAATTTATAGGGATTACTGATTGTGGCCACAATGTGCCACTCTTTGTTTCCATTGTTCCAAGGCCATGGGACCATGCACCCATGCTTCCACTTCCACACAGCAATTACTGAGACACACATTGCACCACATGACTTCTTCAATTGAAATTCTGCTAAGTCCCTTGCCAATGGCATAGCTGACCAAGAACAATCAGTTTTCAAAGTCCCAAGGGGGATGTGACAGTCCAGCTGGCACTGGCCATGCATAGGTCCATTTCCATAATTGTCTAGCCCCTATCCCACATAGCACTGTGACAGTCTAGCTGGTGCTAGCCTTGCATAGGTCCATTTCCATTATTGTCTAGCCCCTATACCACATAGTGTGACCACCCCTAACCTTAGCACTATCCATATATACAGTTACTGAGGTTACCGCACCCTTGCCAGACTACCGTACCGCAGTACCAAGCCATGTTCAACGAGCTGATGCCCATCAAAATGCCCATGCCATGCCAACTAGTTCCATTTGGTGCATAGTATATTCCCATCTGCCGCTGCTAATCCCATGGCAAACCTTATTACATGTAGAAAGCATGCCGCAGTACATGCAGCACTATTACATATTGCTACGGCTAACTCTTGCATACTTGCTACTATTCTTGCCTATTGATTCCGCATACTTACAATGTATGATAAAAGACTGTTGACTTCTCCTCTGTTAGACACTCCCCTTCTACCGTACAGCAGTAGGAGAAGTCATTTACAATCATTTTTCTTATATCATATCATTCATTAGACAGGATTCCCATACTGCTACCACTTTTGCTATACACAAATATATCTTCTTTGAAATCCAAATATCTCTAAGAATCCTTGACAGTCTTTGCTCTTGATGCTTCCCTTACCGCTATCCTTGCTAAGCACTGGTATCCATTGGTATCATCGGTATCATCGTCATCATGCTATCTTTCTTTGCTGTCCCTCAGCATACAATGCTATCACATTTATCGGTACACGCTATCACAGCGCTCATTATTAGCACTTCCCATGGTATCATTGGTATCACTGGCATTATCAGTACCTATCTGTCACAAGGCACTAGACATTGGCATCCACAGAATCCATAGCACTATCAGCGGCAATGCTACCACTAGCATCAGCATCGCTTTACAGGAGTATTACAAGTCTCATATCAGCGCTTGACAAAGTATATTAACCAGCAACCCCTCGGGTCGAATGTTCTTGCCTCGCAAGTATAGCAGCTAGGTAGACTTCGACATATACTAGCATAGGTGGTAGTCCGCTATCATACTAACTAGATTGTAGTCTTTACAGCGTGACCACCCCTAACCCTACCATTAATGCTTTATTCAGTTACTGAGGATACTGCACACTTTCTAGTTACCATACCAAAGTGCCAAGCCACATTCCACAAGCCAATGCCCATTGAATGTCCATGCCATGCCCACTAGTTCCATTTGGTGTGTAGTTTATTCTCATCTGCTGCTGCTAATCCCATGGCAAGCCTTATTACATATAGAATGTGTGCCACAGTACCTGCAGTGCTATTACATATCACTATGGCTAAGTTTTGCTTACTCACTACTATCCTCACCTATTGATTCCACTTACTTACAATATATGATAAAAGACAGCTGACTTCTTCCCTGTACTACACTCCCCTTTTACCATACATTTGGTAGAAGAAGTCACTTCTTACCTTCAGCACACTAACTGTGCACTGGAGTATCCATTCATTATATTATACATTGTATTGCTCATTAGACAAGATTCCTGTACTGCTACTGCTACCCCTATTCAAATATATCTTCTTTGAAATCCATTATCTCTGAAACTTCGACAGTCTCCACCATCTTGCTATACACATCACTATCATTGCTATCATTGCTATCATCATAATCTCACCATTGCTCATTGCTTAAGCCTTGCTGTCCCTCAGCATATATTGCTATCATAGTCATCAGTTCATGCTATCACTCCACTCATCGCTAGTGCTACTCTCAGTACCATTGGTACTCATCATTCGCACACACTAGCATCAGCATCAGCAGGATTCATCACACTATCAGTGGCAATACTACCGCTATCTTCAGCATCATCTATATGAAGTATCACACATCTCACATTAGCAGTTGGCAGGATATATTCACCAGCAACCCCTCAGGTCAAACATTCTTGTCCTACAAGTATAGTGGCTAGGCAAGCTTTCAACATATACTAGTCTAGGTGGTAGCTTGCTATCATACTAGCTAGATTGTAATCTTTACAATGGTTCAGACAATTACCAATGGTTGATAATGTGGTGTTCATTGGGGATGCAGAAACAAAGTTGCAGTTGTTTTTCCAAGCAATTTACAATTGACTAAAAGGGTTGAGATGGTTTGAGAAATCTCAGGGGTTGGTATCTGTTAACTGGTGTGATGCAGTACTTAGGCAAATAAGAAGAATGATTACCATTAACTGGCTTGATGCAGTACTTAGGCAACTTGAAAGAATGGATGGGACAGAGTGGAGTGTAACTGAATCAATAACTGGCTTGATGCAGTGCTACAATGTTACAACTAATGTATTGACAGTATAAGAATATTTCATAATAATACCTCTTGACTACTTCTTATCCTCACAATTAGGAGAGCAAACTAAGAATCAGATACAATCAAATCAATCAATACATGACCTCGAAACCAACTTCTCTGCTGCTCAGACACTCACAATGAGTATGACACAGAATCAGAACAGAGTATGTCCTCTTAACATAGTCTTAAAGTAAGCCAAGCTCTTAATATTATTGACTCAAGTATAAGTTTTATTTGTCATCACTCAATTAATGAAAATAATTCTCCCACAGAATTGATTGCCTGTGTCACAAAGAGAGTGAAGCAGAACTACACTAGACAACTAACAACTGTGTTAGCTAGTGTAATTAAAGATTATTTAGAAGTTATCTCAGATAGTCAGAACATCGTGGGAAATGATGACAAAGGAATGGAGGAATAAACTAATATTCACTCAATTCACACTTGGGACTTTTTCACAAAAAGGGGGATTCTTATTATCAGAGGGGAAAACTAGGCCCCTTATATACTATTCTACCAGTGGCTATGCAATTTCTACATTTAGAAAAATGATTCATGATTACTCAGAATGAGTCATTATAAGAGTGATTCCTAATGATTTGGCTTGACTCCAAATGACTTGGTATGACTCATATGCTTGGATGTTCAGATGTTGAAATGATGGTTACCACTATCTTGGAACTGTCCAAATTTGTCACTTATGAAATCAAAACAACTGCATTACATAATCCTCAATGTTTAGATGTTGACTTATCATTGTTAAGATGTTAAGATGTTAAACTGATTTCAGATAATTAGATAAGAAAATGTATGAAAAAATTATAAAATATGTGGGAAAACTGATTAGTCATCAGGTTTAAAGGTTTTGATGCACATTATTGAGTCAGATAAGTAATTATTTATGTTATAAATCCATTTGCTCATCAAAAAAATGCATTATAAAATTATTATAAGGTAGCAGAAAATTAGCTTCAATATTATAAGTGTAGTGGGGCTTGTAAAGTAGTGTTATATTTTCATGACCATGCTTGAAACCAGTTTTGTGCATGTCAGTGGGTCGGTAACAGCAGAGAGGGTAATAAAAGAGTGCAAGTACTTTGGGTTGTTATAGATGTTATTGAAGGGTCAATATAATGATGGGGATAGTGTTTTGCATAAGGATAATGAATGGCTATGATATTGCCTGCCTATGGCTTGTTAGACAGGGACCAAGTATTTGGGGCAATCCCCCTTCTACAGGATGGTATGGAGTATTGTCTACTGGTCCCTTATAACATGCTACATGAAAGTCTGGAGTACTATAGGCAAAACTATGAAGATGCTTGTGTGTGTGGCTTTCAAGTCCCTCAACACAAATATTTTCTTGTGGACATGGATTATCTGCTATGTCCTGGCCTTTTTGTATCATACCGAGATGTGCATTACCACCTTGCTGAATGGAGACATGCAAACATCAGGTAGTTCCTTACTTTATTCCAGGCAATTTTGAAACTTATCCTTCCCATAGGCCCTCAAATAAAGAGGAATTATTCAATTTATGACACACTTCAGCAAGAAATGTTATTGAGTGCACCTTTGGTGTTCTGAAGTGTCATTTTCAGATCTTACTGTTGCCACCTGCATATGCTATGGATATACAAGCTTGAATTCCCACTGCACTGTGTGCTGTTCACAACCTCATCTACATGCATGATCCCACTGACACCACCACTAACAATAATGACAATGACAAAGATTTTCAGGGTGGATATATTGGTAGTAATGCTGAAGAAGAGGAGGACAATGTTGCTGCCATTGAAGAAGATAATGAACTTGAATTTCATCAAGGATCTGCAATGTGGAATGATTATCAGCACATCTTGTTAGAATGTGCTTTTGAAGGTATTGATCTTGATGAAGAAGATGGGGATGAAGAGGACATGGATGAAGGGGACAAGGATAAGGACATTGAAGATGCTATTGATGAGGATGAGGACACTTTTTCCCAATAATTCACAGTTCTAGTACTACTTGTAGCATCCAAAATGAGACAAACATCATTGCATTGTGATACATGGTATTTTACATGAAATTGAGCAGTAAACAACATGTAGTACATAATGAGCAGTGAAACAGAGAAATAATAGCTGGCCTACAGATAGACACAACTAAAAATCCTACTGAAGGTGTGAGTTAGCTGTTTGACCCAAGAGGACTGCAATAGAAGCAATTTCTCTAAGTATGTTAGTGAGAGAACACAGCAAGACTAAAGTGTATTACATCTTATCAACAAAAGATATGTTTTATCAGCTTGATGTGAAATGATGTTACATCTCCACCAATTGGATGAGTGTGCTAGTGAAGTCATAAGTGTTTGTAAGTGTCCATAATGTGCTTAAGCTATTAAAGCTAAGTGTTCATTTCAGTGGTTTTGCAGATGTAGTGCTCTACTGCAGGTTGCACAGCGCCAATAATAGTCTATACAGCGCTAAAATTAGCAACCATGAGATCTTTCAGGTCGCGACAAATTAATTACGACTCAGACTAGCAGTACTGTGTGACGCTGTAGCTCCACTGCACAAGGGGGGACTTCACTGTGATACTGTAGTCACTATATGGCACCGTGTAGTACTGCACATCACCTCAAATCACACAACGGTTTTGCTGGTGAGACACGTAATCACCCACTATTATTATAGTTACTTATTGGAGAGGTCAGGTGGTACTGTACTGCCAACGGACCCATGGTTACGTCAAGGAACGTCATTCCGACTCATCAGCATGATTTTACGGATATATGTGTCTGACAAAACCATTCTCCTACTACGGACAACTGCTCTCCTCAGCACGCTTGCTACACTAGTTGAACCTGTGCAATGTCATTCTGCCACTTGGAGGTGTATTCATGATGGGCTAGCATCCCTGGAAATGAATTTCGTGAGGTAAGTCGATGTGGATCAAAACTCTATCGAGAAGTCGAATCCTTGCACTCGTGATGACTCAGATTACATCTACGTGCCATTGTCATGGTGTTCGCCAGCACATCATGATAAGTATATACAGTGGTTTACTGATACTACTTTACAGTAAGCCATGTTCTTCACTGCATTCTCGTCGACACTTCTCCTAGCTTTGTCAATCATGGGATCGCCCATTGAAGTTCATGATTCCCTCATCACCCTCCCCCTTACCAGGAGGCTAAATTCCTTCAATGGTACTATTAACCTCTTGCAACACGATAAAGATCGTATGGTGGCATTTAGGGACCACAACACGCATGGCCGACGTGCTAATAGCATTTTTGTGCGAAACAAATTTTTAGAGTACACCGTATCACTTGGTGTTGGCAGGCCCGCCACAATCTGTCAGTTCAACACTGAGAAAACATGCGGCTACTGATGTATTATTGAAGATGACTTGCTTGTTGATAGCGGTAGCTCCATCACATGGGTTGGCGCCACCACTCCATACGTGAAAACCGGCACCAGCATCAACACTGAAGAGCCTATAGCAGAAACATACGGTTCTCAGGACCAGTTCTCCTTCTCTGGTATGATATACAACAATATCATAAATTGAAAATACTTACGATTATCTATAGGAACCGTCTACCTCGATACCGTCACTCTCGGTGATGGGCTCACTGTCATTGATTTCCCACTCGGTGTTGCTTCTACTTCGGCGGGCTTCAGTTATGATGGTGTCCTTGGCATCGGGCCTGATGCCTTGTCGGTCGGCACCCTGCCAAGGAACAAAGATCACATGATCCCGACTTTCACTGACTACCTGTATGACCAAGGCAAGATTGGTCAGCGCGTTGTTGGTATCTTTTTCCAGCCCTCCACTACGGATCCAGCGAGCGATTTCGGAGAGCTCACCTTTGGTGGACCTGACTATACCAAGTACATTGGTAACATTGTACACACGTAAGCTACCTCAGCTCCTAGGTCAATTCAGACTGATAGTAATTGTTTTTTTTTTCAGCCCTATCACCACCGCCATCCCCGCATCGGACTATTGGGGTATCGATCAGAGCATCACCTATGGCACCACGTCGATCTTGGACCGTACTGCTGGTATCGTCGATACTGGTACCACCTTTCTTTCCATTGCCTCCGGTGTGTATTTAGAGTGCACCAAGTAATGACGATCTAATCAGTGTTCAAAGATGCCTTTGCCAGGTACAAGGATGTAACCGGCGGTACTCTGGATGAGGAGACTGATCTTCTCCGTATTTCCTCTGACCAGTACGATGCCCTACGGAACTTGGACTTCCATATTGGCGACGTACGTCAATGCTGTTAGCCCTCACTCCTTAGTCACCATTTTGCACAGGAAATCTTTAGTCTCACTCCCAACGCCCAAATATGGCCTCGTTCTCTCAACACCAAGATTGATGGTGGTGATGAAGATGCTATATATCTCATCGTTAACGACAATGGCAAACTCACTGGCCAAGGATTTGACTTTATTAATGGCTACACATTTATCCAACGCTTCTACATTCTGTTCGATGGCAGCAACTCCGTCGTCGGTTTTGCTAAAACCCGTTTCACCTATGCTACCACCAACTAATTTGGAATAGCCAAATTATACAGAGGATCCTTTTTCAGACGCAAAGCAGCATGCGGATTTGTACAGACTCTTTTCAAATAAGCTATGAAAGTCTTATTCCTTGGTCGAGTTTCTGTATAGCTACATTATAGCAATCCAAGTAATCTACACGCCTGCGGACGGTCGAGTACGGCGTGTCGGAGTGAGACCTTGCGAGCCATTGGACGTCGTGGCGCATGCAAGTCGCAGTTGAAACTGTTTGCGGTTGACAGTCCAACTGGACCGTGCTGGATTAAAGGAGAAAGTAATGCAAGGTAGACAATGAACTTTGCCTGTCGTCGGTGCAGTGCAGTGATAGTATGCACACGAGCATCTCGTACTAACCCTTCTCCGCTGACATATTCATATTTCGTTGCACCGCGCACATCACGTTCACTTTCAGGTCTAAGCGATGTGAAGGTGTATTCGGATGTGTGAGCACGAAAATGATCAGGAGTTTCCTTGGGAGCATCAGGAGGCGCTTAATCAACTTCTTCTAATGCATCTGAGCTGAAGTAGGGTTCGAGTATATTTTAGTCCGCTATACACGGGGGAAGAAGAAACCGCAAGAGACGCTGCCCCGCGGGAGCCCACGGAGATTCGGGATCCCTGATCGACTCGGACATGTTAGAATTAGGTGACCCGTCCCTCTCAGACGGGAACGAGTCATCTAACAGACATGAATAGTTCTCGGGCATTGGTGCATTTCATCGGTATAAATGGTGAAATTGGCAATTTGCAGGAACTGAGGAGTGACAGGCATCAGTGCTGATAATTGTTACGATGCTAAAAAGAGTTGTGCAAACCTGGGACGAGGCCTCGCTTGTCACGCGCACGCATAGCTTCCTCTTTCCCAATCAAAGATTTATGTTTGTGAGCATTATGAATAATAGATAATAGTCTGGTCCCTTAGGCCTTAGGGTCCATGCAATCACGGACGTCCATGAAGCCCTGCCAGCGCGGTCTCTAGACAGACACAAGAAATGCTTGTAAAAATGGCAAAACCTTCGCCACACAACAAGGACTTGGTCAGTAACTAATAGTCTCTAATATGGCTGCATGACAAAGTCAATTTACCGGCTCTAGCTTGAAGCCAAACTTTGCGAGGAAGCACTTGTGTCAAAGTCTGTCAGTGTTAACGAGTCGTAGGGGAAATGCGATCAAAATAAGACTGAGATGTAAGCCCCCGGCGTCACTCGACCTCGCTATGACAATTAAGCATCCTGCAAAAAAATACACGCGCGTGGATGCTGAGTGAATGGGGATGTGCATTTGTGTTTATCTAAAATTAGCGAAGCATATAGAAAGCAGATATAAGTAATCACGAGAGAGGTCAACTCAAGCCTCCCGCGTTGCCTTGTGCTGAACCAGAATGAGGAGCAGCTCCAGGAGGGGGAGGCATTGGATCTTCTTCCTTCATAACGCGCATCTCTGCCTCGATACGCTCCCGGGCACGCACAACTTTCGACTGGAGGTAATGAGAGTGTGTAGGCGGAGCAGGTTGTTTGCCCGCTCTTGCGCCAGTTGTCGGTGGGTCTGGAGCTGGTCGGGGACCGTTCACTTTGAATAAATGTTCGTAATTCTGGCATGGCAGTCAGTATGACATACGATCAAAAAAATGTTGACAAAGCGGTATGAATTCACCTTCAATACATTCTCAAGGGTTTCTCCTTGCTTTAAATTCAAAATTAGATGGGCCTCGTCCAGTGTCATACGGTGTTCTCGGGTAAGTTTGTCTGTCAAAGAGCCAGATGTAGCATTCCGAACACCTGAGATATCAGATCCTATTGCGCCTTGCGGGGTGTGCTTTGCATCTGCAGTTGGCGAAACAAAAGATGTGAACGCTGGAATCATCAAAGACGAAGATACTAGAGTACGCACTTTTGGCTGCCTGCTTTCCTGCTTCAAATAGTGCCTTGCCGAAAATTTGTGCACCTGTGACGAGAATTTGCACGATGATTTTTGGGGCCGACTACAGGTACTTGTCAGTCTACAGATCAGGCCTAAGAACAACCATGACTCACCATCCCAAACCCTTCAGAACTAAACTAATAAAAGGAAATTAGAGGCAGGAAGTAGAACATAAGGATGCTGCCGCAGTGTCGACGTTCAATGTAATGCAACAAATGCCGATAGAGTCACATGATCGATGCTATTCAAAATTTTGGACACTACAGCCACTGGAGCGCTGATATAAGTATACTACTTACTACTATCGGCGGTCGCGATACAAACACCTATCCCTGATTCATGGATTTTGATTTTCACTCCGCATTTTATTCGCTGGTTATATGTACATCACACGTGGATGCTCCACGCTTTTTCGGTAATAAATCAACGTTGTATGGAACATCTTTTTGACTCGCCGCTGAGAACAAGGACAACGGCCACCTCATAGATGCTACTACCATGCACAGGGGGGGATTCATGCTCGAAGCTGCATGGACGGTCCTTTTAAGGTAGACCGGCAGAAGCACAGACGTGACCCACATGGTCGCTGATCTAAAATGTCTGCGACATCGATCTTTGAACACCGTCCGACTGCTCAAGAAGTCGACTCAGTTGGGCTTGTAGTGCAAGAAACTATCAGTAAGGCCTGGATGCTGGAGATCATCAACATGGTTGAAACCCATATGCTGGGTTTCCATCCCACCGGAATCACGATGATCGCAATTGTGTAGTGTAATGTGAAAGATTGTTCAGCGACCAGAAAGACAGTCGAAATAATACATACATATGCATGGGAGACCTGACTTGCGGAAGGTCTCGATGATATTTGTGAGCCTGGATGTAAATATAAAGAATTGGGGCACGCTTGAAAGCGCTAGGAGCTCAAGGTTCCAGTGAGTCTGACTACTAGTCATTGACGACTGCATTCACCAGTGGCAGTTGCCGCAACATTTCCACGTGCCCAAAAATTTCTACTCGGCACTGAATCTCATACATGTCACGATGACCACTTCCATATTATTACCTGCCTCGGGTCACAAGAAACGAAAGCATCGTGCATCCGACGCAGACCATGATGCACCTAGGAAGAAGAAGAAAGAGAAGTTGAGACAGGACATGGAGAAGCCCCAATGCGCCGAACCTTCGACAAGTGAATTTCGAGTGACGAAAGCAACCATAACACTCTCTGTACCTCCTGTATTCGCAAGTAATCTACGCTCTGGCGTGGAGGAAATGTTAGATAGCATGATCATGCGGTGCGATGGTACATCTCTCAAACAAGTTTGTGATACTGAACTGAATATGGAGATATATCCCGTCTTTGTGTGGTGTTCTCTTGGCTCATTCAAATCTACATTTCCTGAGTCCGACCGCCAGCATAAATGCTGATTGTCCATTTGCTATCTGTAACGTCGCTTTCGATGCTACAGTCTGGAGTCCAAGTATAGCTATGAAACTTGGTATGTGCTTCGTTTGTCTTATACTGTTTGAATCAAGTAACACCATCTTCAATAGTTGGCAAGATCATTCTGTATTCTCCTGATCATGTTTCGCTGCTCCTCCACCGCACGTTTAACGTTTCCATACCACGACATCACATTCCACAAGATGTTTGGGAATTCGAATATGGTCCTGCGGAAAATGATCCTGAGTATGGAGAAGGTGCTGGAGGTTCATCCGTCGATAAGGAAGGAGATACAATAGTGAAGGATGGCGATGGTGAGAGTAAGAGTGCGGAAGGCGAAGCGGTACCAGGAGCGAGTGGTCAGTGGGTGCACCGTGTGACGGGAACGAAGCTTGGCGGAACAGATGGATACCTAGAGTTTACAGTTATTGGGTGAGTTAACAGTCATTTTCAATGAAAGGATGGTTGATCAAATTTTATGACAGAAAAACTGTGGCAAACGAAATGCTCTCCCTTCAGGGATCGATACAGCCTGATCCCTTTTCTGAAGAACACTCTGCTACACAGTCAGACAAGAGCTCCCGCAAAAAACGTGCCAAATAAGTCCCAATCATCTGATGTGCCCTTGACCTCTTTAGGGTACGGACGATAAGTCATCCCGTTATTAACCTATGTTAAAAATCAAGTGGCTGCCTAGGGTTGTTAACAAGCATGTTATTACAATTCATGTGACCCCAAAATCGTACAGCCAGCTACCAAAATTTGTCCCGCTCGGTGTCTATGCCTTCTAGGCTAGTGGCATCCTTCGTAGCATTGTCTGCTCCTCTGTTGTACAGTCGAATAGCCGCTTGTGGGTTCATGATTTTATCAGTCTCTATTCAAGTTGATAACCGTCGCATCATTCACCAACATCATACTCACAACGAAGACATCGAATTCGGTGTCACGAACCTACGTCACTCACCGGCACGGTCTACATCAATCCTCGGATGTTGTGGTTCCAGCTCACTATCAATATATCATTCGAACATGTGCCAGGCGTTAAAATGACGCGACACCACCACGAAACAAACCTTCATATATCATGCAACATTATTCAAATGCCTAAATTTTATCCTTGATGAAGTACTTGTCGTACATCGACGCTTGTGCTGAGGACGAATCACCTCTTAGTACGTCGCAAACTTCTGTATGGTCTCTACCAACTAAGTCCAAGTCCAGTGGACGTTGATTTTCTGTGGATGCTCATTACATCGAGTCTCATCCATGTCACGTTTACCCTATGTCAAGTCCCATCCATGCCTCCTCGCACATGCCGCGTCAATTTAGGCCGCATCACACATAATGCGTCAGTACTAGCATATCATGGTCAAATGCCGCATCAATGACGTCAGCATCCTAATCATATTGCATGGCCCTTGGTTGAATCGTTATTCTGATGCATATTTTGACATATCAGAAAGCCTATTGCAATATACTAATTTCTTACTATGCAATCTGTTATGGTTATGTATTTTCTCAACCTGTTCTGTGGTGCTGCACTATCTAACTTATAAGTGCAAAAGACATCAGATTGATAGGAAGAATTTCTGGTGTTGCGATGGTTTTATCGCCACGCCAGAGATTGGAGATATTCGCGTCAATGTGTCCACGTTTGACAGCCTCCGCTGAGGACGAGATTTATCTAATGATGCGCATACCACTATTGGCTCTATTGTTGACGACGAAGGCAAATCTGCTCATTCCCTTCATATTTTTGCCAATTCAACGAAACCTCTCCATAGAAAAAGGTCTGGTTAGAATGCACGTGCACATAGTAGCTCTGCATCGTCACTTCGTTGAAGCGCAACTCATAAATACTTTCGAAACTCACTGCGTTCCCCGCATCAACTTTGCGTTCAATCTAAACCATTCATCGTGGACGGTGAATCGAAGGCAGTTTCCCTTGCGACCTGCCTATGCAACTATATTTAACGGATCCGTTCGCTCACGGTCAATTGTACATAGCTCTATCGAGAGTGAGAACGCTTTCATCAATGCAAGTCGCAAGTCAGATGTCCTACCTACGTACTTCAACCCTTAACGTACAATTCTCAAATATATTGGGTTCAGCCGATAGATTCGCCATCACGTCAACAACAAGGACATCCACTACTTTGGAAATTCATTCAACTCCCAAAGCTGCAAACTGTTTCCCGGCTCCACCATCTGCAATTCAATCTAGGTAGAGTAATCAAGGTCTCTCCACATGAACTCGAAGGAAACGTTTGACCTACCTTTCCCTTTTTATTCAGCGTCAAACACAGATTTCCAAACTCGGAGCAAATGCTGGCGGAGAGATGCTATGTAAGCTATGCATATGGCAATCGACAGATCACTTACATATACGCATTTCCTGACTTTGTGATCTTCCAAATTGGAAGTGAACTCCAGGAAGCCGCACTCGTGATTATAGACGATCCAGAGGTGACGCTTTTAGGATCCTGGGATGATCTGATGTACCAATCGCGGTTTGCATTCTTGATCCATGCTACGCCCTCCCAGTCTCTGTCGCCACTCACTTGCCACTATAACAAAGCTTCACATCTACAGGGACAGAGTGGGGAATAATATACGGACCTTCTGCTCATCTTTCCCGGTATTCCCGGTGGCCAACCATACCTCTTTATTTTCGACAAGAAGGTTACCCTCGACACACTTGTAGCTTGCTGTAAGCGGAGAAATGGTGTAGTAGCCATACATGCTGTTTGATATCGGAGATCCCGAAGAATACAGCTGGTCCATGATGAGTCCCATGGAACTGTACGTGACCACTTGCATACGGTTGCCGAAGACGGGATTTTGCCCTGGATTAACATGGTAGGAGACACTCCTCACATTCCCGGGGAGCCTCTTTTTATAGGAGTGTACAGTTCTGTAGTCAATGAGGATATGGTAGTGAGTGTCGAAATCAAATATCATGATGACAGTCTGAATGGCAGGTGTCAAGATTTTGCCATCCAGTGGAACACGCTCCTCCGATCCCCAGCCGACCCCGATCTTCCTAGTGTTGAACACGATTGCGTTCTCGGCGCGGCGAAAACTGATATGAAGGAGCAAGTTTTTTTTGTTGTCCTGAAGATTGAGGCTAGTGTTGTCGATCCCATGCTTCAAGTCTGGTGTCTGGTCATATGAAAAGGTCCAGAATGCGATTATTCCATCAGCTGTGATGTCAGCGCCCTTGATATAAACATCTTTTCCAATATCGAGGGTGTAGCTACTTGACATGGGGGATACTGGGTTCGTTCGAGATCACATATTAGCTGCATGGAGATTGTTACATGCTCTAAGTACCAGAGCTACACGTGATGTACCTACCACATGGACCATGGCCAAAATGGTTGAGATCAGGTGGGATATGATGAATTTAGAAGCACGATATTTCATTTCACTATAGGGGACTCGCTGTGATATAAGTCGAATACACAAATACAAATACGAAACCCAAAATCATCTGTCGTAATGCCTAAAATAGACGGAGCAGCACCGCGAACCCCTAGTTGTAGGATATGCTAAGAATATTTCAATCGAGTTCCACTGGCACGACAAAATCAGTTTGCATTCGGGTGAATTATGCTATAGTCTACTAATACAAACGGTTCGACCTGCAACCAGAAAACGCGATACGAGGATAATGATAGAACTAATAATGTGACATTGAGAAGCTAGCAAAATCGACACTAAAAAAACAGCAGCTATGTGGAAGGGCGAGGAGTGAAACAAGCGAGCACAGGCAGCAACCAGCAGGCGACGGGGAAAAGAACAGGAGCGACGGTGTAGACAGGCGAGGAGTGAGAGGGACGAGCGAGCACAGGCAATTGGAAAGCAACCAGCAGGTCATAGAACAGGGATAATTAGTACACAGGCAAGGAGTGAGATAAGCGAGCAGGTGACAGTGGGCAAACAACCTGAATAGCCCGGGTAAGCTAATACATAGGACCATCGATGACTTCGCTATTTTTCATCCAGCACCCTGATTTTTCCTAAGAAGTCTAAGCGACTTGATAATATGAGTAGTAACTTGTGCCAGCTGGTGAGAGCCTGGCCCAAGCTGCAAGTTCTCAATATCGGTTACTATGCCACTGATAAAATGATGTATTCCATGGGTTAATCGGTATGCTCTGACTCTGTCCCGGTCTGACTTCACTCGCTCTTGTCATCGATACTACCAAGCTGGATGCCATAGATTTCAAACACCCCGGCAACGCAATCTCCAACCAGAATTTGAATTTCCAAGTCCTCGTCCTTGGCAGTTCACCATCGATTCCCCGGCGAACGTAGCTCTCATCCTCAGCGGCCTCTTTCCCCGCCTTCAGTGTCGAACATTGTGATACTTTACAGAACCTCCTAAGTGGTGGCAAATTAAAGAAGAAATGAGTGTTGATCAATGTCTTTCTTGGTTGTTTCAGCGTTGTAAGGGAGCGGTGCATCGAAGCACGATGGAGTCAGTCTGGTACGATTGACTCATCACCTACATCTTTTGACTGCAGTACACGTACAGTGTTGAGGTCTGGTACAGGTAGTACCATATTTGTACTCAAATTGCTCCACGTGCTCTGGATTTTCTCCCGCTTTGACACTGGCGCCATACTATGTGGTGTGTGTTCACCGCAGTACTCGCTACTATTAGGAGTAAGTATCTTCCTTCCATGAAGGTTTGCACTAGCAAGAAGACCGCTTTGAGTTATTCCACGACAAAAAAAACTCGAGTGCTATAATGTGCAACAAATTTACGTGCGCCTTCTCCAGATCTGCCACAGATCAATTAAAATTCCATTGATCCAGGAAGTCGACGTTGAGTGCACGATGCGTAAACATGACCCTCGCAATTCCAACGGACGCGTGTCAATTGAGTGGTCGATCATGTAGGCGCGAGGGGTGGTCAGAGCTCTCAAAGATGCAGGAAGCTCCAGGAGAAGTATGATAGAGTCGTAAATGTTCTAGATACACAGTCCGGGACCACTGATGATATGCCTACAATGATAGATAAAAGGGAGAAACGGGAGAAACAAGTGGGACCTAATCGTCGTCGTTGACAGCAGCCGGTGGTGAATCCGGCCATTCAATGGGCTCGTCGTCCATGTCTAGAGGCTGAGTGTCCATCTGTTCGTCTGATGGGTCAGGGTGAGCGTGGTTCTCTACTAGTGTGGCATCCTGGGATTCCACATCCATGGCTTGGGAGTCTACCGGAGGGCTTTGCTTTGCCACTTCAGCGTCGGGTGCAGCATCGATTTTTTTCCTTGCTCGCTTTTCCTTCTCTACAGGAAGTTTCGAAGGCAAACCAAAGAGCGTGGTCTGTCTTGAGAGGTCTTTCTTGTCCTTTTCTTTTTCCCTGCCCTTAGCCGCAGCCGGACCTGTTGATCACGATTAAATGATCACGAAGGGAAGACAGAAAACCATGTTTCATCGTTACTCACGTTTTTCCGCGACCTCAACCTTGTTGAAAAAGCTCTCGCTCTTCTGGATAGGCTTGTTGAGCTCAGGTTTTCTGGCAAAAGGATTCTTTTTGACTTCTTGCCCAGTCTTTCGAGAAAATGGGTTGTCTGCCATAGATGATCAAAATTTACGCGTGCCAGGGTTGAATAGTTATACACGCACTAGGCTTCGGTGATGGTACCACGGCGTCAGACTCGCCAACGGCTCGCCTTTTTACCTCAACGTCGAACGTGTTAGATGAGAGGTCGTCGTCATTGTCATCACGTTTCCTCTTTCCCTCGGGAGACGTTGAGCGAGAAGCAGAAGCTTGTGGCGCTCGTGAGCGACCAGCCCTGATCGCAACACTAGACGCAGTAAACTCCGTTTGCTCGACTATCCCAGCAGATCGTGCCAGACCGGGTCTGTCGACCTTGGGTGGTGGATTGAAGTTCTGGAAAGGCTTTGGTCGAGCCAACGGAGCATCCTCATAGGCAAATCCCTGTCTCCCCTCCCTCGCCTCCTCTGCTGGTGTTGCGTTCTGTTCCCGCCACAATTTAATTGCTTCTATCCTCTCCTGCAATCCAATGAGGCGATAGAATCCTGCAAGTTGACTTGCAGCTGCGATTGAATTTGGAAAGTGTAGCCGTTTGACGAGCTCAATCACACGCGGAGCCTTGTCCGCCTTGCAAGAAGCTTGGATGAGCTTGAGCAATTGCTTGTCTAGTTCAACCTCGCGTTTATCGATCTCAGGAGATGTTAGTTCATCTCCAAGGGCATCACGAGCAAGGTTAACGTGGATTCGCTCCCGAGCGATACTAATGATTTGTTGTTCAGCGGTTATCACGAAAGCAGAGAAAATGCAAACCGCTCTTCAATAGGCGAGTCTACGGGGTCTTGATTGCGGAAGGGCAAGCGGACAGGAAGCTCTTGTATGAGAGGTCGAGGGAAGCCAGGGTGTTCTTGACGACCCTTGAAATGGAGTCAATAGCGATGGGGCATCGAAGGCTAAGTTGCCTACTTTGAGAATCAGACACATGAACGTGTCTTGACTCAGGCCAACAGGCCAATACGACTCATCCTTGCCCTGCTTGCGCTCCAACAAGTTGGTGTCCATGAGGCGCGCCCACGCCGCACGGTTCGGGCGTCGGTGATGAATCATAAGGTGAATGTAGCCAGCAGAATCATATATTGCTGGGGCCTAGCATGCCAGTTGAGAAGAGATTGCCAGCGAGGATATTCACGTACCCCCTCATCTGTAGTTCCGATCCACCTCAGAGTGTGACCTTTGGGTATTGGTAGTGGCTTCTCTTGAAGAACTTGAAAGTCTTCAAAAGAAATCAGCGTAGCGACCAGACTTTGGGATCCTAGAGGAACAAATCTATCAACGTTATGTTATTGAAAGGTCTGAGGGCCTTACCATCAATAGTAGTCGCGCCGGGTCGGTGCACCACAAGTACATATTCTTCTGCAGCAGCCATTGTTACATATTCACCCTCCACGCCGAGGACAATTCTTTCGATACCAGAGCCGCTCAAGAACGTCAGGTCTCCAGAACTGGTCGCGATCACGATGTTCCCCTGTCCCTGAATGTCACCTCCAGACGACGAGGGATCTCTCAGAGACCGCATAGGCCTCTCACCACCTGCTGCGAGGCCAAGGACACGCTGACCCTTTGGGAGAGTGTATGTCCAATCCCCTTGCGTGGACCAAGTACCGTAAGGTTTATATATGACTTGTGCCGGATGATCAAGCTCAGGGGGACAAGCAAAGAGTGCACCGCGTTCACCTGTGGGGGGTCAGACTTGCTTGTGAAATTTGCAAGAAGCTAACCAAGAGAGCCAAGGTCATATTTGAAGTGATCGGTAAAGTGGTATCCCTTGCGGGTTGATCGGTCGTGGAATTCGACATTGATGATATGATGAGTATCTTGGTCTGTCACCTCAATGACACCAACCATATTGTACGCTGTGCTGAAATAAGTATGAATTGTAAGATATCAAGAAAAGTTCCCTACCGAGGTAACGCTTTTTATTTTCCATAGGCGTTGACCCTGGTTGGAAAGCAGGTTGGGCCTTTGTGATGCTCACTGAAATGCCGTTAAGCCATTGTTAACCTTTACCCGGTGATCTTGGCTCTCACCCATCTCCTTCACAAATCTGTCACCTGCACGCATTGCTTTTGTACCTTCAGGCTCATCTTCCATCCCATCACCAAGGTCGTCAATGATCCAGTCGTCGCCGTATGGGTCACCACCTTCCGCATCAGCGTCAGGTTCTTCACCCCACAACGGGGGAGTGGACTTTCGCTTTGTCGTCGTCCCTTGAGCGCTGCTTGCAGCCGTTTGGCGTACGGGATCAGGTGAGCCTGCTGGAATTGCATCCCGCCATCGAGAGAGAACACCCTCTGTATCTGTCCATGCTAAGAGGTTTTCTGTAGGTGAGAAAGCAATTTGAATGGTAAATGCATTTGGGGTGCCTGGGTGTCTGCAACAAGTTATAGGTGCGTAAGAAAAGACAATTATGAAAGCTTACCTCCAAAGCACCCGCTTCGTCTGCACACTCCAAACTGATATCTCTTGCTTGCAAGCGCTGGCAAGGTACACACCATTGGCTGAAAGCGCCAGTGCTGTTGTTGCGCCGACGATATTTGGATCGGACAGAGATGAAGTTTTGGTCCATGTGCTCCGCGAAATCGCGACAATTTCTATTCAATCACAAGTGAGAGCAAGGCTTCAACGCTCTGACCACTTACCATGCGTTCGTGACGCTGTAAAAAAATACTGTCCTGACGGGTGCCAGACGGCAGAACAATCATGCATGAATTCCGGAGATCTTGCGAAGAGTCAGCAAAAGGTCTCTGCAAACGAAGCGAATAGTTCTCACTCCGGATCAACCACTTCGGGTATTATACCATCAATGACATGCTCCACCTTAGCTTCGGTATCGGATATATTCCATGCCACTATAGTCCCGTCTGAGCCACTTGTTGTCTGGGGAAAGGAATGAAAAAAATGATGGATATAAAAGTAACATGAATATTATCAATGCTCGCACCAAAATGGAGCCCGATGGATGCCATGTCGTCTTTCGTACACGTTTCTTATGCCCTCCTTCCAGGACCACCATATTCGTTATTTCATCCAAATTAACAATTTTCACTGAGAGTTCGCTAAGGTGTACCATAACAGTCAGTGCAATAACAGCTAATGCATGCAGGAACGCACTCAGAAGCGACAGCAACGCGCTTGCCAGAGGGATCCACTGCTAAACACCTGATGGATACTCCAGCAGTGCTCGTCACAAGCCCATCAAACTGTGCCTTTCCAGGAATGTACTTTCGCACATCAGAATCGTGACCTCCAGAGAGCCAGCAGCCTTCCTGTTTTCCGTTGTCAGCTCAGACGAATCCAAGATACATGAAGAGATAGCCACGCACGGCAGCGGCGACCGCCGTGATACCCTCATCAGCTTCATACGCAGCTTCTGGTTCTTGGTCCTCCCCCTGGTCAGTGTGCCATATTCGTACTAGGGTATCCAAGCCTCCCGTGTATGCAATCCTTAGGGAAACAGGTTTATCCCAGCTCTCGATCTAAAAGCGACCACTTACTTCCCATCACGCGAAAACGCAATGCATGTCTGCCCTTGCTGATGGGCCGAGTTGCTGATCGCCTTAGAAGTACTTGCCATAGTCGCTGGTCAAGGATTCACGAAAGCACGCTTCACGACTTCCTTGTGAGCACGTGACACACTCGCGATAGTCACAATCACGTGATGTGATACTAAGTGTCACAGTCACCCTATGGTTCAACCAACTCATAGGCGTGCTTCCAAGTCTTAATTGATACATCAAACACATAATTATACAACAAGTACAAAGTAGACTCTGCTACACAATTGGCTGTGACATAGGTAATTTCGATTATTGTCCTAAACACCGCGTTCTTACAATACGGAAACTATCAAGTAAGCGATTGACCAATCTCCATTGCTCCGCCTGTAGCTTATTGAACAATGCATACAGTGGGCCACTAATCCAAAGGGAAAGATTCACCTCCGGCAGGTTGGGCAAGAGACTGCTGAGGACGAGAGCCACGTCCAATGGAGAACTAATTGGAGAGTTACCGAGGACAAGCTCTTGCAGACCGTTGTTACAGATACCATTTCCGGGAGATTTGACGTCTATGCCATCAAGCTGCGTGGTATCGATAATAAGAGAGAGAGATACCAATTCAGGGCAAAGCCGAAGCACATTGATTAGCCCATGAAAGGTAGGCAGCACAGTACTGGCGGGGTCGCGATAACAGCTGAATCTGAATATTTTGAGCTTCGGCCATGCTTTTACCAGCTCGCTTAGTTCCTCATCGGAGATCGAGATGGTACATGCTGCCTCGATATCGAAATGAGTTAAATTGCAAAGAAGGCGCAGAGGGCCGAAGTCGCATGGTTGAGCGTATACATTGTGGAAAGTATTGTAAAATTGTTCGCAGAGTGTTATGGCCTCGAGGGTGTCGAGGTCGCATCGTTCTAGGAGCGTGGCGCAAAACCCAGATATAGAATCAGATTGCCGTCCAAACACATCAGAAGAAAAGACGGCCGTAATATGTTTACTTCGGACCATCCGAAGAGAACGTAAGAAGTTTGTCATATGGTTAAGTCTGATAGCTTGAAGACCCAAGAGTTCTAGACGTTCCAGACTAAGCGACTGTGGTGGCAACGCAGTGCGTGGGAGGAAAGATGGGCCTATGTAAAGCCAAAGTGTCTCAAGAGACTGTAACTGCGTAATGTGTACCATGCCTGGATCTTCTGGCTCGCACATTGTCAAAGCGGAAAGATGATGGAGTTGACATATAGCCTGTGTCAGGAAGGGCGCAATCTCACGGTATAATGTCGGGTCGCCTACTTGAGGTCGGAAGGAGGTGAGATTAGGACATGCGGTCCCGATAGTGGACAAGATGGACATCAAGGCAGGCGAAATTGAGGTGATTCGTAGATCCAAAGAAACCAAGGAAGGTACAAATGCCATACGCAAGAACTCGATGACGAGGTGGGTTTGATCGACATTCCAAGCCAAATGTAGAAGATTTGGAAACATGGTCGAGGATGGGTAAGGATAAGACAACATTATTATACGAATATGGTCAATAATGGGCGATGGATCTCCTGATTGCATGATCGAGTGCACGCGGGATGCGTATTTACGAAAAGTAGTCCAGGCCTTTGTATCAATGGGTTTGAGCAGTATCTGTACAAATCATCGAGTGAGACGTCGTGTCGCATGAATATGAAATGTTTACCAGTTCTCCTTGGAAACTCAAACCCCAGAAATGCGTTGGTATACAGTTGACCAACGGCTCTAGGGATGGCAAATTCCTCCATAAGGTATCAAGTGCTGGACGTTCAAATGTGCGACACGTCAACGCAAGGACAGGAAGTGAACCGCGATCAGCGTGCCAGCTAATCTGGTCTATGATTTCGGCAATACGCAGAGCTTGATGCATGAGATTGAAATCGAAAATGCAGATTGAAGGGTATGATGAATAACAGGAGCTCCGGTACGTGACTGAGATACGAGCACCAGTGTGATGCCTTTATAAAGGTCCATGAGGTGAATTGCAGTGTGACAAATGCTTACAGGAAAGAGCAAGGGCCGCCACGCGCGATCGACTAATGAGGAAATGTTGAGTCCACTTGTAGAGGGCTATGATGAATGCAGTGACATAGTATGTCTGTCGAAGTAAAAGAGGCAGGATATATTGCGTTAATCACATGGTGGCGAGCAATAAACAATGCTGCGTACTTGGATCTACAGCATGAAAGCACTACAGAAAGTGAAATGGAAGACTCATGGTCCTCGCCACGCTAGAGAGTAAGTATTGAGGTGAACTGCAGCGCTTCTAGCTGGTGTAGTTGAATCATTAGAATAAAGTGATCTGAAGAGCCTAGAACAATTGTTTTCGTTCTGCCTCCGGGAGACTAACCCTCGTCACTATACGGGTATTCAGGGCAACTTGAGAAGTGCTTGTTAACAATTGACGAGAGAAGTGATTATTGTTCAATTGTAGAACAATTACATAATATTGTCAAGTGTATATTTGTACATATTTGTGAGGTGATTAGGCTATGACTGATTGGATCGATTGTATTAGAAGTTTCCGCCACGGTTCATTTTGTATTTTGTTGTATCTTTTGAATAACTGCTTTCTTCTGCTCTGTTATACATTCTAGCAGCTCACTAAAGTCTTCTACTTAACCACTAGCGACACCCCTTTTACCCGATTTTTTATCAATTTTTCATATCTTTATATCACCCATTTCGTATTTCCAGCATGTCTTTCGCCGAAGTTGGTTCCGATTCCCTTAGGCCGATACTTCTACGCTCAAGCACACCAGGTATGTGTTTTTATACATTTTTTGCAGCTCACGAGTTTATTCCGTTTGATTTCTTTTCCGCAGCTCCCAATGAGAAGGGTAAGCCCTTCACCTCAATATTTCCAAGCACCAAACTTATCTAGGGTCATACTTCCTAGTACTACTATACCTAGAGGGTATGCAAAGGGAGTCTATGGGTCTCGGATCCCCTACTTCTACACTCATTCGTAATGGCCTCCCATCTACAAGGCGCAGCGCCTTTGGTAACGATGACAGCGCCTCCGATCTAGACTCAAATGTTCAAGATGGCCGAAAAACCGAGATGTCCATCAATGCTCATTCTGCATTCGTGAGTACCAATTGCATTTAAAATTTTGCATTTTTGTCCGGCTTTCCCATGGTGTTAAACGACGTACTGCCAGCACGAACCTGGTCCTCAGGATCCCCCAGGTCCGCGTTATGAGTCATTTGATTCTGGTCCTTCGTTTGGCAACAAAGGCCCTTTGCCTGACCTTACGCCCAGTAGCGGAGCACCTCCCTGGAATACTTGGGAGGTACGTCTTCATTGGGCTCACATAATCATATCTCCAGTTCTACCCTTGTACTCATTTCATTCAGCATTCTACAGTGGCCGGTGCCACAAGAGTACCTCTTCCAAACTCTGTCACTTCCCCAACCACTTTCAACATCAATATCGAACCTCCATCCACACCCAGCGGTTCAAAGTCACGCAAGTCTACTTCTCAAGTCAGTGGTGCTCCTACAAAATCACGCAAGTCAGCTGCCTCCGTAGTCGAGAGTGATTCACGAGATACCGTTAGAGGAGTGCGTCTTTTAGGTTTTATCAGCCGTATATGATTGATGGAAATCTTATAGCACCACAATACTCCAAGCAAAGCCCAAACACGCAGTGCGGCGCCTGATGAAGCCCCCTTGTCCCCTCGCCGATCACGAGCCGGATCAAGATCACAAGTCCCTACTGAATACCCTCCTTTACCCCCTAGCACATTGCTAAGTCCGTCAGGTCGAACCAGTCAGCTTCCTCTCTCCCCACGATCGCACCACCGTGCACCAAGTGTGTCGCCATCTGACTCTCCCAGTCAAGCTCCATTCAAGGCTGCCAAGGCTAAGATAGCGGAGAGGGAACTGAGGGAAAAGGAAAAGATGCGCTCCGTTCTGAGTGGCGGGCCCATGAGTGACGTCGACGGAGCTGCATCGAAACGTGGGGGTCCACTGAGCGCTGCTGGCAGCCCAATGTCTCCCTCACATCATAACCGCCCATTTTCCCCTTATCGTCATGCCGCTACCCAAGAACCCTTACTATTTAGTGCGACAATGCAAATCCAGAGGGAGACATCTTCACAATCGAACGCATTGTCTCAGTTGAACGTGAATACATCCCAGCTGGACGGAGGCGGAGGCGGCAGTAAACTATCTCATGTGTCGCACCATTCCCATCATACTCATCAATCCCATGTTTCGCGTCAGTCGCATCATTCGCAGCATACCCATCAATCGCAGCCGCGCGCGCGCTCGCCGGCACGTGTGGAAGAAGATGGGAGAACGACGCCCACACCCTCTCGTCCACATTCTCCGTCATTCTCCCTGAACCAGGTTGAGGAGGAGATGGTGGCCAAGGCATTGGCAGAACGTGGTGCTGGTAATCGCACTTCGTACGCCCCTAGTACTCTCGGACCAGATATTGTTGACTCCCACTTCCATGATATGGATCTTTGTATATTGCTTCATCAAATGGACGATAACACTACCCATGAAGTGGTAAAGAAGGCTCTGCGGAAAGCATTGAGGCAGCGCGTCAAGAAACTGGGCATGAAATATGACCAAGACGTACGTCCAACTGCTTATCTCCTTTGTAAGTCTTATGCTTATATTTCTGGTAGTCCATGCGACAGTACAGGAAGTCATTCCATGATCATGATCCTAGCGTCCATCTGGATGCGAACTTCGAGCCAAACGCAGTAAGTCGTCCCTATCGTTTGCGACATTAGACCCTGACTCCGCAATAGCAAGAACCACCTGAATGGGCCAAAGAGCTTATGAACGGAATGATAAAGGTTCAAGAGCGCCTTGAAACACTCAGCCCTCAGTCACTGAATGCACCCATGCCACCTCGCAGCCAACAATCATATGCCGAGTCTAGTGCTTCTCGAGAGCAATACCGAGGAGAGACAGAATATTCAGAAAATATGGATCAGTACGGTCAAACCCCGCGCACTCAAACCGTGAACATTAACACGCAGCCCACCGGCACGATTCCAGAGTCGATATATCAAAATGAAACTGGTATAATCGGTACGCTTTCTTTCTCACGCGATCGAGGTGAATATCCTGATGAATTGTAGTTGAAGAGGATGATGAAATTTATGGTGATCACACTGAACTCGAGCAACGGTTCGGCGCTGGCACGATCACCGAGACACGAGGAGGCATAAGCGAGTTTTTGAGTGGCGATCGAGATGACTCTCCAGGTCAGCAGTTCTTGGAGGAGGAGCTGTACAAGTTACGTGTCAAGCCTGGAGGAAGTCAGTCGGCCATTACGCACAAGACTTGGGAAGTCGCGAGAGATGACCAGGATGAGTTTGAGGAGGGTCATGGAGCGTTCACTGAATCTGGTCTACCTGAAATACCTGACTCGGGCAACTACACCGAGCGCCGTCAACCCTCTCCGCCCCTACCGCCAGTCCCTGGACAAGAGGTCAGTCGACGCGACATGATGCCTTCTCAGAACTCGCAAGTTCGGAATCCCGGTCATGACTACAGCGAGCACATTCCCCCGCCGTGGCAGCGCATCCACCAACGCCTCCTCAATTGGGCTATCATATGGCCAATGAGCGAGATTGATGCTGCGCTTAGCAGCACAACTCGAGGGCAGCAGGTAGATGAAGTAGCGCTGAGTATTTGGTCGACGCAGACGTACAAACGATACGTAAGAAGCCGCATGACAGATACTCCTGGCGGGCGTGTGGATAGGCTTTTCGTCCCTCCGAATATGGCAGATGCAATCAGCACTGCTGTGTTTAATGGCCGGCACGGAGATGCGTGTGGGATGTTGAGGGATCTATGGGCGCCTTTTGGTTTCGAGGGTGCTCCACGATTGATAGTTGTACTTGCGAAACATCGGTCGGATGCAGGTCATTGGGTCGTCCACAGGTTGGTCAGTTAGTTTTACTTATTTGCGCTATTTGATGAGTCTTTTTCACTAGATTCTCACTCCCTGATGGTGCGCTCACGACATACGACTCGTATCCTGAGCGGACGCTTCCCGATGGACGGGTGAGTAACCTGATATTCAATAATGCTCAGCAAGTACTGAATTCTTTCACAGCCTCTTGGCTGGTGGTTTGCCATCCGAGTAGCATGGCCCGGTGCCATTTACGCAAACCCAGATCACCTCATGCAAAAGATGGTTCGCCTGCACCGTCCAATGCAGCTCAACATCGACAACTCTGTCGCCGCAGCCGGCATCTGGCGAAACGTGCTCATGGGCTCTCGCGCGGAACGCAGTCTTGACCTGGAGCGTCTCCGGGATTTGATCAATACGGAGGTTAAAAATTTGAGGCAGCGAAAACAGCAGGGGAAGTTGTCGATTAGCTCACCCAAAGCAAATTGGGAAGATGTTTAGTTTAGTTGCTTAGATTAGATTATATATATACTGGACTCGTTGACTGTTTGGTTGGTTTTGGTTGCATTGCTTCGTGCTGGATATGATGTATGTAGAGTATCATAGGATAGGTGTAGCAAGGACCTTGCTTCGATGCTTGTTGTAAATTGGACTTTGGTCAAGGTTAGGGTTTTAGATGATCCAAATATTTTGCAGATCACCAAAAAGCAACTCGGTATACCGTTAGGTCACACAATTGATATTTTCAAACATGTCCGCAGGGTAGGTAATATGTGGTCATCTTCTTGACGGTGACGACTCCTCCGAGTCATGGGCCTGATACTAGGTGAGCAGGCAACAAAAATCAGGCACCAGAAATGATAGATAGTTGAGAGCTTTACCTTCTCACAGTCATTATTTTGAGTTCGTCTCCGAACGAGGATATGTATAAGCGTGTATGAGCACGCATGGCTTGTTCATGTGCAAAACTGCAAGATATGATGTCCTACAATATAGACATTCAATGAACATGTGGACCATAAGTAAAAATCCTCGCACGCGGTATCGATCAAAGACCCATGATAGTCTCGGTGAGAGCCTTCACATGATCTATCTTATCTTGATCTCGATCGGAGTGCGAGGTTGTATTAGTAGGTCTCCCAATGACCTGGAAGATATGTTCGTAAACATTGCGAAGAAGCGACTTCAGTCATGGAAAAACGACAATCTTCGTGGTCTGATCACCGAGGGATTAGATTTCGACGTACCTCGTACAGTGTTTGAGCATTCGAATCAAGAACATGTCTAGCTTGGTCGATCTGTTCCCTGGAACGCTGCTTTTGGTTTTTCTTTAAAGATGATTTGGCTGCGCTCCTGCGGATTTCCTGAGGACCGAGGACTGCGCGTTTATTTTGAGTTTTGTTACTCTTGCCCATGTAGTCTTTAGCCGAAGTTCGTGTACTAGTAGACTTGGTTGTGTGTATCGGTAACAAAAGTCAATCAGAAGTTGGCGCTTACGTCAGTATCGTTTGTCTGTGATTTTCTTCACTCTGTCCCAGACTACTACTAGGTTGAGAAATTCACCGTTTCTTCTGCTTTACCTGTGATCTTGAGTCTGGTCCAGGCTATATTTGGAACCTTGAGACTGTTCTGGATTGCCATATCATCAAATTGGACGCAGACGTTAAAGGGCAAGCAAAGTTATGGCAGACTCACCAACGCTGAGCGTTACACTCCTTGGTGCGGGTCAAGAGGTGGGGAGATCCTGCTGCGTGCTGCAGTACAGGGGGAAAACCATTGTTTGTGACACAGGAGTGCACCCTGCGTACAGTGGCATGGCTTCGCTTCCATTTGTGGATGAACTTGACTGGAGCACGGTAGATGCAATTTTGATTACTCAGTGCGCGATACGTCCTTTACAATTATTGTGACGACTTAATTCGATCTTCAGCTTTCACCTTGATCACGCCGCTGCCCTGACCTATATCATGGAAAAGGCAGGCTATATTTTATCTCTGATCGACTCAAACTTGACCGGTTGTATCAGACCAATTTCAGGGATGGTAAGGGTAAGGTATACATGACGCATCCTACGAAAGCTGTGCACAAGTTCATGATGCAGGATTTTGTTCGAACGAGGTATGTTCGGGCCTGTTACAAAAATAACTGACTCAATAAACAACGACAGTTCGTCGTCCTCCGATGCTCTATTCACTCCCTTTGAGATGAACATGTCGTTGTCGTCGATTATTCCGGTCTCTGCCCATCAATTGATTACGCCTTGTCCTGGAGTTTCGTTCATTCCTTATCATGCAGGCCATGTATTAGGCGCATGTATGTTTCTCATTGATATAGCTGGCCTCAAGATTCTTTACACGGGGGACTATTCTCGCGAAGAAGACCGACATCTAGTCAAGGCAGAAGTTCCTCCTGTTCGGCCGGATGTCCTCATTGTCGAAAGTACATACGGCGTTCAGAGCTTAGAAGGTCGCGATGAGAAGGAGCTGCGTTTTACGAGTCTCGTTCACTCGATTATTAGGCGTGGAGGACACGTTCTTTTACCCACTTTTGCTCTAGGAAGAGCTCAGGAACTTCTCCTTATCCTCGATGAATATTGGAAGAAGCATCCGGACTTGCACAACGTGCCCATTTATTATGCTTCTAATCTCGCACGTAAGTGCATGGCTGTATATCAGACGTACATACATACAATGAACTCGAACATTCGCTCGAGGTTCGCGAAGCGAGACAATCCATTTGTATTCAAGTGCGTGGAACGTTATCACGCTCCCGAGGTTATCCTGACCCCTGTTTCAGGCATATATCTAATCTCCCACAGCCACGCGGTTGGGAACGGAAAATTGCGGATGGCCCGCCATGCGTCGTGTTGGCAAGTCCAGGTTTTCTTCAAACTGGACCCAGTCGTGAATTACTCGAACTCTGGGCGCCTGACTCTCGAAATGGGCTCATCATTACTGGATACTCTATCGAAGGAACACTGGCCCGGGTGAGTTGTCTTACGTATAGAATTGTACCACATTGGCGTGTCTTTTAATGCAAATTGTTTTCCGAGTCTCATATTTGAGTAGCAAAATTCTGAACTTTTTTTTCAAATCAGGACATCATGACTGAACCGGATGAGATTATTGGACTGAAGGGCAACACTATCCCGCGAAAAATTTCAGTCGACTATCTTTCTTTTAGTGCGCATGTGGACTACTCTCAGAATTCCGAATTCATCGAGCTAGTGAAGGCTCAACACGTGGTAAGTGCCCGTCCAAATTTGACGTCGCGTGACTCAAGTCCTGTTACTGAAGGTTCTAGTTCACGGGGAGCAAACCGCAATGGGGCGCCTCAAAGCAGCCATGACTGCAAAATTCAAGGATCGCGATGAGGATGTGAAGATCCACACCCCTCGTAACCTTGAAACTCTTGAGTTGTCCTTCCGTGGGGAACGCGTAGCGAAGGTCTTAAGGTTTAATCTTGAACGACACGGATTAATTGACGCAACTGCTTCTAGGCGATTGGTACTTTGGCTAATAAGCCTCCTCAAGAAAACGACATCATATCCGGATTACTTGTTTCCAAGGACTATTCTTATACCCTTCTCGATCCGCGTGATTTGAAAGACTTTGCCGGGTTATCGACCTGCACTGTCACTCAACGACAGAAGATAGTCCTTGGCGTGGGCTGGGATCTTGTGCGGTGGCATCTGGAAGGAATGTACGGTAGTGTTGAAGAGGGTTTGGACAAAGATGGCGTAAAAGTGATTCGGGTGAGAGATATCTGATTCGAAGTAAGTGGGGATTATCCACTGATAGGCTTTAACAGGTTATGGGTGTTATCGATGTCAAACACACTGCAGAACACGAACTCACGCTTGAGTGGGACTCGACTGCAAGTAACGACATGATTGCCGATTCTGTTTTAGCTCTTATTACTGGCATCGACAAGAGTCCTGCCTCTGTGAAATGTGGGTGATGCATTGTATAATCTGTCGTAGATGTTGATAAATTTGTTTAGTAACCTCACAGCAACATTCGCATACTCATCACCCTCATTCGGACCATCATGAAGGTGATCAGTCTATCACTAGAATCCAGCGGATTGCATGGTTCTTGGATGCCCATTTCGGTGATGTGGAACTGCACATGCCCGAAGTAGATGGTGAACAAGATCAAGAGCAAGGCGACAAGAACGAGTCAGCATTGATCGTGCGGATGGATGACTCAGGAGAAACTGATGCACACATAAATCTAGTAACCTTGGTAGGTATTGACATTGACGCTTTCATTGTCCTTCTCAATTGACCCATTGTAGGCGGTGTCGTGTCCAAGCGACACTGTTCGTAAGCGTGTTGAAGCAGTATTAGACATGGCCATAACGACAGTGAGCTCCCTCGCGGAATCCTTCGCTACTGGGGTCAGTGCATCCCCTGAAGACGCGGATCCGAAGCAAGAAAAATCCACCTCACCGGATCATGCAGATACGAAAACTAAAGAGGATCCGATGACTACTGGTGAAGCCGATATCGCTTCATGATGATTGTAATCTTGATTTCGTTGATTGTGTTGTCTTTGTAGTGTCGATTATTTATTAATGATGTTATACTGGTACAGCTCAATAATATGCCATCATATAGCGACCGAAGCCGAAGCCGAAAGGCAGTAAGTAGCAAGTGCTTTACAGCTTTGTCATTCTTGAATCATGATGTTGAATCACTCTGACTGGCTGCTAATTTTACTGTACTAGCAACGGTCGGATGATGTATTGCTTGCCCTTTAGTTACACAGTGATTCACCACACACGACACCTGTTTCCAGCGGTATGGGACAATATTCTAGCACATCTGTCGGCCGCCCGATGGAATAACTTGAAAAAAGACAACACATAAAAATAAGACGGATCCCTCTATTCCTTACTCTTTCCGCCATGCGGGATATCTTACAGATCTCATGAACAACTTGCCGTTGTTATGCCGTTGATAACGTTCCGATGGCGTTATAATTTATAAAGCTGTAGTTCTAAACTCTCAGAAGATCGTCTTCGCCCCCAACCCAACCAATAGCGATTATGTCGGCCACGCAGAAGGGAATGCCTTATGGTATGTTATTGGTTATTCGTTTATCGACGCTACTAATAGCTGCTTACCATGAAGTTCGCCTGGGCAACTCTGGGCTCAAAGTTTCCAAGATAATTCTTGGGACAATGCAGTATGGTATGTAGAGCGTTTACACGTGCACATGACTGAAGTCGCCTGATTCCTCATCATAGGAACCAGCGAGTGGCAAGATTGGGTTCTTGGAGAAGAAGAAGCTGTTGTCCATATCAAGGCCGCGTGAGTGTTGTTGTTGCGTGACTTCAATACCAGAGCATGTCTTAACCATCGACATTGAAGTTATGACGCAGGCATCAACACCTTTGACACGGCAGATGTAAGATGAGGAACCACTTCATCTTAGGCATGAATCACTTATTGATGTGATTAGATGTACTCCAATGGACTTTCTGAGGTCGTACTTGGAAACGCGATCAAAAAGCTCAACTTACCTCGGGATGAGATTGTAGTCATGACAAAGGTCGGACCTACAATGTATTGCTTATTTAAAGGTCTTAACAGATAAACCTCTAGGTCTATAATGTCGTTGGCCGCACCCCGGGCGAGAAAGTCTTCAAGTCAGCCACACATCCTGATCAACTAGGCTACGTTAATCAAAGGGGTCTGAGTCGCAAGGTGTGTTGGCTTCTGTGGCTTTGTTTAAATTGTCGCACAATCTGATCTTACACAAATAGCACATTTTCGCATCCATCAAGAAGAGTTTAGAGCGTTTGCAACTTGATTATGTTGATGTCCTGCAATGTTCGTCTTGACCGTGTTCGGCTAAAGACTGGGGGTTGACTAGTTTTCAGGCCATCGCTTTGACACAGAGACGCCAATTGAAGAGACTGTATGTCAGCACCATACTTCGGATTCAGTGCCTATTGACCGACTCGCATCATACTTAGATGCAAGCTCTTCATGACGTCGTGCAGGCTGGCTATGTCCGGTATATCGGCATGTCTTCTTGCTGGGCTTACCAATGTACGTTTTGACATCCATTCTGCATGTTTCGTTCCCTAAAATGTATCTTCAGTCCAAGCAATGCAAAGTGAGATCACAACTTTGGTATGAGCGGGTCGGAATTCAACTGCATGAATGTGCTTAGATTACGCGATTGCAAACCACCTCACACCTTTCATTTCTATGCAGAATCACCACAGTTTAATCTATCGTGAAGAGGAACGAGAAATGTTCCCTACACTCAAGGTTTGATCTATTTGTCTTTGTCTCTTCATTGTCTCCTGATTATCGCAGTAGATGTTTGGTGTTGGATGCATCCCCTGGTCACCACTTGCCCGGGGACTGCTCACCCGCCCTCTTGGTCAGCAAACAATTCGTGGAAAGACTGATATGTTAGTTGTCATCATTTGCACATATCCATGAATCACCCACAAAAATAACGTACAGGTCCATCAATTCATACGTCCAGCATGAGTCTGACAAAGATATTATGAACCGGTGAGAATGGTGCCACCCCTCAATCTATTAGCAGATTCTGAAGCGATACCCATAGCCTCGAAGAAGTTGCGAAGAAGAGAGGCGCAAGTATGGCGCAAATAGCTCTTGCTTGGTCGATGGCACAAGACGTTGTCACGGCACCAATCGTTGGAACAACGTCTCTTAAGAACCTGCAGGATCTTCTTGGTACGTGTTGTAATTAAAGAGCATATATCCCGATACGACTATCCGTTTAGGCGCCATCAATATCACTCTTACCGCAGAAGAATTAAAGTACTTGGAGGAGCCTTATCAGCCAAAGTCTGTCGTTGGCCACAAATAAATTCCTTGAAAACGAAACTGTGGCCGGTTCGAATTGGTTGTTCGAGTAAGTAGATCACGTTTGTGACCAGAACTGCATGAGACTAATACTGTATGTACATATATAATGTTACCTCTGCGTTGATCAGATGACTTGGAATATACGTGATACAACATGCGTGCCCGCGCACCGGTCAATATTCACAAGATCCATCCGTAGTCCTAAATTGTCAATGTTTGTTTTTCACGGTCCTAGACTACTTCAACTTCTAAATATTACTCAGTTGTCTTTTTTTGGCATTTGGTCGCCGTCTTTTCTCAAACTAACCGGCGTAACTTACGGGAATGGATATCAAATACTAACTATGGAACTCGGGAGCCAGGTCCGACAACAATGGAACCATGGATGTGGCAACTGCTAAATTCGTGTCATAGAAAAGCAACATGCTAGTCAGGCATATTGACCTCTGCTGTCGTGGGGTATGGCGGCTGTACAATAACCCCACACACTGTTTATTTTTGTCTGCAGCACTCGCAGGTTGCTGGGCAGCGGGGAACTCGACGGGAGGGCATGACACCCCCATGGCGGTACAAAAAATCTCCCCGACGCAGAATGAATCTTGCATGCTCTAAATGCTGCATAGCTAGCTGCGGTTTTCCCTGTCCAAAACGTCATGAGAACCAGCGTGTTTATTCGCCGAGATTTTTGTGACTGATGGAGGTTCGGGAGCAAATGCGTGGGTGAACACTAGATCTCAGCAAGTCGCTCGCGAGGGGCATATCGTCACGAGTAGTGATACTCATGGTCAACCGCATTATACAATCATAACAGGAAATGGTATCATTTTACAATGCAAGGTGGCTGGTAAAGAGACTAACAATGAACAGTTCTTGAAGTACTGCCAGTGGGCTATTTTCCGAAGAATGAAAATGAATCGACGTTTTGGTAGTATCAACTGTCAAGGAACGCTTGCAGTTGGACCCTCCTGCTCGAAAAGGTGAGGATGAATCTCGTGTGCCAAGCACCTGACTTGCACTCTGGATGTTGATGGGAACTGAAGACACGGACAGAGGGAGTCGCCACACCGGAGTTTATTGGATGTACTGCATCATCAAGAAATCGAACATTATTAAGTAACTTTGCTTTGACAAGGCGAAGAACATGTGGTGCAGCGATGGTGAGGACGGTATTGATCGAATAAGGTCCTACAGAGGCTATCCCTCGACGACTCGCACGATGTTCGGTTGCGCCAATTTAGGTGCATCAAACATTCGCCGGTGGATCGGACGTCTTCTACTGGAAATGACGAGAATTCACTCCCCGTGACCCTGGCTTAGCGCCCAGACGTCAGTACACTAGGAGAGCCGAGGCGATTAGGCCGACGGATGGGTACTACGTTGACACTAGAAAGCACTCGAATTCATGTGGCAGTGAATGTAACACTCACTGCCAAACCTTTGCATAACAGAGGAAAGAAGCCAAGCTGCGGATGGCGTACTGAGGTGAGGCAAGAGGGGAAATAGCGTCCCGTTACCACATCCTGGCACGGTTGCACATGAAGTCATGATGCCCCTATGGAACGAATGAAAGGAGCTGTCCAGTTTTGATGGTATCGTAATAGAATCGCTGAGCACAGGCCTAGGAATCTAGAATGTGAATCTTACGATATGTATTTACTCGCGTCAGCGTCATGAGGCTATCTTTGATTCAGGCTGTGCACTATTCCGTCCAAGTGATCTTGACTCTAGTGTGGGGGCATATTTTAGGTCAGAGGGACGAAGAACTGGACATTACAGAATGCGATGTGATAGGAGATCACCCGATGTCCGCGCATTAGCAATTCGGGTTCGAATACTTCGGATGACGAAGTTCTATAGAAGACTCAAAGAATTCGCTGGACATATCTACATACCTTGGAAGGATGTTCGTATACCATTAATAGGAACAATTGAATGTGCTCTTGGCAAGATTGTGGAAGGTATCATTGCACATGAATGATTTTGAATGACAATCCGAGAAAGTACTATTAGCTGTGGACAATTATAGAGGTGACGATACTGCCCACGAACAAACTGTCTCTGGCGGCCTCGCACATGTAGCAGGAGGCCACTAATGATTGTGATAGATGGGAAAGAAGGAAGTCACCGGTCACCGGGGCGTAAGACTGGGATTGTGAACGGCGGCGGATACCTCGAGTTTTGACCGGTGCTGGACTAGTACATATGTACTGCCTGGGAGAAGTGTTAATAGCTGGGTTTACATTTAAAATGAGGTGCTCCAATATATGGGTTACCGTGGGTCTCGTGTGCAGTGAAGAAAAGGATGTCGTCCACGTTCAAGACACCAGTTTGCGACTGAGGTGGCTATACTTTTATCAGCATTGGGGGATGAGGACAACGCTGAGAGAGAAGTGGTTGGCAGCCATACCTTAAAGCTCTGAAAGCATCAGAGGAGTGGATACTATATAGGCGCTCGATAATGGAAGTAAATCATTTTGATCTGGGCAGACCAGATCTCGACTCGGATCTTGCTAGTGGCTACTAGCGGATATTGTACCCCGGAGACCGAGTTAGATTTTGAAACCATTATTTAGTTGCGTTCTCAATCTGAACCGAGCTCTCACTTGCCCCACCCAACACCATGGTCACTGTTTTATGCTCATCTACGCAGTCAGCGCCCGTCCTCGTCGCCCAACACATACCACCCTCGAGAGCAAGTGACTCGCACATGCACACCACCAGCGTCCCAATACGTCACATTAGATTTGCACCCCTACCTGAGCATACCGCTCAAGTTGACAATTCAGATGCTGTCATGGACACCCACTCACCCGTACCCTCCAACGTTCAGCACAATGCACCCTCTAAACCAAAACCATCCATTTCCCGCCAACTCAACTTGTTCAAACGCTCTTCCACTGACCCAACCTCCCAACCATATGACCTCGGTGCCCCACTCTCCCGATCCGAATCTATTGCCATCCCTTCTAATAGCAATCAATCGAGATATCTCTCCACCGCCCCCCCTAGCTCCCAAACCCGTTCTTCCACCAATTCCCTCGACCCAGATGGTAACCACCATGCAATACCCCAAAACCGTTTACACGGCTCCTCCCACCCCGCCTCCCCCCTAACGCGCCCCAAAGTCCCCACAAGTGGCATGCACATGCTCAATGGACGAGTCTACCGTTCAAAGCGCCAATCACTCACAGACCCCTTTGCTAATGTGCGTGATGAACCTGAGTTTGTGGAATGGGGATATGGTGGCATGGGCAGCATTAGCTGCAGCAGTAATTCAAAGTATTCTGTTCTCGCCAAGGATACCCCTGCCCTACTTTCTCACGCCCAGAAGGTCGTCGGTGATGGTGCTGCGAGGGAAATGAAAGATAGCGTAGATGTATCTGATGTAGCAGGAGGCGATGGCGATGACTGGAGTGGCATGGGTTGGGTTCGCAAACGGCGACAACAGAAAGAACGGCTTGCGAGAGGCAATACGTGCTAGTGTAGAGCGGCGGAGCAGCAAAAACAAATACGGAGTGGTGATGGGGTGAAGCACAATAGGCCCACCTCAGAGAATCCACTGGAATTGCTGACCTCTATAATGAGATTTACTATTTAAAAGATCTTGACAAACGGCTCAACAAGCTTAACTTACCTTGTAGTGAGGTTATAGCCACAACAAAGGCCTGACCTTGGATGTATTTAACGTTGTTGGTTATAGATCATCCCGGGCCTACGTCTATGATGTTATTGACTGCACCCCGAATGAACAGGTCTTGAATCAATTCAAGTGTACATTCCGATCGACTAGGGCATCAATCAAAGGGTGTTAAGTCGCAAGGTATATCGCATGAGCAGGACAGATGTTAGAACGTACTTACATTTTCCAACTCCCACGTGAGTCGGGGAGGAGGGTTTCGTATATACTAGTGTGGGAACCCTTTGGAAAGACTGTACAGCTGATGAATGCCGCCATAACAGTCCCATCTTGTCATCATTTGTCTCAGTTTCCCTTGCTGTCTTTATTTTATTGACGAATGCACGGCTCACAGCATCCTTCACGATACACAAAAATGTCCTCAATTCTATAATGTTTTGTACTACCTGCGATATCACGAATCCCGCGTATATGCAACAGCCAATGTTGTTGGTTACAATAATCCAGCTAAGCAGCTTGTGTCTTACCAAATGTGGTCCCTCAACAAAAAACTCCCACTATAACTTAATGACCTATTAGCGACTGTCACTAAGAAATCGGGCCCTCAGTATGAGGCTTTGAGACTCCAGAGCACCGAGCTTCGGAACCTGCCTGAAGGTCTGAATTTTGCAGATCAAATTTATCATCGGTTGCGCTGGCACATTCAGGCCTCCCAGCTTCGAGTCGACGCGGCTGAAGAAGAGTCTTAGAAGACATACATTTGCCACAGCAGATAATCGCTGGCTCCAACCGACTTAGTACGGTATGAATAGATGGCTGGTCAAACTTGTACCTACGGACATGATAAATATAAAATACACTGACACTGAGCACTGTTACATTTCCCTACGATGTTGTTCGGACTATCAAGCTTCCTTGCTGTGATCGTTACCTCTCTGGAGATGAGGCTAATGGTCCTATTCTTGTCCTCGTATGTTGCCTCTTCGCATGCGAACGAGCAAGATGGGTGCAGCTGTTGCTCTATTGTAAACACCTAACACCTCGCTCACGATCTCTCTCCATGCTGATTCTTTACGTGTTAGTCGTTCTGCGTGATCCAATGGTAATGGACAATTTTGTCCATCATGCCCGTGAGTTCCACAAGCGAAACATTCACCTGATGCAACCGCTGCTGTGCCTGGTTTCAACGGGTATCCTGTTTCTTGTGTGACTCGCGTGCTCTCTCCCCATTTTGTGTTCCATTGAGTAAGTTGCGCTGCGTATGCTGCATGTCCTATAGCATCATCTGGATGATGTGGCATCATCAGAATCAATTGTCGAACTGTTGTTTTCAGTTTGTCCGTTACCACCATTGGCTGTTGCGGTGTAGCTGGTTGACGACTATATGTGGACTGCGAGTTCTGGCAATTGGCTGTTATGGGTACTCGAGCATATGTGCTATTTGATGACAGTATGGCAGGTGGTGTTGATGTACTAATCGTCATCTTGTTGAGCTGATTCTGCAGCAACGCCATCTCGGAGTCTTGTTGCAGTATTCTCAGTTGAACGCGGGCTAAGTCCGCTCGTAGCGCTCTGAGTTCCTGAGATTGCTCTGAATGCTGCTCCTGCTTCTCTATGAGCCTGCTCCCTTCCAGTTCCATCACTGCCTTCGTAAATTCTTTCCACGAATTGTATTCTTGGTCTTTGAGCAAGTCCTTCACAACGTCCGGCAGTTTGCTTCGAACTAGCCAAATCATCGATGAGCCTTTTGCAATGCCCGTATTTGTGGCAAGCTGCAATATTTTTGCTGCCCATGCTACATGCGTCCAGCACTCCCTGTTGTTGAGTGTCATCTTTTTCCCTACTTCTTCGCTCGACAGCTTGTGATCTAACAGTTCCTTCTCATATTCTGCTTTCGTCTTCTCTGCGATGATCGAAGGCCAGCGTTTCCCGAATGCTACTGTGAACGCACTCCATGATGCTTTGTCCTCTTGTGGACGGGCTTTGAACCACTTTTCTGCTTCTGAGCTAGTTCCCAGGTAATCTCCAAAGGCTTCCAGTTTTTCTTTGTCAAGCTGCGATATGGTCAGCTGACGCGTCGCGGTCTGCTGACGCATCGCACGGTTAAATGATTTCAGGAAATCTGCTGGGTCTTCTGAATCTCTGTCGTCGCCATAAAAAAACTGTAGCGTTTCCACAGACATGGGTAATTTGGTACTGCAGAGACAGATAAGAGGTGGATTTAACGGCAATTGGAAATCTGATTCTGGGACTTCTAGCTCTGGGAAGGGAACTGCGTTGTTGTCTGCCTCGTTTTCTTCAAGACTACTAGGTGGTGATGATTCGGAGTCACTGGAACGGTTTGGTATGTTATGTGAAGATGATTTTGGGGTGTGGGATGAAGCAGTTGATGTTTCTGCCGATCAGTCTGATCAGTTTGTTTTTAAACGGACGTTATTCACAGCTTGTCCTGTTGAGGCCCTAATATATCAATGCTATGCATCAAATATCCACACAAAAGTAAAGCAGACACAGCCGTGTTCTAGGCTCTGTTTCGGAAAGCTGAAACCAAAGTTGCGATCTGATTAGACTATATGCGGGGGCAAAATGATGCCTATTACGCAGTTGCGTGGAAGCACGTTGGCTTACCTGAGTTCGCATGATACTGTCTGCGTTAATTAAGCGTGAGCTTTGATTGTCACTGCCCTTTGGCGTCACTGTTAAGGGATGACAGTCTTGACTACTCTGTTCACTACAATGGACTATAGGGGCTAGTAAGGCTAAATATGCTGTGCCGTTGACTAAGCTATGGAGATCGCCGACCTAGTCCTATCCTACTATAAGAATGCTATCTTGAAAGAACGAAAAATGTGGACAAGGTAATTATAATTATAGTTGTTCTCAGCGACAAACGCTGACACGAAAGTAACAGGAATGATCTTGGTGTATGTGTTTCATATTTGCTCCTTAATCAACATAGTAACCGCTTTCAGAATGTGTGGCCCCATGTTCAAAACGATGGCCTTGATTTGAAAACATACCAGAATAGTCATGGTGAGCAAGTTGGTGTATCTCATTATCACTACAGCGTTTAATGTTAACCGCAGCACGCGCTAGACCTATAATTATTATTTGATGGCCGTGTTGATAGGTAAGCGCTAGTGCTTGTACGACAGCTGTCGTCGCTTGAGTCAGGCTCTTCATGCTAAAACGGGCAACACAAGCTTACTACGCTCAAGTCACCTTGGATGCAACTATAAAATTCCACAGCTCAAATACTATACTGAAAGTCTTAGTCTTGTGAGTTGGAAGTACTGTTTTTCCGCGACATATTTATACATGTGTCTGATTATTATTCTACCAATGGCAGGCGGAGTAAGACGGTTCGTGGCTGACAGGTCCCATAGAACGTCCGGACTAAACGCGTCCGATGAGTGGACAGTGTCAGTGACATTTCTCGCACCGCTAAATACAGCCATTCCCTTGGCTTTCAGAATTTGGGTATCAGTTTCACCCATGACTCAATGTCGTTTCATAAAGGACAATCATAGTGGAGTCCCGAGGTTTCAGCGAGTGGCCTTCAGGCCTTTATGAATAAACTATTCTACGCTGTCTAGTCTTGGGGCCCCGTGCGCCGCTGCACCTCAGAGTCCTGGTGTATCCCCCCAGTGCGCCGTTCCCACCGGCCGTTTTATCTCAGTTACCTGTTAAACACTTAAATTGACTGGAACGCTAGTAGTACTGGGTCCACGCTGAAGCATCATCTGATTTCACTTTCAACGGTCTATGTCAGTAGTTTGAGAGATACTATATTCAAATCATTCTAGTGTAAAACATCAGTATCATAAGAATATCATACATAAATATTCCTAGAAGCACGGCTACATCAAAAACAAGGCTTGATCGCATACTATTAACAGAATTAATATATCTACTACTCGTCCTCCGCCATCTCCCTCCGATGAAATGGGGAAATTCTGGGTATTCCATTCGCTGCTGGCTCGTCGTCTTCGGGGATCGTCTCCTCTGAGCAACCCCCTCTCCAGTGACCAGATGCTGTCATGGGGTCATTGTCATCTGGTACGGCAACAACCAGAGCACGTTCTAGCGCCTTTTCGCCTCTCTTCTTCAGACGTAGATTCATGGCGGATTGCAGTGAGTCGACGTAAGAATCGTACTTTACGATTTCAGTGAGCAGGAATTGCGACTTCTTCTCCCAATTACTCTGGGCTTTGGATCCGTTCGTTGAACGCGGTGTATACTAAAACAGAAATCAGCTGGGCGCAACTGGGCAGATCAAAATGACAAACCAAAGCGTTCATCGGTTCCCTCAGTTCATTATGATGCTTAAGATCCTTCTTCAACGTGTATACATATTTTTGAAGTGCCTCGAGTTGAGTTTCCTCGTCATGAATGCTAGATATCGAGGGAGGAATAGGGGGCTTCCAGTCATTGATGAACAGTCTCTCCGACCACGCCGAATGAGCGCGGACGGTGGCGGCACTCTCTTTCCACCCGAGCTTGCTTCGGGTACTCCGCCCGCTGCGTACGCTCATCGTATCGGCGCGATCATGTTCAGGTTTCTGGTCGTCTGATGCAGAGCGTCCATTCAAAGCATCGGTGATACGATTCCAGCCATACTCCATGTTGGAAACGCCACCTGGCAATGGCTCTTTACTGGTACGTGCTGCCCAGTAGTTGCACGTCGAGACCCACTCGTTAACGAGCTCCTCTGTACCGGCTTGGAAAAAGAATACGCCGCCGTTGGCCATGGTTAGCACCATGCAGTGGGGGCGTTGCCTGTTGTAGCCTGGTGGAGGTAAGGAGTGAGCCAGCGAATGGGACAGGTGCACTGTCCCAACGGAGTGGGCATTTTCCTACAGGAATGTTGTCAACGAACAAGTAGAAAACAAAAAACAAATACACACCAGCCAATTACCACCACCAACGACTGCAGAGAACCCCCCTCCATGGTCTCCAAACGTAAACATATTCAACTCCCCTCTTTGAATGACCACGAAAACATCCATCCAGTTCTTAGATTTTGCCCTTTTGCCGGCAGACTCCCAGTACTGTTTGCGGCAAAGCATCCCTTCCTTTGCCCATGGCGCCCCCAGGAGCGCAAGTTCTTCATCTGTAATACTAATAGTCGTCGAGTTAGATTCATGACTGCGGTTACTGCGGTCTTCGTCTTCCTGTGTTTCTTTGATAATCGTATGCGACAAATTGGACGCAAAACCAAGAGAAGGGGTGAGGAAATTACCCATAGAGCTGTGCATGCCCTACGCGGACCTGTCAGTACTCCATATAGTCAGATGTCTCGGACGCCTACCTCACGAGTCGAGGTTGCATAACTCGGTGACGGGCTGACGCGTCCATCGATACTGCTGTTGCTACTGTAAGGACTGTAGCTCGGCGTCAGTATCGACTGAATACCCCGGATACTACCCCGCTTGAGTGTCGTGAGCCGGTCCGATGGTCCGCGGTAGCTGCGATTGCGACTGATGAGATGCGGTGCCCCTGGAGAGAGAGATGACGTTGAAACACGAGCCATGAATGTGGTTCCTAGGGGTTGCAAGATCTGCTGGCTCTTGACTGCAGCATACATTTCCTAAGACAGTTCGTGAGCCATGAGGTTTGTCAAAAATCATGGTGTAGCTACCTTGAGCAGGTTTTCCATGTCTATCTCCCAGTTCCTGTCAAAATTAACCGTCGAGGGAGCAGTACTCGGAGGTTTCGATTCTGGACCAGAGGAATGGTGGAAAGATGTGGTACTGCTATTCAGCGAAGGTTGCGCCGTCGAAACGGCGGAAGAAGCCGCGGCAGAAGCGAAGAATGTATCTTTGGAGATACTGTTCCAGCTTGCAATACTGCCACTTCTTTTTGACCGAGCCAGGGACTGCGTCTCGGTGCCGTCAGATGCCGTCAGCGGCCCGCTGCTATTGTCATCGTTCAGATCCGGACTCGAACCGTAGCGACTTGGGTGAGTCTGCGTCTGAATGGCCATCATTGTGTTACGGACGAATTGACTTCTCGACATCCTGTTTGCAATATCGGCGATGTGGAGGTCGGTGTTTAAGAGGAGAATGGAGTAGACAACCGCATGGATGACACCTGAAGAGTACGTCAGCACAAGTGATGAGTACATAACCGTTAACGTACTGGCACTACCGTAGAGACGCGTAGGATTGCAATCCCAGAATCGCCGACTGAGCTCTTCAAGAATTCGATCCACTTGTTGGGTCTCAGCCTTGAGATACAACTTTGCACAAAGACGTCTAGAGGAAGCGATTAATACGATATACCAAGATTTCAATTATCACCCACCTAAACGCAACATCAAGCCTCAGCCCCGTAAAGTCAAAGTAGTTCATGTAGTAATGGAGAGCAATCTTGTTGACTTGCCCACTGTCGCAACACACTCAGTAGAGTTATGAAACGAGAAACGAAATACTCACTGTCCGCCCAACCACTCCGCAATCTTCTCCTTCGCCAAGAAATCCTCATCCTCGTTATAGCACTTCGCAGCCAAATCCTTCCCCCTCTCTTCATCCGTATCTTCGGTCCGTGCAAACGACGGATTTGATGCATATCGGTTAAGAATGAGATCATTAGTCGTCAGCTCCTGATGAGCATGAGAAGAAGCTAACACCACGTCATCAGTATCACTCAGGCACAAAAATAACTAAAACTGACGTGGCCGAACATCATCAATCACGGGGATCAAAGACGGCTCAGAACTCGAAGCTACAGAATGTTGTTGAACGCGGAGACGAGACATGTCACGGTACGAAGACTGCATTTGGTTACCGTATCCTTTGCTCCTTAAAGGACCCGACAAAGGACTCGACCCGTGCCGTAGCGGGGTTACTCTCGGCGAACCAAGCGCTCCAGATCCAGAACGTGAACGCGAAGGCGTCTGAAGGGAAGACGTACGTGGCGGTACGATAGGTTCCACTGAAAGCCCGCATCTCGACGGTGATCCCAGATCCGCATTAAAATCCAGCGATGACTGAGTGGGCAACGTTACGATCGGAGTAGAGGGCGGAACGGGGGGCAAGACCGGAGATTTTGACGAATCCCCTTGATACCTAAACTCAGGGGTCTGAGTCTTCAACCGCGTATAAGCAACACGTCTCGCAGGGGTAGAAGGGTCTCGCAAGTCAAGTAATGAACCCGATTCTGGATCCAGTTGAGACAAAACACCCTTGAAATCACTAATAATCCCATGAAGCGAAGAAGAAGACTCCCAAGCCTGCTGATCGGCAGAGTCCTTGGGAGGAAGCGTAGGCGCAGGCGAAGAAGGATTGTTTAGTTTTTGTAGATTGATGTCATTCACGCTCATACTCCGTCGCTTGTTATGACTAATAAACCTGCCCTCTGGCTTTGACTTATCGTCAAGACGCGTGCTAGGAGGTATCCGGTTTTGTGTTTGTGATATAGGACCGATTACGATAAGAGACCGGTCGTCTGAATCATCAGTGGCTGGACCGACATGGATGGGGGGTAAGGGTTTGTGATCTGTAGAACTTGAACCGGAGTTCGCAGGGACATTAGAAGCGGGGTATACGGCACAGCGAGGGGTATCGTCTGGTAGCGGGGGCACAGGGGGTGCAAAACTGTCCATGAAAGACGGCCTTGAGCGCGGAGACCCAGTGACAGAAGTATCCGTCCTCTAGACAACCCATCTCATGAGCCCATAATGATCCTAAAAAAAGCAACCACACTCACCGGCCGGTCACGCGTCGTCGACTGACCCAGCATCTTGCCCAGAAACGCGCTCGTTTTGGCTCTTACAGATTTAGTCGGTACCTAGCCCCCACATTCAGTCACAACACACGAACAAGAAAGAAAAAAAAAGCACTTTATCTTTATCACCACCCTTCATACTCCCACTCCGTGTCCTCGGGCTAGTCATAACCCACTCCGAACTCGGACTCGACAACTCCCTCGGACCAAGCTTCGACGGCCTCACCACCGCAGGCGACACGTTCACCATTGGATTCCCAGGTGAAGAAGACGAAGAAGCAGAAGGAGGGGAACCCGCAGAAGTCGATGATCTCGGACGCGGAGGCCCAACTCCAAGTCTCGACGCCCCTCCATTCACCGGTAACGGCGGTTCCGCGCGTTTTTCAGCCTGCGGAACCACCCCACCCCTCTCTTTCGCTTTCCGGACGAGCGTAGCGAGGTCGGGGCTGCTGCTCGTACCAGACGCACGATACAAACTTCGTCTTCTAGTCTGTATATCAGGGTCTTCGGCGTCGTAAAAAATGTCATTGGAGCTTGTTGTAGAGGGACATCTTGTGGAGGAGGGGCCGGGGAAAGGACCTGGGGACGGGGTAGGTGGGACGATGACGGGATGGGGGTGGGCGCGTGTCAAATGCATCCGTGAATCTCTTGAAGGGGGTCGGGTTGAAGGCGAAGTGAATTCATGCGCAGGGGGAGCAGGGCTGTCAGATACGCCCAGTGTATTGATATCGAGGCTCTCTTTAATCTTCACCGTCCCCCCGTACTTCAGTGCCTGCTCGAAATCAAGGTCAGTGCGAGAGATACGGCGGGATTCTTTACAGTCTTTTGAAGCTACAGGTTGGAGTTGGCCATTGGAGAAGGAGTTGGTCGGCATCGGATTCAGGGAGCGTGGTTGGGAAGGAGGAGGAGCATATTTGAAGAATGAAGCCAGGTTGAATAAAATTTAGTGACTAGTCGTACCGTTCGTATAAAGCGTTCAGAATCAAAATGAAAGTTTTCAAAAAAAGACACAAACACTATAGTTTGGAACTAGAACTTTGTCAAGCGAAATGGAAGCGCAATTTTCTGATACAATTTCGCGTGTCCAACCTACTAGGGTAGCTGCTAGGGTCGTCGTATTCTACACCTCTTTGGGAATAAATCATCGTACTGGAAGACATAATCATGCAAAACAAAACATGATGTACACGTATGCAGGCAAGCAAAGAGATGGAGCGGATGGAAAAGAAAATAATCTATAGTCAATGGAATATCTACGTACCATCCTGCGATCCGGGCAAGAGCAAAAAAAATATCATTCGGACCCATAGCAGAGAACATCATAAATCGGATAACCTCATCAAATCAGGTCTCACAGACTAGCCTCATCAAGACGCCGTAGGCGCACTGGGAATTTGCCCACTGGTAGACGTGCGACGTTGTCTCTTCATCGCGGCGGGGGGAGACGGGCCCAGTCCCACTCTATTCGCATTCGTCGCCCCTCGGCCATTTGCAAATCCAGTCGGCACCGTGCTAGTTGTCGACGCACGGGGCCGAGTATTCGACGATGCAAGTTTGGGCAATCCAGTACCCCCCTTGCGTGCATTTCCGTTGGGCGCACCAGAAGCCCGGTTCCTACCATGACAACATCAGACTATCGCCTGAATAATAACAATTAATTACGAACCGTTTCTTGATCACGTCCGTCTTCAAGGACAGCGGACGAACGACGCCATGTAGTTTCTTTTCTCGGAGTTAGCATCAACACGCAGCATCAAAATACGTCAAGAACTCACAAAAAATAGTCCGCATGCATTGCCTGTGGGTAAACGCCATCAATCAGCCAATTACTCCAAAATTACCGGCGAAACACACGCACACAAAGGCTGCCCTTCTGGATCGCGTCTCCAAAGCGGCGTATTGGTAGTCTGGCAGTTGGTGCATGAAGTGGGCGGTTGGTCCCCATCATCACTACTGCCTTTGTGATTTCCAGTGCCTCCGTCTCTCGTAGTCAGATCAGGGGTACTCGTCGCTGATCGTGATACCGCTCCAATTGTGGGGCTCAGCCCAGAAATTGATTTCTTGCGTCTGATTTCCTGGGCGATGCGTTTCGTTGACGCGATCTTCCGCATCTGATTCCGTGAGTTGGGGCCTGCGGTGGCACCTTCGACAGATGGAGGTGAAGAAGCGCTCGAGGTTAAATATGGTTCAGGGGATGCGGTTGAGCTGGACGTAAGGCCATTGCCCCATCCGTCGCTTGATGGACTAGCATGGTAGCTCTGTAAGACCCCGTCGCCATGCTCCACTGGAAGAATCTGTGTGGGATCAATCGTATATGGACCTTGCGTAAGATTGACGCTTGAGTCAATGTTTCCGAACGGAAGTCCAAGTAGATGGCTATAGTCGTCTGAAGGAAAGTTGGCAGCGGCGCTAAGATTCCGATATCCTTCAGCCATTGCTGCGCTTGCAGCCGCGGCGGCAGCCGAGAGACCCTCATTGACACCCGAAGAAGACCCATATGCAGAACCGTTTAGAGGATGTGAAACGGAATCATGGAACGACGAATGAGAATCATCAGTGGCGTGGAGCATATGCGAGAATTCGTTATGCGAGCCACCGTGCATATCAAACATTCCATAGTCCCGCGGGAAGCAGAAGTTGAAAGGGGTGGAAGGGAAGGGACTGGTGCTCACATACTGATCTGGCTCCTGAGTGGTGCGGGGATTTCCGTCTACATTGGAGGGGTCAGAGCGTAGCATGCTCTCTGCATGAGGTGCGTCTGCTCTCCGCTTCTGCCCAATTAGACTATCGGGCGACAAGGGCTTGCCATTGACCTGATGTCTGCCGCTGACACCGGTAAATATAGCCTCCCGCTTGACAGTATGATCGAAGCTCGTTTTTCGCACGTGCCTGGGGAAGGCACGTGCTTTGGGTGACTGATCTGGCAGCAGTTTCGAACCTCCGTGGAAACCGAAAGAGGGGAGCGAGGACGGGTGGAAAGCGGGGGTATTGAGGGCAGAGAGAGAGTTGTTGAGCTGACCGAGTTGATGGTCGTGATGAAGCCCGTGAGTGAAAGATAATGGATCGTGGTCTACTTGGCCTTCATAAACGGCTGGGAGAGTACCAGAAAGTCCAGAGCGGGGTGCCGAAGAAGACCCCGGATAAGAGCGATGAGTAGATGTCCCAGGTATTGGAATGCTAGGCGAGGAAGCGAGGCCCTCGAGATGTGATTCCCTACTTGAATAGCTGTTCCGTCTGTCCCTATCGCCATTGGTTGGTTGGCTCACGGAGGGAAAATGATATCGGGAATCAGATTGAGGAGAGATTATAGCGTTGTGATCAAAGACTGCAGCTGCGGAGTGTGGTGGTGGCCTTGAACGGGAACGAGATTGAGGTCTCCAATCCATTGATATGCGGGAGCGTGATCTGCTCACTGCACGCCAATCCATGGCCATGGCTACGATACTAGATGAGCGTTAAAAGGATGTCAGACATCACGTAATATATCAGAACTCACTCGTCATCTTCTACGCCATCTTGATTTGTACCGTCAAACCCGACCACCTGGACCTTTGCTTTTCCCTTGTCAATCCTGCGACCTCTTTCCTTGTCAAGGTCAGGGATGGGAGTTGCAACGGCTTCTAATTTAATGTCTGAGTTGGCGTTTGCTGCTTCCTCTTCTTCTTTCTTCTTCTTCAAAGCAAGTGTCATCATTCTCCAAGTGATATTCTCCATTCTCTGAGCGTGAGGTAGATTTGCCTTTTGCCTAGCATACATCTTCCAGACTTGAGTTGCAAGAGGATCTTGTTTTGCAAGTTTTTCTGGGTCACTTTCGTCAAAGTGAGATTCAAGGTCGGGTGAACCGGAAAGTCTAGGAGAGGTAAAGGCGCTTTGAGGATTATCTGGATGTGGGGAACCAAAGAGGTCGTCTGAAAAAATGTCGCTAAATATTGCGGATTTGGACTCGATCGTCTCTGAAGGAGAGGAGGGTTTGTTTGAAGAGAGGGGGGAAGGTTCTGGGTGTGAAGGTATTGTAAGCTGAGTTAGGGGGGAGTACAATTGGGGAGTTGAGGGAGTTGTAGAAGCAGGAGACATCCATAGGGAAGGGGGGAGACCGACATTAGGGCGCTCGACAGGATGATGATCGAAAATAGAAAAATCAGTCGCTGAAGGGATAGGATCATCTGGACGGACTCTAGTATCGAGGTCGTTCTATTAAAAATATTATGCTGCGGATGATTATTTATTGAAGCATTACTTACGATTATACGACGAGGACGAGTAGTAGACTGAGTTGAAGGTTGAACCCTAGTCAATGATGGTCTAAGATGGGCATGTGATGACCAGGATGATGAAGGATGTTCAGTATAATGTCGTTGGGGTACTGGAAATACGCCATTAGCGGCGAGAGTTGCAAAGACTGAAGGGTTTAGAGGAGCAGAGAATAAAGAATTCCATTCGATATTGTCATCTGAATGATGATGGAGCATTGGAGTCGGATGGTAACTGGGATGGGATGAGCTAGGGTCGGATACAGGGAAAGTAGTATTGAGGGACGGAGGTTCGGATACCGGCCATGAAGTAACGATATTTTTATTATCGTCAGATGAATTCGTTGATGGGGACATCCGTGATCAAGTTACTGGAAACATGAAAAAAATTGGGATTGAAGGAAAGCATACAAAGCTTGACCAATGACCCCGAAAACTAGTTAAATTAATCATATAGTATCCCCTCTGCCCTTTTAAAATTCACATGTATCTAAAGTGTTCGGGGGTCGACTTGTGGCGACGATCTTTACATCCTAGCTTATTTTAGTCTTAACAAGCCGTCACCCAGTTTCTTCTCCTGATCAAAATTTTCTCACACATTACATAGTGCCAAGCCGGTCGGATCTTCCATTAACTATTTTTATATATTCACTACCTTACAATCCCCGCAGGTAAAGGGCAAATGTATACATAATTAAAATAAATCTTTAATTTCAATGCCCCTGATCTATCAACTTCGGTCCGAATTTCCTATAGAACCACGTCGACTCAGATCTCCCACTCTACTCCTTCTCAAGTCTCAGGAAAGTCATATACAGCGCCACCATCACACATTTATAATTTAACCACACGGTAAGCAAGTTAATTCAAACTCAAACAGGCATCCGTGCGACATCCACTCTCCCCAGTGATTCCCCGACGTAAACCCATCAGATAATCACTGCATCCGCTTCTTGCTCTTGTTTTTACTCCTCTGCTCCACACTCCCATCCTCATGACCCTTCCCGCTCCCATCTCCACCACCATCAATCCATTTCCAACCCTCCCCTAACTCCCCTCTAATAATCCCCACCCCGAAGTATGTCAATATGCAAGCGGGGCTAAACCATACCCGTCACCACTCTTTCCAATCCATACAAACAAACAAAACACACCTTAAATACAGCAAGGCAGGCTGGGCCTTCCCAAACACGTGCATCACTGTCATTGTCGTGACGAGGCCAGCAAAGTACGCTGCCAGGGTCGCGTAAAAGTACGGCTTCCTGAATTCACCTTTTCCATCCCCACGTGCGTAGTCATAACGTAGCGCCAAGGCAACGAATGTACCGGGAATGACAATGTCCCCTAGTCCGAGTAATGTATATCCGCGTTCGCTGGCAAAAATGAGCGATTTAGGCCACAGCAGTTTGATTGGGACGTCAAGAGACGTGGCTACCGTTAACATCTACGATCCATCAGCCAAGTCTGGAACATTCTGTAAACCACTTACGACGTCCGTACCAAACACCCAATATATATCATAGAAGAACAGTCCAGAGAGGAGAATACATCCCGTCTTGAACGAATCTATTTTCAGGAGACAGATAGCATTGTACGAAAACGAGAGCGCCAGGATATCTGTTATAAACGCAGATCTGCGACTCGTTTCTGATGTATTGAATAGCACAGAGGGTATCAGAGCGAGCGGAAGCAACCCAATCGTCGGGGTGCGAAACGACACCGAAAGTAATTCTATTGCGCAGATCATCATCAAACCGCGTTCTCAAGCAAAGCATCATATGAAACCACGAACCCCGTGGACCTTTCAGAACCAACACTCTATTCCGATCAAACTTCTTCCACCGTTCTTCGCCGACCGCGAATCTCATAAGCGACGCAGCACTCTGGGAAACAAACAACACAATTCATTACAAAACACGTATAACGAAAGACACGATACAACTCACCTTCCACACACTCCCAACCCCAGCGATCGAAAAATACCACGCAAGCAACCAATTTATCCATTCTTTTCCAAAGAACTTCATTATAGCGTACATCCCGAAAAGCGCTACTGAGCCCGCCTGCCATTAAATCTCAGCTTCAATTAAGTGTATTGTATTACAGGAGGACTCACAACTGGGAAAAGCCACGCGTCACCAGACGAGAGCCTGTCTGCTATACCCTCGTCGTCTTCCTCGTCTTCATCACCTTGCACTACTGATTT